>JBBPRI010000020.1:0-161326 GCA_038092955.1 Boletus pseudo-olivaceus
TCTCCGCCTCCGTATATAAACCCCCTCCGAAATCATGTACTCCTCAGTTTGAATATCATCATAGACTGTTCTCCTCACTCTGACCCTCCGACTTGAACCTCGACGGTTCTCCTCTGACCTCGTACTCGACTCAAGCTTACGCTTGACGTCTTTATCCTTCCATCTCCGTATTCCGAAATCCGGGACGGACTCCAACAAGGGCGCACCACATAAGGTGAAGCCAACGTCCCAAAGTCCTCCGCGCGTAACTCTGGAGTTCCAGAGTTCAACCCGGAGATCCCGGTCTTAACAGTTGTTTGTCTTTGGTCATACATAACACCTTACACTTGAATTCTCAAGTACTCGTTCACACTACCAATCATCGACATTGGTTGCTTATGAGCTTAGTGAGTTGTGTTGCGATACTGACCATTCAGAGGCCTTTGCCTCTTCTTTGTTTGTTTGTTTGTTGTTGGTCATAACAAGATCCAGGGATTATCCATAGATTGTGACTTGGTCATGATAGAAGCATCACGGAATGTCGGCATCATGGGCTTTGTGGGAAAGTACTTGTAGATTGTATAGAATGACCTGATAAGATACAATGTTGCGGATAGTGATAGGATCTAATCTATGGATGAAGTAACCAGCTTATAGTCGTGCAATAGACTTAGGGGTAAACAAGTTATAGTCATGTTATAGACTAGCATAAGCAAGTTAGAGTCGTGCAATTGAAAGGCTTTCAACACCTTTCCCCTATTATAACCGTCCATTTCCTGAGTATCGTAGCCGCTACACTTGTGCTCTCACTCCTAGTCTATTACACGACTATATAAACTGTTATTCCTTTAGTCTATAGTACGACTATAAACCACTTAACCCTTGGATTAGATATCCATGAAGCCTACCAGCTTCCCTATATGATCCACTCACTTTCTCCCTTATCGTCTTATGTGATTTCCTCTTATCTTATCTTATTGCTCTATGCGATCTACCACTTTCCCACGAAGCCCACGATGCTGTCATTCCGCACTGCTTCTCTTCACTCAAGTCACGATCTCAGGATTATCCCTGGATCTTCCTGATCTGTATTCCAGATCTTCCCGCACCCGATCCGTTTACCGGATCTCATTCACATTTCATCATTCCCTTTATATATATGCTGATCACCATTCCTCCCATCACAATATCACATTCCACATCACTTGCACGATCACGCGTTTCCCCCATTTCCATCTTTTGTTCCTTCACATTCTATTGTACATATTCCAAGCCGGCCCTAAGCCGTTTAGTAGGGTATATAGCCTAGTAGCATATACTGTATTCCTTACGCTTGAATTCTTATCCATTCGCCTAGCACTATCCGTCGCCACTATGGATCGCTAACAATACAGTAGTAAGCTTTGTTGTTCTATTGACCATACGAGTGGCCTCTGGCCCTCTCCGCGCTGTTCTTTGTTGTTTGTTTGGTTTAGGTCATAACAGCAATAGACTAAGGAAGTGAGTAGAGTGTGTGTAGTGACTATGATACTCATGGAAACAGATGGAATTGTAAGAGGGAAAGGGAAGATCCTTTCACTGACCATTGGCTACTGCTAGCTACCACTAGCTGTTGTGCTGAAGCTTTGTTAACATTGTCAACATAGCTTAGTTTCAATGTGCAACCAACATGAAGAGATCCATATTTTCTGCATTCTGACATACACATGAGATTGATTGAGAGAATCTACATACATACTGTATACAGTATCTACCAGCATCCTAACATTGACACCTCCACACCCATGCACTTTACCTTGCCTACTGCCTGCTCTAGCTGCTTTGCCCACAATTGTTTAGGGCTGTTTTGACCCAGAATAGCACCAACTTCAAGAAAATAAACATTATCAAATGGTCTACCATGGACTGATGGGCGCCTATCAATTCGCAATATGATAACATCAAGTGTGCTGAGTATTCTGGAAATGGTCAACATTGGTTTCACTAGGTCACCCAGAGGAGCCTGGAATCGTAGCAGAGCCATTCTCTCTGTTGATAGAGGACATCCCTCTGGAAGATCTATGTCTAGGCCATGTGAAAGGATATAAAAGCGAGTGAAATTGTCTGTAGACAAGATTGGTTGCACCCACAACATATAGAACAAACCACTGACCTGTTCCATCCTGGATACTCTCTTCCAAAATTTCTAACCCTTCATAGATAGTGACAACCACTGATGAACATATTGCTGCACATTTCATTGGATCCAGTCCATTTTCGGCCGAGAGCAGTCTTTTTGCTGCACTCGCAGTGGAATCCATGGGCACTAAAGATGCTCGAGGCAAGTGTTTGACTAACCACTCCCGGCATTGTCCCAAAGCCTAAGCCATCGTGAAATGGAGTCGAATAATGGTTTCATTGTAAGGACATACTTGCTCGTGACTCAATACATTCTCGATGTTCTCCATTTTTACCCCCCGTCGAATCACCAGAGAGTGTTTCACTCCAAAGACAGCGACACCCTTCACGAAAGTTTCTTGGCCAACCACAGGAATACGCAAGGCATTATAAGTTTCAACCACTGAACCATTTGTGCTATTTTCTTGAGGGATTACCCCGAATGGCACACAAGCCGACAAGATTTGCTGGACATCTGACGAAAATGGGCTTTCCTTTGAATTGACATGCTGGCGTAACGCACCTGCAATTGTTGGCCGAGCAAGGTACTCGACAGAATCGCCAAAGTACTCGAACGCCGCCTGTACAGATCATTAAACAAACAATGAAATAATTGAACGAGAACAATGACCTGGTGAGAATAAGTCCCAAGTGGACCCAGGAAAGCTAATCGCGGCTTAGGGGCCAACTCTTTGTCCCGCTCGCGGTCTGTGGCACGAGTTGGCTGGTGCTCGGGGATTCCCGTCTGGGAAGGCTGGGTAATGGCGACACCGCGGAACAATTGTCCCGCAGAACCTTGAGAGCAGCGTCAGAGAATACACGCGCCGCGAAAGGAAACCCGTACCACCATCATGATCTGTATCTCGACGGAACCTGAGCGGGCGATGTCAACAGAGGAATTGAGAGGGAGACCAGACTACACACCGTCGGTCTCGCGAGTTACCAACGGGTAGGGGTGTTTCAGAGTCTTTTTTGGAACTCAACTGGTCGTTTTCGGTTCTGGAAATCGTGGTGAGCAAGGTGTTGGAAGAAGGGAGTGCGAGTACAGACTCGAACCAATCTTTTAGGGCTGGCATGCCGTAGGGGAGTTGGACCAAAGGGGATTTGTGGAGAAAGAGGAACTGAGAGCGAGAATACATGATGAAGGGATGAGGGTCAGGGTGATTTTGAGGGGATTGGGGGGAGTTTTTGGAAACGGGAGAAGAGTCGTGGGGTTGGATGGCGAGATTGGCGAGGCCGTCGGACACGGCGAGGACGGGGGATGATTGTTGTAGAGGGACATTATCAGATGAAGACATGGAGAGAAGGCAAAGTCTGATCTGACATAAGCAAAAGGACGGCGATGCAAGGGCCTTAAGGCTTTACCGAAATCCTCCAACAGCGCGTCCTCTGTCTGTACCGCTCCGCCATCAGGGTCTCACGCTGTACGAGTCTACAGTCTCTCCCTGGAACCCGCCCTCACAGCATGCGCCATAACGATTCCGGACCGACGCACACGGGGAGACGCGCTCCTCTGGTTCCGCGCAGAGATCCAATGCAACAAGCACCTCACCGACACCGTGAGCACATTTCCTTGCCTCCAGTGCATGTCTCATACAGCCCCAGATGGAAATAGAGAACCAGCTCAGCATTGCCAACCGATAAATTCGCCAGCTTTTTCCCGGAACCCCGTAGTACAGATTGTCGATACAAGTCCCCTGAACGGATCTGATTGACACAAGGTTCGTGCACTCCATCTGCGCGAACGTTACTCAACGGTTCGTTACGCGTCTTAAACGTAATTTTACCAACATCGCGAAGTGCAGCCTGCCAAAAGCATGCATGTATATTAACCAAAGTAATGCGAATTGATACACCCAAACCGCACATTGTGCAAGTGCAATGGTGGAGAGCTCGTGGGTGAATGCAGGCCAAGGACGAGCTGCGTCTCACGAGTATCAAGCTTGGCTGCGAAGAAATGCGTGAAAGTTAGCATCCGGGACCGTCAAGGCGTACCACAAACGCACTTAGGATAACAGAGTCCCCATCATTGACAATCAGATTATTGCATGATGAAGTGGTCCTTGTTGACCGGTTTCTTGTTCTTACCTTTTGGCGTCTCGGTCCACATCCAGCTGTCAGCTGAGACGTCGTCAAAGTTACTAGATGATGGCTTAGTTATGTAAGCTGCTTTGACATTGTACTGCCCACGATTGCCCATTGCTGTGACTCCAGCTGTCTGCCCACGATACTGAACGTTTCCAGCGCTCACTGCGCTCGACATCTCCACAGCGGGTTCGGTAGTGAGCATCGTGCTCACATTGCACTATTACACTCCGAATCATGGTCAATATGCTTGGTTTGGGAAATAGACACCCTTCAGCACACATTGTACGCCGCTCTGACACTTCGGGTTCCATCGCGAATCTCAAACCGGCTCCATCGCCCGCCGAGCAGACCCGTCCTGTGCCCGTTCCAGACACAAGCGACAGCGGTGCTCTCCACTTCTTCTCCCTGCCACACTGGACACGTCGGATACTTCCTGTATCCTCCTCAGCACGCAAAAGTCTTGCGGGTTTACCCCATGCAGATGAACGCACCGCGAATCTGCGCAATACATCTCCACGTAGACTGTTGCTCGAGAAGGATCTTCCCCCGACCCCATCCTCGCAGACCGATGCAAACATCACTAGTCATGAACCAAGCCCCCAACTAAACGATACCCGGGTGTCTATCTCTGTCCAGCATGTGACAGACGCTCCTCCACAACCCACCTTTTATCTGGATGTCTATCACAATACACCCACAATACACCCACCTTCTCAGATCAACTCTATTGCATTTACACCCTTTCCGAACAGCAGTGCCGAGAACGCTCTGCGAAAAAGTAAGAGTGCGCATTCGTTGCGGCCAGGGAAGCCCTCGCCAACTCTTGACCAACGGCGTGCCAGAGGCGTCTCAGTGACGCAAATGTTTACAGCAGCGAAACGAACCTCAACTTCGCCTTGCACTCCCAGTGGAAACTCTCCTTCCACGCCCCTGGTACGAAAATCTTCGTTCTGGTCACGCAAATTTTCGACATCATCTCCGCAACATCTCACTGTCCCAGCCGAGTCACCCTCGCTCCCTGCGGTAAATTCCACCTCCCCGCTCCGGGTGGACTTCACTGCACCTCCAGACTCCCTTGCGAGATCACGTAGCAATTCTAGTGGTGTAAGACTTTCTAGGCATCATTCAGAATGCGCTGTTCGTCACTCTTCGACCGCTCGTAACATTTTTAGTTTATCGCAAATCCCAGTTCCCCTAGATAGGACCAACGTTCGACCATCGACTGCTGATCCGTGTTTTCTTACTTCACATCGTTCACCCACGCGACGTCCAACTACGGCCGATTCCGTAACTCCTTCGCGCTCACGCTCTCTCTTTGCTTTGTCACATCAATCCACTGTCCCTCCTTTAAATAACGAACCACTCTCTACCAATCCCACACTGCGATCCAACCGTCCGCCCAATCCCCGACCTCGTTCCTCAACTAATCCACAACTTCTACATCGGCTCTCTGTCAATCTATTCTCCTCATCGCCATCTTCGGCCGCTAAAAATGGGCCCTCGTTTTCCAACGGAGTCGTGTCATCTCCGACTTCTTGCTCTCCTCGGCCTTCTCTATCCCAGATTCCACCCGATACACTGAAACCCCGAGCGGGTGAGTCTACCGAAAACTTCGTTAACAGATTGGTGTCCCTCGTGTCCAAGGCCGAAATAGCCGGAGTCCTGGCTTCCACGTAAGATCGCGCTGGGCAGTTTTTGTTCGCTCTAACTACTTTCTGCAGTGGAGACGCCATCTATACCGATTCACTCAAGTTATTTATTGAACGCTTTGAATTTCATGGAGACCCTCTGGACGTTGCATTGCGTAGATTGTTAATGGATGTCGGTCTACCACGGGAGACACAACAAATTGATCGAGTCATTGACGCATTCGCGAATAGGTATCTTTCGTGTAACCCTGACCTATTCACTTCTAGAGGTGTGCCATCCTTAACTTTTCCGATGTGCAAATTGACAATGACGACGGTGATACTAAATTCAGATCACCCATATATCTTGGCCTTTAGCCTGATCATGTTACACACCGACGCTTTCAACAAGTCAAACAGACGGAAGATGTCCAAGGCGGATTATATGAAGAATACGACGCTCCCAGGCTTAATTCCTGAAGTTCTCGATGTGTGTAGAACCAACATTGGCATTATAGTGGGGCATTCATGACAGTCCCGCAGTGCTTCTACGACAACATCGTTTTTGCACCATTCATCTTTATCGAGGACCCCTTAGATCCCGAAGGGAGCGTCGAAGGAAACCTCACTAGACCCTCCACGTCATCTGGGCTTCCAAGTCCAATGATACAAAGTGGGACTACATTATTGAGCAGACCAAAGATTGATCCCTACTATCTCATTACAAATGTGAGTATTTTGCACCACTCTCACCGGTTTGCCTCAGGTATCGTTTTTAGAATCTGTTGGACCGGCTCCGTGTTAACGTCGAAGGCCAAATTTCACTCGAGAACCCGTTTCGATGGGATGGTACAGGTATTTCTTGGAACTACGACGAGCTCCTCCTGGCTTTTGCCAAGGGTCATGTGATACAAATAGGATCGACGGACACGCGATCGACGACCCCTTTCTTCGGCTTGAGCGTTGGGGGTAATCCAAGTCCGTCTCTCAACGGCCTTGGCTGTGCACCTGAGGCGCTACCTGCGTCCGAGACATGGCGTATCAAGCTTACCAAGGTCGCTGTACTCAATCGCAAAGATGGACTGTTGGAGGGGGGGAAAAAACCTTTGAATCGCAAGTGGCGACCATATAGTGTCGCACTTACGAGATCTCAGCTTCTTTTCTTCCGTGATATATCATGGTCGTCAACACTACTCTCATGGAACGACCCGCCAAGGAAACCCCCCATACCGTCAACATTGTTCAAACCTGATGAAATTATTTCATTGCATGGTGCACTGGCAGTTTTGGACAGATCCTATAGCAAGGTGAGCTAGTTCGCGCTGCATTTATCTAGTCCTCACCTGTCTATACCATAGCACTCGAATACTTTTCGCCTCACCACTCGCGATGGACGTCATATTCTCTTCCAGACAACTGAGCAGAAAGAGATGGATGAATGGATATCTCGTATCAACTATGCGAGTGCCTTCAAAACCACGGGCATACACATGCGATCGCTCGGAATGACGGGCAAAGTTCTCAAGCTCACCGGAGTAGCTGCCGCTACGTCACATCTTCATGACTTGCAGCTTCCGAATTTCAGTCAACCGCGAACCCTGACGTGGGATCACCGTGACCTCTCTGAACCGATGGACGAGCCTCCTGACTATGGTGGGTCGCACGGTGGATACTCTGCGAACACGGATGGTTGCCAGAGTGAATTGGCAGATCTATCCGCACCCGAGGTCGAGGGAGCATCACAATTCAAGGAGACGTTTGATACAGTGAAGGCAGAATTGGCCGCCGCACGCATCAGCGCCGGCGATCTCTCAACCATGGAGAAAGCACACCCGGTTGGGCCAGAACCTCCCCGTCTCGCCTCTAGATCTCATATGATACATACTCGTGTGGAAGATCTGGAGAATCGCATTTGCGCCGCCAATGCACAAATCGATTCTAGTATGCATATTGCGAGAAACATTGGGATTTTGGCACCATTCCAGAAATCCACCCGGGAACGTTTGCAGGATACTATTCAGACCATGTCCAAGAAAATACAGGCAATGCGCTTGGATGTCACCAAGCTCATCTGTCATCGTAACATTCTTCTCAACGATCTCGCTGTTGAGGAGAAGAATTTCAAGCAGGCAACTTCACTCGCCTTGCAAGCTGCAACCGAGTCGTTGCACCAGCGCTACTCCGAATATACCTCGCAGTCATCATTTTTTACTCAGGAAAGTCGACCCAAGAGTTCGTTTCACGAAGAGACTCCTCCAACACCCTCGCAGTCCTTCGACTCATCCACCTATGAAACATTCCGTTCCGCGCTGGACTTTGGTCCTGATTGGCCATCGTCGGGTAAAGCGTTTGCTGCACCCTCACTTTGGGGGCCATCTCTCGCCACCGATTTACCGGTCATACAAGGACGTGATCACCTGATGAGCCCTCATCCATCTCCTGACGAAACCTCATATTTATCATTATCCACCACCAACCAGTCCCTGCCAGACACATCCTTGCATGAGAACCTTCCCGTAGCATCCGATTTCCCAGAGGAACAAGCGGAAGAATGGCATAAAACCAGGGCGGCGAAGCGCGTTTCTCTGGTAAAACTACCATGCGATTTGCGAATGTCGGCCATTGCTGGCAAATCTTCCTGTCATCCTCAAGGTAACGATTTTTTGAAAGAGGAGCCTTCTGCTGTTGGGAATGTTGGTTAGCGGACTTGATGCAACCAGACGCATGTTTTTATTATCACAAGCTCGTGTTCATCCATGGCCTTATCGCGGTGTACCCATCTTCTTCATTTAACCCTACCAAGTCCGTACAAGCTTTGTACCTTCGCTTCAGCAAACAACCCTCATGGGAAGTGCTGTGCCACCACGTGGATCTAATCCGTATGTATTCACAGATGCGGCACGAAAAACCTCAGATTTTCTGGTGATCACTTGCAATGTGTCGCCGTCCAGTGAATGGCGGGGCCGTGCTTGGGTTTTAAACGAAGTGAGTTTGCCTCGAGTCAGTGGAACTAGTGACCGCATACTGCCGTGCAGACTCACTATCCAACTTGGCAGTTTTCCCGAGCCACCTTTGAGCGTTTCCCGGTTACGAGATGAGTCCACGGTGGTTCATCACAGCACCTGCCAGCTACCTGATTCACTTCCGTGAGTCCAAAAACCACATGTAGGTCCAGGCGTGTCTGCCTCTGTCTTGCAAATGCTGCAGCCAGCAGCTACATAATTATTTTTCCGTTCACTGGAGTAAGCAATATCGTGAACTACATCGAGAGCTGCCGTCCGAAACTACTGGTTCCTCGTCTTCTCGCTTCATCCCCTCAAGAGAATAATGACTCCTCCAACCGCCCTGGACGCTCCAAGCTCAAGTTACTATGCGTACAGAATTTCAGATGGCCTTTTCACTACATTGTCTTTCCAAGACGATTTGGCACAGTAGGTCGCCTGGAGAGGGTGGCCGAGCCGGCGGTAGAGGACGAGAATACGGTTCTCCGTAGTAGGCCCTCGAGTTCCTTGAGGCGCAGAAGACCTAGCCGTCCCGCTTCTCGGCCTTCGACGACATCATGATCCATTATGTTTCAATCAACCGCCTCGCATATTTCCACACCACAACGCTCACCGACAACGCTGATCACGTCCTTCCCTTCCCTTCGTCGAATGTCTCTGACATACCATCTAGGAGCCCACAAATAAGTCACCATCTTCCGCCCTCTTACTTGCTGGGGAAGACGATCTAGCACTTTAGCTCTGACACACGGAACAACGGCATCGTGCTAGACTTGCGAAGTTGGTCAGGCATCTTGGGGAGGAGATTCCTACAGAAATGGTGCTGAACCTACCTTTCCTATCCCGTGCTAGACTTCCTGTTCCTCTGTCCACTCGCATCGTGGCGAGTCAGTGACTATCATTACAAACGCAGAAGTCTCGACCCTTCAACGTTCATAGAGTATCATCCGTCGCTGGATTTGCTGAAGGAGTTTTGCGGCGAAGTAAATCACGAAAGGCGCGACGCGACGCGCAGTGATTAGCACTACCCCTAAGATGCCAGGTACAAAGTACAATTGCCGGTGGAGTTCGTACTAGGGTGAGATAGGAATTCGGGATGTTGCACGGTCTCTCAATTCTTCCACTCAGACAAATATGGTAGCTATACCTAATTCAGCACTTCCAAGTACTCCCGAAACTCACTCGACCTGCGACAACCGGCGCGATTCGGCGCGTAGAAAAATTGATGGACTTTTTTGGCGCCGGCCGTGAAGATGTTTTGGCTATCGCCCAGGCCCGCGGAACCGCTCAGAAGCTCCAATTTTCGTCTACTAGCGCAGCAGAAGACCGTGCTATCGGTATCCATAATGCCCAGATTCACAGCTCAAGGTCGAAGTGGATGTCAACAAACGGATCCGATTTTGAAGCGGTAGGGCGAGCACAAAAAGGTTACATCCGGATGTGATGGAAAGCCCGGAATGACAGTGAGAGCGTCTTAGCGGTTTTAAGTCAGTATGGTATCGTAACCGCTGCTCATGTATGTACACGACTAGTAGATATCAGCGACTGAGTTTTACTGGAGAGGATCAGTCATCGTGGCACAACCCTAACCCTTTCCTAACCCTAACAGTTACAAACCTAACCCGATCCTTGGGTTAGAACATCCACTTCACGGCCAAACTGCAAGGGATCATGGTGAGCGCGGTCCCTCTTGGTGGCAGAGTCACATTTCTCAAGACCTCGCAACTATTATACAGCCAATTTTTCAAGACGAGAGTGGTCTAGCCGTCAAGTTCTTCATCCAGAAGGATATCCCTCAAGAAATACAGGCCGAGTTATGCGAAACAATCACTGTGAGTGGGCTTGGTACCGGGTTGGACCATACATGTGACGCGCAGCTTAGTCTCTCGGTGGGCGCGTAGAAAGCAAGGTGCCAAGGCAAGGCTATGTTCTAACCCAGCCCGGCACTGCAGAAGAGGAGCGCCTTCGCCTTTGCTGGATCAGTCTAGATCGCCCTGAACGTCATTTCGTCCCCTACACCTACGTCGAGGCTTGCAAGATTGCAGGAATGCTACTGAAACAGATATTTATCGAGAATGGAGGACCCATCAAGATGCACATACATCCTAGCATCGCAAATGTGAATGCGCGTGCGGCGCTCAGCCAGCGCATTATGGTGAGTTAGGTGGTCATAGCTATGGTAATCTGGGGCCTCACTGGGTGACCCAAGCATTCCGGAGGAGACCCCACTGCATCTCCTCAGTCTGCTCGTGTAATCCTCGCAGACCCGAACACAGAGGTTTTCCAGCATCTCGTCAAGTCGTATCAAGGCGTCCCAGACAAGTATATCGAGTCTTACTTATGGGTCAAGAAATGCGTGGAGAAAGGTGCACTCGTTTATACGCCACTGGTGTACAAGAACCCAGGGGGCCGGCGTCCTGGGCAAGAGTGAGTTTCCAGTACCCTCGTCGACCACAGGCGGTACTTATCACATTCAGACGAACTCAATTTACTGAAGAGGACGAAGAGCGTCTGTGCCAGTGGATAGCAACCAAGATTCCTTACAAGGAAACGGGCGGTAGAACTGGTAATCGTCTGTACCAACAACTATGTGAGATGGTGGGTCCCGAGGACATGCTCAACGATTCCCTTCTAATACCTCCTAGGCTGTTGACCCTGAGTACGCGTGGGTAACTCGACACACGTGGCAATCATGGCGGGAGCGTTACAAGAAGAACTCGGTCCGCTTGGACAACATGATTACCGCAATCGTGGATCAGAAAAAGCCGGCCCACGGGGAAAAAGGGCAGTATGGTTACGTTCGACAGGCAGAGGAAAAAACCAGGCGTACGAGGAAAAAGCGCACAAAGCCGGCGGATGAACCCCTTCACGCGGATCACGCGAAACGACAGATAACGGGGTCGATCGATGGCAACACCAATACTACTGTGCCGATCATTTTGTTTACTCCTGACCAAATCTCCAGTGAGCCACAGTCTTCGATGTCGGGGATTTATGCTCGACAAAGCCCAGATGAGGAGGGAGCGAAGGATGGTGAAGAAAGCGAAGGATGGCGCATTCGGGTTGGTGACCAATCTCCTCCACCGTGGGGGAAACGGACAGCGGACGACGAAGGTAAGGATGAACCACACGCCACAAAGAAAACGAAAACAATGTGAGTATTTTCTTGTGGAGTCGAGTTTAGGCTCAAGAGCCTTATAGTGCTTCAAGCCCACATTCCGATACCTTCGCGGCACCAACCGTATTCCCATCAGAAGACAGACAGGCAGTGCCCCCGCTTCATTGCATTGATCAAGCGATCTATGATATCGCCAATGAATTCAGGTTCACTGTACAAGAGGTGAAAGAATTCTATGATAAGTGCGGTGAAATGGATCGCACGAGGACACGATTTCAGAGAATGCGACAGTTGCTGAACAGTATCGAAGATAGCATCGGTGACGATACCGGCGGTCTGTAGTCAAGGGGTGTTCTTACCTACACCACTTGCCGTTCTTATTCGTAGTTGCGTTCCTAATAGACATATCATACACTACACACTATGGCATATCGGTCTCTGCAAGTTTAATGTAATCTGCCGCTCGCATAGGTGCAGAGGGGCTATCAAACGGCTTCTTGCGTCTGGGTGTCGGTAAGGTCATGTGCTGTGTCGCGGGAGAGGAACATTCATTACTCACTTTTCTCCGGCAGCGACGGATGGGAATGAAGCAAAAAGGTCTGGGTGTTTGGGAAGAGGGGATTCACTTTGTGTAATCGATGAGTGAAATGGAAACGGCAAAAAGATGACAACTGACCTAAAATAAGGGTGACGCAGAGCTTCTTCAGCAATGATGCGCTGCGCTGGATCATATGTCAAAAATGACATTAAAAGATCAATCCCTGATGTTGTCATGTACTGGAATCGCTGGCGAAATTGATGAGCATGTGGTGCGGGGAGAGTGATAATCTTGGCGAGGGGAAGATTGGAGTAGTCCGGCCAAGAGGAGCTTGTGGGAGGGCCGAGAAGCTTGAAAATCATGGAAAGGAGCTCGACCTCTCCTTGAGCCTGAAAAACCGGCTCTTTCAAGAGCAATTCCGCGAAAATACATCCAACGGACCACATGTCGATGGCAGTTGAATATTTGGTAGCCCCCAAGAGAATTTCCGGGGCACTGTTGACGTGTGTAAGAGAGGACAAAAACAAAATGGATGCCACCGTCAACATACCGGTACCATAAGGTCACCACTAGTTGTGTCAACCCCCCTACCCCGACAGGATCACCATATCTTCGTGCGAGACCGAAGTCGGCTACTTTGATCATTCCACGGTTGTTCATGAGTAAATTACTGGTCTTCAGATCGCGGTGCAGAATCCAATTGGAATGACAATGAGCAACAGCAGATAATAGCTGCAGCATCAGAGTTTTGATTTCCGACTGCAGGAAGGGGGATGGCATCAGGGTCAGGAGTGTCTTGAGGTCATGCTCGATGAAATCCATCACTACGTATACTCTTCAGGTGGATGGTGTTGATCACAACCTCGAAGGCGACTAGACGGCTGAACTCACTGTGTCAAGGTGTCACCAACGACTACTTCGCGAATTCGAACTACATTGTCGTGCCGACAAGCCATGAGAGCACTGATCTCACGAAGTGCGGTGATCGGGAAGCCATGTTTCTCTTCGTCGAGCTTGAGCTTCTTAAGTGCGACTATGTCCCCAGTCTCTTTGTCCCTGGCGCGGAATACGACGCCATAGGACCCTTCTTCTATTTGGTTGAGTCGCTCGTAACAGTATACGGAACGGGACGGCCGGATTGGAGGATGAGAATTTCTGAGGGGTACGAAGACGCTGTGTGCGGTAGGATGGGTTGGGCGAGATCGCTGAGACGGAGAAGGGTCCACAGGCATCTGACTGGTGTCATGAGCGCGGGCATTCCGAACCGACCTTGTGCGATATTTGAGAGATTGCTGACGCCTTTGGATTGCTTCGGCCTCGGAATCCTCTTCGTCCCATTTAGAGCGTTTCCGCGACGTTGTGGATGTCGCGGGCTCTGTACTCGAAGGCAGCGATGAACTTTGCATTCCCAAGTTACTTTGAACATTTACGGCCTTGAAGACTTGCAATCACGGTCACGTGCGGTGTCAATGCACACCAAAATGCAAACTCGCTCTGTACCAACCATGGACAACACCATGGATCCAGAGTTAGCCTCAGAGATGGTCAAGTTGCTCGCGCGAGAGCTCAAGGCAGTCCGAGCCCAACTTCATGAAGCTGAAATGGTAGGCCGGTGCTGCAGTTTCCCGGCGGGGTCCAAGCTCATCGTCTCTATCTTCCAGAGAACCTCTACCATGACGCACGAGAAGGCTCAGGCACTAATTTCTGAGAATGACTCTTTCAAGGCCGACAATGCTGCACTACAGGAAAGGATAGCCAGGCTTCAGGATGAGCCCACACAAGCATCATGCATAAAGTCAGAGGAAGACTTACCTAACCCCTTGCAATATGCGGAGGTGGTGATGTCCACAGCAGCTTGTTGACCACGGACGACTAACGTGCCTCTCTTTAGCCAATGTTTCATACGAGAGGAGAATTTACCACACTGCTTGCTGAAAATGAAAATCTCATCCGCGAAAAGGTGGGTGTGTGTTTTTCATCATGTCTGCAGATTTACATGAACTTCATGCGCAGGAGGAGGCTTCGCGGACTCGAGAAAAACTCTCAATTCTTCAAGAGAAGTACAAGCGGACGAAGGCTAAAGCTCGTGAGCATAACGAGGCTCGTAAGATCCGACTGCACTACGACATGTACTGGAGTTATGACACTGCCACAGATTTTGAACGAGCTTCGCGTCGCGCTCTCGAACTGTACTCAAGAACTAGGACAGGTCAGCCCGACACCCTGTCACGAGCAAGTAATTAACGACATCACAACAGTCAAGAAAAGCAGTGGTTTCTGAAATTGATTTTAGAGACTTTCTAAATGATATACCCTACGAGCCTGTGGAGGGTCAATTAGAGCTGTCTTCGATCCAATCATACCCTCACCCTCGTGCTATTCGCAGCAAGTTCTGCAAGGTATAGTGGTCCCATGTCAGATTAGATTCACGGTACTTACCGCATTGAGTAACAGGATGTTACGGGCGTTTGGTACGCCTTGATCATCAAAAGAGGCTTATTCTTCTTAATATCTTTTCAGTAAAGGACCTTATTTCCTCGGTTGCAACGAGGTGATTTGGTCCCCATCCGGGATCGCGCTAGGTCTCGTTGTCAAACCAACCTTTCAATACAACCCCAAGATTCACGGCGGCGCTTGGACTGAACTCAAGGATAGTTTCGACATTGGCGAGCAGATGGATGTATGCTATTTATCAGGCAACACAGTTCGTTACCTGGGCACATATGAACGGGTGGGAGACCAAGGCACCATGACAATTGCATCAGAAACCTTGAAACATCTAGACCACCAGGTGCGGGTGCATTGGAATGGGGTTGCCCAGAGACCGACATATTTGCAGAAACTGGTTTATGTCTCGCAACGCACGACACTGTTTCCGGATTTGATGCCTCCCTCCCAGGCGCGGATGATCGAAAATATGTACAAGCAAGGGGTCATCAAACTTCAGTGCTTTGGGATTCGATGTGTCACATTTAACCAGACACTCGCTGAAAAACTTCCAGAGATATGTACACCTCCCGTGCAGCAGAACCCGCCAGATAACACCATCGTTGATCCTACATCAGCAATTACCAGCGGGGGCGTTCGAAAGCGGAAACAACATTCGAGATCGAAGGTGCATTCGACCAGAAACAAGAGGCATCGGCCTTCGCCTGCGACTTGATAACTCGTTTGTGAACGTGTTTCAAATCTCTAGTAAACATTGACTTGTCATGTATATTCATAGCGTGTTGCCTTCCAAACATTCAAATGAGTCTACAACTACAATTCTTCTCTAAACTATATCATTCAGCACGAACTTTGATGTCAAGACACTTGCGTAAATTGTGCGAAGTTTCTCCAACTTTTAATGAGATACTACTGTCTTCGCGGCTAGCTCGTTGCACAAAAGGCTGAATGCAAACAATTCCGATAGCTTTGAACAAGTCTTCCAGGATCCAAGTCAATCGTGCTCCCGTGAGTTCGATGGCAGGTTCAGAATTCATTTCCAACAGCTTAACCTGAAAACCAACGGGTTCGTGTGAAACCAGAAAGTCGGCGCCATAGAGTTCAAAGGCGTTGGGTAACGGCTATAGGCAAGAATTAGAAGACACGGAAGGACCAGAGGGAACGGACTATCATGCCTGGAAGTGTATTGGTTGATCGAGCGCAGCCTTGAATGTTTCTGAGAGGGTGTTAGCTATCTGCTGTTTGATCATGGCAACGTCCACGATGCTCAACACATTGTTTCTCGATTCGTCCCCGCCAGACAATATGCGAAACCCGATCAACTCATCCAAAAGACGCACATTCTCTTCCCCGCGATGGGTTTGCAAGGAAGTGTTGGTCAAGTGAGGAGTGAGGGAAGGGGCCAGTTCAAGGTCGGAGCGCATGGGAGCGTGGTAGGGTTCTGCGGAGAACAGTGCGAGGATGCGTTCGTACATGAATATTGTCAGAGCGCCGGAGGCAACAACGTATGTCCGCAAATGAAACTGTAAGATAAGCGTCATTTGAGTTGAGGAAGGCACAGAGAGAAACAAAATGACTTTGTGACCCCGGAGATCGCATGAAGGCTGGGCCTCAGTCGACAGTGGGACCTCGTTTGGAACGACAAGTAAAGGTGTAGAAATGTACTCCTGGGTGGGCGCTCAGTTGGATGCTCATGGTATCGACATTAGTGATACCTGAAGAATAAAATGTCTAAGTTGAGAAGTCATGACAGATGTGGTTGTCTCATGTGCCTCGTCCTCGTCAGGATCGCAATCGAACTCTTGAAATATGCAGTGTAAGGCATCTTTGCTGTCGAAAAGCCTGATACCCATCCCTCTGTCGGCCATGCCCGGTTTGAGAATGAACCATCGCTTGATGTCGCCGCTGTTGGCATCAAGCGTGCTGCCGAGGTCCCACAGCTCGTCACTCCACATTTCGTCAAGTTCATCTGCGTAGGCAATATCAATGTCCCAAGTGAGGGGTATGGCTTTTGTGAGGAATGATTCGGGGCGTTTGACGAGATAGTATTGAATGCACCGGGCCAAGAAGTGCTTTCGAATGAGCGCCTTTCTGATTGTATATGATGATGAAAGGACGTGGTTTGGCTCAGAGGCGGTGAGGGCATGGTCGATGCAGTCGTAGCTAGCCCATTGGATGAGGCTTGATGGTGATGGAGGGATAACGGACAGAATAGAGGATGATAGGCCAAGACCAGCGATGGAAGTGTGGACGAGGGAGCTGGTGAGGGGAGCACCGGGCCAGGCAATAAAGATGGCTGGCTGAGCGAGGTTCATGGTGAATGCTAAGCTCGCGAGACCCGGAAGCCAAACTCGTCTGCTCGCAGCAGGTCCTCTCCATGGGTAACAACTACATCTTCTCCTTGACGCCAACATTTACCCAAGGCCTACTCCTCGGACAATTGTCTATCCTCCTCATCCTCGCGCTCATCCTCAAATACCTTTTCTTCCTCCCGCAAAGTGACGAATCGGAAACCCCAAATTTCCATCCGTTCACCAAGCCGGACAACTCGTCGCGAACACGTTCACCACCGCCCGGAGCCGATACTTCCCCAAAGGACGCAGAGTCGGCCAATTGGTTCAACTCCCTTGCTCGGCAGGTTCGTCAACCTACCCTGCCACGACGTGGTGCAGGCTCACGGGCTTTGGGCAGGTAGCTGACGTCTACCGGGCAAAATTGCAAAACGGATTAGAAGGCTCCGAAGGGAATGAAGTTGCCCGGGCTCGAATAGAAGTATATGCCAACAAAATCCGGCCCCGCAGTTTTATTGTTTGCTCCCCTTTTTTTGTCATCTTCCTCCCTGGACAATTGTATCTTTGCATTCAGGATCACATCACTATCCATGCGGTGGACCTCGGAAACTCGGCGCCACTGCTGTTCAACGCTCAGCTCGTAGACGAAACGAGCGCTTTAACTGTCAGTATCCTGCACTACGTCCCGCTCCGACACTTACGCGCCACAGTCCGCCAAGTTTCACATGTCCTATACTGACAGCATCTCAGTATCGCTTTCCACAGCCTATTTATTCAATTACCCAATGTCGTCCTTTGCGCGGCTCCCCGTTTCGCTCACAATATCCCTCGACCTGTTCGAGTCGTGGGTGAGTCCACGTTCGTCTGGCCATGGTACATTCACTCATGGAACTACTTAGGTTACTATTACACCCCCGTCTCCCTTTTCATCCGAGCCTATTTTAACGATCTCTTTCCCTTCAGAGTTCACTCTTAATTTGAAGACCACGTCTCTTATGGGTAGTCGAGCCATGCTGAAGGATGTCCCAAAGCTGCACGAACTGATCGAGCATCAAGTTCGTAGAGTGCTCACTTCCAAAAGGACTTGGAAAGTAGTCCTGCCTGGTCTTGAGGATGTAGCTGGAGTCACGGAAAAGGGAGAGCAAGGTCGGGGTGTAGAGTCATTATAGTGATTGCGGTGCTTTTCCGTTCGAATTGTTGGTGGCTGATATCCGGCTTGTCGTCCGTTGGATGGTTTCTAGACTCAATTGTTGATATCCCCCCACGTCTTTTCGCGGATCCCAGTGCTTTGCAATCCAGCACTTACCAATGCAAACGAAACACAATGTGGTCGTTGAGAAGTAACGCTGGGTTTCCAAAATTCAGCTTCCAGCAAAATTGACCATCGCGAGCCCGGTGCTCATACTGGTCTTCGTATAGGCATGCTGACGAGGGAACGACTCAAACGACTTTCTCTCGATGGTTCCTGTACCGGTACATGTAGTGGTTCACGCGCTGGTGGATCCACAAAGGCAATGGCATTCGCATGCAATATAACATATCTCTTCATATTCACTGGTGGAAATGTCAACCTCGAAGCTATCCTCACTGGGCGAAACCAACACAACTCATGTATCTGTGCTATGGTCAGGAAACTGTTGCACAAGAACCGGATTGCGGCAGGCATCCCACCACCACTGCAGCACGTGGGTTCCCGCCGTGTTGCATACTCCGTTGGGATCGGGAATTGTGATGAAGTCAGCTGGTTAGCAGGCATAAGTATGGATTATCAAGTTGTCGCTTCACTGCATCGCTTCAAGTTGGAGGTGTAGGTAATCGCTCGTTGGTCTTACTATTGACCACACTGACATTCTATCCTTCCAGGTGAGGGAGGCGCATCAAGTATATAGCGGAATAATATGCTCGCAGCGACCCGGTGTGGGGCTACGAATATCAATCTCGAGAAGGACGACTTGGTTACCGGCAGTTGGGCTTTGGACGTTGCTCTTCAACTTTTCGGCGAACTAGGAAAAGAGCGTTGGTCGCTTTGTTTTCATTGGTTCTGCAGATGAACTCACTTCGAGACTCTTGCATAAAGATAGCTGGCAGGCGGACTGCGAGACATTTGAATCAGAAAACACTGCAAAACCCTAAACATCAGACAACCTATGGTCTGAGAATTGAAATATTGATGTTCTATTCTTCCTGTTGCTGATTACCGTACCTGTTTCATACTCTCGGTGAGTGTGGTTGATGTTTGTGAGAAGTCAGTTACCGTAGATCTGACCACTACACGCAGACTCAAATGCGGTCCTGAGTTTCATGAGCAATGGTAAAAACCCATGCAGACGCTTTGACGTTCCTTTTATTCACAACTGTTTCCGCTGTAAAGATAAGCCGAAGAACTTTTCCAAAGTATTCGACAGAAGAGATCTCAACGTTAGCCTGTCGACGTCTGGCGCCTTCGTTGTCATCGATCAGTGAGATGACCAAACATTCAAGCCTTTAAAATTATGTTTATTATTCTCTCAGGAGCATTAAAGCTCTTGGTGGGTCCAACGGATACGGGAGTACTTGCGTTGGTTTGATCAATTGTCGTGAAAGGGTGGTAGACTGTGCGCACGGGTCACCTGCGGAAGTCTAATAAGTAACAAATCTGGATATACTTTGCGTGCATTTCGGAAAGCAGACCGCTGTGAATGTGATCGGTATACCTCAGAATAAGGCTTTCCTCGGAAAATGTAGAAATCAGATCTCCGAAGACAGACCTTTTTCCACTAACATCCTCAAATCTTAATGTACTATGTAGAGCGTATTCATTCCGATTTGTGCGACGTTTCGTAGTAGGCACATTGGAGTAGGTGATAACCTGTAATAATTAGATGCGATGATGGTCCGATGTGAGGTACCTAGATACCAAGCTCATCTACCCATCGTTCTACCTCCTTGATGGCCCGCTCACTCTGTAGGTTTTCGACTTCAATAAAATCTACCCATGTGCTCCGAGTAAAGCGACTTGAAGTTTTCACCGTGGCCATGTAGTCTGAAGTGGCCATCACTGCTACAGGAAATTGAAGCTCGTAGTTGAACTCTGATAGTAGCGTAGGCAGGATGTCGGGATACAAAGATGCGTTGGATAGAAGTGGTGATACAAGGAAGAGACCTTGTGCGGGGTGCGATGATACATATGCCTGTGCAATTACAGAAGCAAAACCACTGGCGAATACTACGGGAGGGAAGGAATACCCCAATGTTTGTAGTTTCGCCCTCAATTCTACCATAATAGCATGAATTAAACATTGCACGGCATGGAAAAATACTTACCATTCGAGCAAAGCTTGATGAGCTCCTCCGAAGTGGAAGTGACGCTGAGTCCTGATGGTCGAAAAAAGTGGCTCTCTATGCAGGTGAAGCCCGTCTCAGCCAGAACAGACGAGTACGCAGAAAGTCTGGAAAAGATGGCAGGTCAAGATTGTCTGATAGCAGGTTTGAGGGATCCTTACGCAGTGTGTTGGTGAGGTACCCATCCCTCGGCTGAACAGAACACGAGGGGTGTTGGGGCTACTCGTGTAGCCGAAAGTGATGGTTGTTTAACGTTGACGACGAAGGAAGACGCAAGCCTGTGGAGGGCAGGAGTTCGGTATCGATATGCGACGTGCTGAATGGACGAGGTGGACCGATGTATACAACTCATGTATTTTAGACAGAGCAACTCCGCAGGTTGGATGGCCCAGACGTCCCCTTGACAAAGCTTGACACTTGTTACTTGAAAACGGCTGTCGATTGTCATCTACCCGAACAAAACCATGTCGTCAGCGTCGTCGAACATCGTTTTCGACGATATATTCACTATCAATGCGATCGACAAAGAGGGAAAGAAATTCGACAGAGGTACAGAGACCCATACAAGCGTTCGCAACATACTAATCCGACTGCCAGTGTCCCGGCTATATGCTCGCTCCAAAAATCACGACATGGACATGACTCTAGATTACAACGTCGAGCTATTTCCTCTCGCCGAAGGTCAAAGTTTTGCTATGGCACTTGCTTCATTCTTGATCCCATCCGGGGGAGGTGACGGTGTCGAAGCAGAGGACAAGAACAGAAACATCTGGAGGCCCGATGGGAAAGGCATGAAAGGACTGGAGGAGGAGTACGACTATGTGATGTATGGCAAGGTGAGCAAATCATGGCGAGGACAGACTTGAGTAAACGAGCGGTGGTGCAGGTGTACAAGTTCGACGGGGGGGGAGAGATCGTGTAGGGTGAGATCTAGCATTTGTTGGACCGAGCACTTACGCTCTGTACAGGACCGTATACGCATCGTTCGGTGGTCTGTTGTTGTCACTGACAGGTTCTTTTCGACACATGGCCGGCATCGTCCTCGGTGACCCCGTCTTCATCTTGCTTAGAAAATAAATAACAAAAACGAAACACGAGCTTCACTAAACTCGAGCCAATATTTCTGTACGCTGACACTATCTTACAATACCTCTGTCGTACCCACCCGACGCAGTCAAGCATCCATGTCCTCCAGGACTTGTCTGGAATGCTCCTTTGCTCCCTCCGAAACGTTGGGGTTCTTCATCGTGGCCTGTGTGCACGTCAACAGGGGTCCAAACGAGACTCGCATTGTGTGCACAAACCTTATGACCACCGATAACATTACCCACATTCTTCCCCTCATCGCCACGACGCTGCTGCTCGGGCAGCTCACCGCGGCTTTCCATTTCATCGAGCATCTGCTTCGAATGCCCCTTGGCCTCCTCAGAGACATTGGGGTTTGCCATCGTAGCCTCTGTAAATGTCAGTCGGCCGCTGCCGATACCAGGACGTGGGTTGGGGCGTACTGTGGCCTCCAGCGACCTGAGCGCTGTGTGTCAGCTCACGATGCTCGAACGCCCGAGCTAGGACTTACGTTTCCAAGGTTTGCCATAATCAAGATATCGTACGAGGATCTGCAGTCGGGGTCGGGGAAGTACTGAAGACGGCATCCAGCTTAGCTGGCCTTATATATGTTTTCTGGGAGGTTACGTCACTGAGAGTCGTCGAAATCGCAATGGTGTATGCGCTCATTGATGAAGTCATTTTTCTTCACTTGGATGCCAACGTATTCAACGACAAAGATGACAATACCAACTTCTGCAATGATCTAGGATGGCAAGACCTTGCCAGGGTTCATAATGTTGAGCGGGTCAAAGACATGCTTGATTCTCCTCATCCACTCTATGCTCACATCACTCTTCGAATATCGCAGTGCGCTAGTCTTCATTGATCCAATGCCATGCTCTGCAGATACAGAACCTTTGTGCGAAGCTGTGCAGCATTCACATGGTCAGCTTCACCATCTCATACAGGACAAAGCCAGAACGCACCAACAAGCTCATAGATGAATGGCTCGAGAGCTGCCTCCAGTTCAGGACGATAACCATGCTTAGCGATGACATTTAAGTGAAGGTTCCCTGGAATGCGCGTAGGTAAGATGAATCCAACCATCTGTGGCAGGAACACTTGCCATCACCAACGTGTCCGTACCCCATCACCTTCGAGATTGCGTGATCGCCATAAAGTCCTTTTGAGATCAGACGTTCGCGGACGGCATCCACCACGTTCTGAAAGTCTGCGAGAGGAACAGAGACATCGTATTTGTATGGCTTCCCTTCCTTTTGCACGCATTCTGTCAAGCCTTCCCTCAGCGCCCAAAGCGAGGCAAATTGACCCGGGGATTGTGAGAGTGTTCCGGTGTAGATGAGGGGCTCATCAGCTGACATCAAATCTTCGAGTAAGTTGTTCAGTTTCTGTTATTAGCCATGTCCGTCGAGTTCAGCTGGCGGTCGGCCGATACAGTTAGCTATAATTACCTCCAAATCGTGCTCCTGGTTCCCACCGCTTGTCTCGGCGAGGACAAAGCACTGTGCGTCACCTACTTCGTCTGGATTTAGGATGGGTCCAAGACCATGGTCAAGGGCCATATCATAGGCGGTGCGGTCGATGTACTCGAACGCGGACAAAATTTCGCCCAGTTTCCGCTTCACGGTCTGGAAGAGCGGAAGAACATTCTTGAAGCGGGGCAATGCCAGGAAGATATTGTTGGATGCCTGGGGCGCCGGTGGGGTGAGAATAGATACACCCGTAATTACACCGAGCGTTCCTTCCCCACCAATAAACAGCTGCTTGAGGTCGTAGCCTGCAATACGGCTGAGATGGTGAGCGCCTTTTCGCACGCAGGAGTTGACGCACCGGTGTTGTCCTTACGTAAAGTGGACAGCTGGTCGAGTAAAGTACCGTCCGGAAGGACGACTTCGAGACCGAGTACGGTGCCATGGAGGGATCCATACCGCAAAAGCCGGAGACCTCCTGCATTTGTAGAAAGATTTCCACCTATCTGACAACTTGACGAAAGTGAGTTTGAGAGTGGGAGACAAGGAGGGTGTACAAACCTTCCTTTCGCGCCGAGGTCAAGTGGCATGATGTGATTGTGTGGGGCGATGCGGTCGCTGAGAGATTCGAGGATGCATCCCGCGTCTGCGACCAGGATACCTAGGGAGAAACAAGGACGGTTGCATTTCGTTCGGTATATGGACAGGGAGCCGGGTAGTTACCAGATACAGGATCAAAAGAGCGAACATTGTTCAATGCGCCCAAGCTGAGGACGATTTCCTTTTGTAACGAGATGCTCCCCCCGACGAGACCAGTGTTGCCGCCTTGGGGTACTACGCCAATGCGGCGACTAGCACAGAACTTGACTATGTCACTGACTTGTTGTGTTGTGCGGGGACGCAAGACGGTATTTGCTTGTCCGTGGTATTTTCCCATCCAGTCTACATTGTAAGGAGCGAGATCATCGGGTGAGTTCGAGATCGGGGGAAGGGTGGAAAGGATTGCATTGGGTGGGAGCATCCTTGCAAAGTGAGCGAGGTCATCGTCTGTGACGGTGTTGAGATGCGCGAACGAAGGGGCGCTGTGGGCCCATCTGCGGGGGAAGTGAGCGGACCGCCGGGCAAGGAGACGGAGAGAGAACATCGCACGCACAACAAAAACTCACATCCGAACTAGATACATATTGACTCCGGCCCTGGATGCCGATGCACAGCGTCACAGCGTGACAAGGTAACCATACACGTGACCCATATCGTGGGAAATACTAAGTCGGGAGGACATCATCCACTCCTCCGTGGGTTCTTCATCTCCCACTCGACCTGCCCTCTTCTCCGCACGTTCTCGTCCCAGCGACCTCCTCTTTCTCATCCCTCGGTACAGCCCTGAATGGTGCTCACCATCCATGCTCAATCCCCCGCCCAAAACCTCTCCCCGCCCGACGATGATCCCGGCCCTTCCAACCAGACACCCCATTCCCTGCTCAGAGATACCAAGGATTCCATACCCACCTCGGACCTCAATGACTCCACCCGACCCGACCCCTCCGTCGCACACCCGTCATCCGCGCAGCCCACTCAGGTGCCTACTGAAGCAGCCAGCGTCCACAGCCTCCCTGTAGCGCATGTTTCTACCGTTCCTTCTCCTCAGCGACCGTCAACCGCTCGATCTCCACCGTCCTCCGACACCTATGCAACTCTCCCCTCCCAGTTACATACCCAGTCATCCAGCGTGACAGTGGATCCGCCCCGAGCTCGCCTGGCCAGACGCCGTTCAACCATGGAGGTAAATTTCCGTTGTCTTTCCCTCCTCGCAAACTCCCAGAACGTTAAACTTTGATCTAGACACCGCGGTTTAACAATCGTCTTTCTGGTTTTTTCTCAAATCTTATTCATCGTCGTGATACCATCACTTCAGCGAACGCTCGCCCGATTCAGGAAGAACCACCAACGGGACCTGTCGCAGTGCAAACCGAAACAGGCTCGAGGCTACCCTCTCCGGCTCCCGCCCGGTCACCGACCCCACCACCACCACTACCACCACCCACACTCCATGAGTTGGGCCTCTCGTTATCTGCGATCACCCCCGACCTTTCCCCGTCCCACTTCAGTTCCCCCCCTGCAAACGGGACCTTTTTAGCCCCCCATTTTCTTCTCCTCTGTCACGCACAAGGCTTAGATGTGCTCCCTCTGGTCTCGCCCCCAGCTTTGCAACCATATGCTCTTGTGCGTAGGGTCGCATTTAAAAGCGTTGTTGTAATGGAGCATCGTGGAGTGTTGGTAGCTATAGCGGGTCGCAGGGATGGTGTTCGAGTATACGCTTTAGAGGAAGTCAAGAAAGCTGTGGAGTGGCGCATAGATGTCGAAGTTCGTAGAGAACGAGAACGATCACGCAGAGAAGAGTCCAAGAAGCCAGGTGCTGGGAACCCGAACATTGACCAGCGGGATTCGTCGGAAAAACGGGGTAAATTATCATTATCAACTCCACCAATCGCCGAGATACAACAAACTAGCAAATTTACTTCGAGATCACCAATTTCCAGTCCTGCCACACCAAAGAAGCCGAGACCGCCGACAATGCAACCACTCTCTCCATTTCCCCCTGTGGGCCAGCCCCCTCCTTACGCTAGCGTGCCAGACAACCGGCCGCCTTTACGAAACCAGCAATCTTCGGTTTCAGTAAATATAGCTCGCTCTAGGCGGTCGTCACTGTCTTTGGTCGTCGTTCCTCCCGTTCCACCGTTGTCCCATCCAATATCAAACGTGGCCACTGTCGCCGTTCCAAATCCACCACAGGTATCAAAGAACTCTGACTGGCTTGAAGTCAGTGATGATGAGGCTATTGATGTATTAACGGCAGGTGCAAGCGGAAGTCAGGCATTGGATGAAAGGACGAGTTCCATTCCACCTCCAAGGAACGATGACCAACATGATAGCATGGGTGGCACTACCGCTGCGCTTCCAGTCCGAAGCCATACGGCTCAATCCCACCGGAGAAATCGTCCACCAAACCTTGATTTAAATATTTCTCGTGCGAACGCAGGTCTTGTGTGTCCAGTTGATCTTACTCTGTCTCTAGTTTTCCTTAACATTCGCCAGGCTTCACCACAGGCAATTAATCAGAGCGCTGCCATTCATACCCCTTACGAAACACCGCCACAGCAGCTTTCTCCTGTGGATCCTGATGAAGATGACGACGACAATGCTACCGTTCCTGGTGAACGGATTACCCTCGCCCAAGCCCTGTTAGAAAGCAGACTCCCTGAATTACCTCCCACAGGCGCCACTCAACCGCAGGAGCCTCTCCCGATTCACGCACCGGCACCGGCGACAGGCGAAGATGGTTTCCCTGCACTATCTTCCTTGCCAGATGCTCTTTCTTCTCATAGTCGAAGCATCTCCAGTCGGCTGGAAAGACGACGACGTTGGTCTGTTCTCGGAAGTATTTTCAATCCCACTGGGCCCCAAGACACGAGAACATCGCCTTCCCTTTACGATACGCCTTTGGGTTCTCCTGTGTCACCACCTTCTCCGACAATACCTGAAAGTGAAGGTAGACCTCTCGCACGTTCACTCTCTAATCGCACACAGCCCTCGGCGACTACGACTGGTCTTGCTGCTCGACCGTCCACCTCTGGTGGCTCACGCCCTCCACATACTAGCTCAATGCCACCTGTGCCCATTGTTCCTTCTACTCTGGGGTCAGAACCGCCACACCGCCTTCTTCCGCGCATTTTCAGCGCGGCGTTCAGTTCCCGCAGGCTAGATGATCGACCTTCGACGCTCGTGTTCAAGAATGTCGATATGGACTCAAGAAGGAATAACGTCCAATCCCCGCCGGCTCCCCAAGCACCACCTCCAAAACTTGAATATGTCAAACTCCCTGGAACCAAGGGATCCCTTCTGATTAAAGCAGTAGAGACCCAGAAGAAAAGGTATGGTGAACGCGCAGTTAATCATTCTCCTCTAATCTTGTGGTAGTTTCCTCGCCATTCTCTGCGGAGAGAATGGAGAGAAGGTGGAACTGTTCGCTGGAACATACAGAACAGCTCTTGGCCTCTCTCGCACTTTTATTCTTCCAGACTCTCCGAAATCCCTCGAATTACAGCTGCAGGGTGATGATCTCGTGGAGGTCTTCTTGGTATTTTCACAGAATGTTTTCGGGTTGGAACCTGCAACTGTGAGGGTGCGGGAAGTCCGTATTGGGCGCGCAGAACGAAGAGCCGCTCGGCGGAGGGTGAGGGAAATTCGAAATGGTCACACCGACCTTTTTGACACCGATCCACAAGTTCCTGAAGATGACGATAACAACGTCAACCTTAGCATTGGTGCCACCGTATCATCTGCCCAGGATCTACTTTCGCGCAACAACTCTACTGCGCATCTGCCCGAACTCGTCAACACGTCAACGGGAAGCAGTGGCACACACGATTCTGCTCTGGCGCACGCTGAGGAACTGGTTGCCCTCGCTTCCGCCCAAGTTGGATCTTACACAACATTCCAGCAGTTATCATTCGCGCCAAAGATTCCTCTTGCTACTATCGCTGATGACTATATCATACCTCCAACATATGCTGATTTTCTCGATTATCGTGCTGAGCATGAGCCAGACACTTACGGGGATGGTAGAAACCTTGCGTCTATTCAATTCAATCCACCTGGTTTACCCATGCCAGCACCAGCACCTCCGTCGAGATGGTTATATCGTGATCCCAAAGGTGTTGTCCATGGTATGTCATGCTTTTGATATATTGCAAAATTCTATTTACAATGATCCAGGGCCTTGGAAAGCAAGTTTAATGCAGGCTTGGTACAAGGACGGCCTACTCCCGCCCGACCTCCCTGTCCGCAAAGAGGAAGACAATGAGTACATATTACTCAGAGACCTCAGACAACAATGTGTTGACCCAGTTCACCCATTCCGGTCAGCCCCACCACTCCCCGTTATACAACCTTCCCCACCGCTATTCGACGCATCTAAACCGCTGCTTCCACCTATCTCTCTTCTTGTTCAGCCTCGGCATTTTGGTCCACCAGCATTATTCTTTTCTTCTCGGGGTGGGCATAGCACGTCCATCGTTGATGCCCGCGGACGTGCCGTGCTCAGAGGACGATTCCTGTGGAGCACGGACGAGGAGGCCAACTCCAAGCTGAATGCTCCGCGAATGGGTGACATAAAGAGGCTGGAAGCTTTTGATGTGGGGAACCGCTCCGTGATCGTTGCAATGCGGCAAGGAGGTCTGGAGGCGATGGACCTTGGCGACGCGCTGCTCAAACCAGCGGACGAGTCGCGTACGGTCTTGCCACATTTTCTTCCTCCGCCTTCGAATATCAATAGACGAGGACCTTTCGTGTGGAAGACAGGGACTCCTATCAGTTCTTCCACCGGCTGTACTGCCCTGTCCGCGAGGGCAAAGACTGGTTATTTGGGAAGGAAGGCGAGCTATCCCCCAGGCAAATCTCCCTCCAAGGGCGACTTCGCAGCTGTCAATGACAGTGAACAAGAGTTCACTGATGAAATTGTTCTTCTTGGACGTACCGGCGACGACCTTTACCTATGTGAACGAAATGGTGACGCCTTTAGGATACTAAGACTCTGTCCTGATGCATAGGCACATTTTCATGTCCACTCTTTTCCTACTTTGTCCCCACTTTCTTCACTTTTGACATTCACTATATATCTACCACACACAGATACCTACAATTCCTATTTCTCATTCACAATCAACTATTCATAGTTTTGCAGCTATCTTCCGTAGATCAGTTTTCAAGATCTTGCCGGTGGATGTTTTCTATAGATGTGGGCATAAGCACATGTCGTTATGGATCAAGACGGGACACGTTTACCGGAAGTTTATCAACTACTTGGACCCACTCAGGACAGGCAAATCCTGGTAAGAGTGTGCGCGCGTGGCGCTTCAACTCCACCTCGAATCCTGCGTGATTGCAAGCCCACGTTTGAACATACTCTGGTCGGAGAATAACAAAAGCCATTGGACGTTCACGCCACTTGGGGTGGGGCCTCGCAACTACCGACACTTCGAGCACATGCGGGTGGCTTGCAAGTTCTGGATACCGTGAATCGTAATAACAATATGGTAGGAAGCGCGCGCCTTACCCAGCTCAATGGCAAGGCTGGATGCGTTCTATCGAAATATAAACACCATTGTCAAAGAATCGACACCGTCATACTCACCTCTCCGCCAGAGATAATGATGTCCTTGCTCCTATCCACGATCTGTACAACGCCATTGGGATGCATCACCGCAAGGTCACCAGAGTTGAAGTGCCCTCCTCTAAACGCCTTGCGGGTAGCTTCGGGATCTTTAAAGTACTGTCAAATAGTGTGGTATTTGTAGCTTTTCAATACTGTATGAATGGCATCTCTCACCTCTTTCATGACAATGTTGCCCTGCGTCACGACCTCACCAACCGTACTTCCATCCTTGGGGACGTCAATAACTTCTTGATCGTTCTCATGCCTTGGAGGATACACAACTCTGACGTTTTGAGCAGTGGCAAAGCTATGTCCCTGACGCGCCATCAGCTTTGCACGATCTTCCACAGACAGTGATGTCCAGGAAGGTTGATCGTAACACCGCGTGAACGGCCCGTAAGTCTGCGACCAGGTAAACTATGATCACTAAAAAGTGACCAAGTAACGTACCTCGCTGAAACATGACCTTGAGTCAAACAACAAGACAGACATCGGAAAGGAAGACTCACGTAAGGCCGTATACATGCACAGGCTTGATCCCAATCTGCTCAAGCTGACCGACCAACTGAGCGGTCGGTGCGGATCCAGCAACGATGGCAGAAACAGAATGCTGTAGAAGTTGCTTAGAGGGATCATTGACAATTCCAATCTAGTTGGGGTCCGTTGTAATGTGGTGGTGACTCGCTGGCAGAGAAACAGACCTGAACTGTTGGTGCACCACAGTAATGTGTGACACCAGAGTTAAGCAGATGTTTCCAAATCTGGGGATAGTTGACCTGCCGGATGGTGATCTACGCGGAGATGTCAATGACAAGAAATCAGAGACTAGATCACACGGTAACGACATACTTGGGTTGCACACGCAAAAACGTTGGCCCAAGGGAACGTCCACCCTGCAGCATGGAACATAGGGAGGACCCTGCATAGAACGGATCATTTTGACAGAGTAGTGAGGGAAAAGGAGGCAGTACCATAGGTATTTGGATTCGCGGTTGATTCTTTGGGACATATATTGACATTGTTGTCTGACTATGAAAGTGAATACCTACCTTGCCTCGAAAGCATTCGCTATTGCTGCAAGGTAGGATCCTGAAACTCGACTTCAGCCGCTAAACCAATGGCGAAAAAGAATGGATTTAGACCTCGCAGGGTGGTGATGACACCTTTAGGCTAAAGCAACATCAGATGATCATCTAGGGAGTCGGGCATCCAAGCGCGCACTCTACCAGTGGTACCAGAACTGGGATTGGGCTTAAATATGGGGTAATTCAAATGGCAAGGGATGGGATCTTACGTGTAACACAAAACTGCAGGAGCATCTTCGTTTGGTTCTACATCGAGGCCAGGCCAGCCTCTCTCAGAACTGAATTTTCGACCCGCGCTCAGAAAGTCTTCGTATGGATCCCCGGGCCTACCGGTATCGTGGCAAACGATGGTAGTAACTTTGGTGTTAGGGATGAGACCTAAATACTCGTGGTCAACAACTATAAGTTTGGATTCGCTGTGCTCAAGAATGTAAGCGATTTCTGAAGGAGTTAGGCGCGTGTTGATCGGGGTAAGGACGGCGCGAGCGGCAAGAACACTGAAATGGGCATCTACAAACCAGAATCAGTGGGCATGGGCTAGGGAATGATAGAAATATTTACCTGCAATCATAGGGCTTGCAAGAGTAGCGGGTTAGCCGGGATTTCCGAGGAAACGCTGCGGGCACTCACGAATTTGGAGCCAGAATTGCAACACGATCGCCTGGGCAAATTCCTGCCTGTATGAGGGCGTATGCCAAATTCTGGACGCGCTGAGCCCTAGAGCATTATGAATTGAACAAGACTGAGACGAGTGTGGGATCCACTGATTCACCATGTACTATATGAGTAGAAAGCTGGCTGGTTAACATCAGGATGGACAAGGGCAAGTTTTTCTGGGTATACGAGAGCGGCATGCAACAGAAAGTTGATTGGGTTCTATAGACGAGGGTGAGTGATTTAGAAGTACCAAGTATGACGACGCACGAGGGGGTGATAGTTTACCGGAGCCGAGTGTAGAGGTTTCTGCAGGTAACTGAGGTTGTGTGGAGGTATACTCTCCGGAGTTGGGCGAAACGCGAAGGGAGACGCACCACGAGAGGTCGACATTGGGGGTGAAGGTAAGACGAGTTGAACACTTCGGCCGAGAGTAGTGCCAGATTAGGCAGAGAGAACACAAGAGTAAACAACGTCGCAAAACCCAGCAAAGAGATGGCCCACGGCGATGTCAGACGTGTTGTCTATACTTTTCATAGAGACTTTCTCTCGACAACCATGGCCGATACTGCAGCAGGCTCTGTGGACAAGTCTGTCCAGGTCAAGCTCGTTCTTCTCGGTATGTTCCTACTCCGTTCCCATGCTCGAACCCCTTCATCTTTTCCTCACGTCTCATCCAACCAGGCGAGGCTGCCGTTGGCAAGTCCTCCGTCGTTCTTCGATTCGTGAGTCCCTACCTCAAGTTTGCATAACATAGCTGGACACGGCATTCCCTCCCCTCGCTAGGTATCCAACGAATTCCAACCGAACAAAGAACCCACTATCGGAGCTGCCTTCTTGACTCAGAAATGTCGTCTAGAAGATCGTGTACTACGCTACGAAATCTGGGATACCGCTGGCCAGGAGCGCTTTCATTCTCTCGCCGTCAGTCCGACCGCTCTCATTTTATCTACCCTGACTATATTTCCATTTCATAGCCCATGTACTATCGCAACGCTCAGGCTGCCGTTGTTGTCTATGACGTCACGAAAGGTTCCAGTCTTGAGAAAGCAAAGTCGTGGGTCAAGGAATTGCAAAGACAAGCCAACCCCAATATCGTGATTGCGCTCGCTGGGAACAAAGTCGACTTGGTCCAACCATCTGCCTCCCTCCCAGGCACAGCCCCTACATCCGAGTCTGAAGACGAGGCAGATGATGCCACCGCAACCCCAGGAGAGGATCCCAGTCCCGGGGGCGGCGAGGAATCATTACGACAAGTTCCTCGAGAGGAAGCCCAGGCCTACGCCACAGAGGCTGGCTTGCTTTTCTTCGAGACCAGTGCCAAGACCGGAGAGGGTATCGTAGAGATTTTCACCGAAATCGGTCCGCTTCCTTCCCTCAACTCTCCCCTTGTGCCTGATTGAATCATATCCAGCCAAGAAAATACCAATCGAGCACATCTTGGCTTCTAACCGCGGTGCTGGCAGAAACGGCGTTGCTGGTAGTCGAACGGGTACTTCACGGCAAGAAGATGCTGTTAACTTGGAGGAAAACCAAGCGAAAGGCAAAGAAGCTTGTAATTGTTGAGCAATTCATTTGTTATTATTCTGGAGAACTACCATCTTGTCGCTTATCCCATGATTCATTACATGAACCCTTGACATATATGATTACGCCTCCAAACCTTTCTCTTGTAATTGCTTCCTTAATTCTAGTCGGTTATTGGACAGTAGACTCAACCGTGGCCTCAGTTGCTGCTCGTCCGAACAGTGAGCACAGGCCAGCCCAATCGGTATACCCATGGACACGTTTCACTGATGATCACTATCATGTGGAGGAATAAAGTCCACGTAAGGTGGAGGTCTCGCAACCTGCTCTTGGTCATTGGGCGTCAGATAGGGTGGGGGCGCCGGTACATGTGACGATCCTTGATCCATGACCTCACCAGCCTCTGATAACGGGTGGCGATCATGGGTGAACGGACGATGAGGTATGCCTGTGGAAGGATGGGTTTGAACAGAGCCAGACGACGTCGGAGATCTGAAGACGGAATCGATGGAAGGGGGTGGGTCAGATGGGTCGTCGAGAGGCGGGGGCGGAGGTGGTGGTTGCTCTTCTGCAATCAGTCCCAAAACCCGACGTGGTTGAGAAAGATCGACAAACTCGGCGACCTCAGGGTCTTGTACCGCCTCTTCAACCGAAGGCGGAGGGATCGCCCGATGTAGCGGGTCAGTGTGGCCATCGAACTGTTGAGAAGAGGAAAAACCAAAGATGACCCCTTCACCAACGATGGTTGTCTCTGCTACGGGGGTCGCGAAATGTTCTTCCGTATTGGTAGGAATATATATCTCGTTCTCCGATTCCTGGAACGTGGGCAGGCCAGTAGACGTGGATGCTTCTGATGGAAAAAAGGGCGGTGGAGGAACGTCTCTGTCTTCGAATGGAGGAGGAGCTCCATGTTGTGTGTAGCTTGGACCAGCCTCTCCTTCGTGATACAAAGGAGCCGAAATTTCAGCGTCTTCTTGTCGCACAGTCCTGAGTGGTGGGCGATCATGCTTCTTTTGATATGCAGTATCTACCCATTCTTCAACCTCGGGTAGTGGAGCGGGGGGTGGGATGATGTTGACAGGAATGGGAATCGTGTATAGTGTTTCTGTCCTGCTCGCGATGTCGACAAAGGAAGTGTGGACATTTAATAAAAACGACACTTTGTGCAGAAGCGTTGTTTGCGTGATGGAGACGCATTGTGGGTCATTCTCCACGTAAGCGTAATCCCCTTCAGCTAGAGACCGTGGACGATCGGGTGGTGAAGCAGATGGCGAGGTTTGATGTAGAATGAAGCGTAATCGAACTGGGTGCGAGGTATGGAACCTGCAAGATGCCCCAGAACGGGACATGACTGTTGTATAGGTAGCGGTGAAGGGTGAGGGAGAGTCCGACAAGGGATCACTTGGTTTCTCCGCAGCTGAACTAAGTGCTGCAGATGAAGGACCCTCGAGCGGAGAATCGTAGATTTCATCTGTTGGTCGTCCTATAGCTTCCTGCGAAGGATTCTGCAACTCGTGCTCCAAGTCATCGAAACGCTTGACCGCGACTACGCGAAGGAGCTCCGTCTTGACATTGCGGAGCCTGAGTCCTCCTTCAAGGACAAGCTGGCGAGGCGGAGGTGGCACCGTAACATAGACGGGGATTGGTTCTCCCGCAATGAAAGTTGATTTTGGGATCTCTGCTTCCACGCGCACCGGATGATGCTTTACGTGCTTCTCGGGTGAGATCGCAACGGTATGCGTGTGTGAAGTATAGCGCCTCGTGTGTACCAACAGTTCTCTTGACACAGGGGGAAGTATTGGATCCGCTGGGTGCAGGGTCGCATTTAGTACGTGCATCACTGAGGAGTGTAGGGTGTGGACACATTGCGGTACGTCTGGCATGAGTGGTATGGCGAATGGGAACGAGGTCGGGATAGTTTCGTAAGGGTCAAGCGAGAATGAAGCCACGTCCATCTCAGAAACGCAGAGTTCAATTTCCCGTCCATGTACAGACTCTGTCGTGCGCAAAGACACGGACCTTTCGCCCAGTTCGGTCAGGCCATCACCAAGGAGGAATTGGACGGACTGACAGTTTCTTCCATGCGCCGGGCTGGGCACCCTTGAGGTGCACTTCCCCCTCCATTGCTGCGTGTTCCCCTTCAGCGCCAACATAGCCCTTCTGGAAGTTTATGCCATCTAGGGCTGGTACAACAAGTAGCTGGAGACCAGACACGTCCGATGGGCAGTTACTGTGCAGGACGTCGCCAAGGCCATAATGCTGAGAGTACCGGGGAGGGGGGGCAGTATCAGCGGGCATGTGAACCAAATGCCTCTAGTGCTGGAATACGCCGTTAATGTTGGTCGTAGTTGTGGTCAAGATGGAGACAGTCGTGGATCAGATCATGTTACCAATGCTTTGCGCTGTGTGGATTGCCACAGCAATTGGACAAGGCGTGACATTACAACAAAATCGAAGAAACATAAGAGGACCTCATTCTACTCTCATAAGACTCTCCAACTCGGCAAACATTGTCTGATCCAGGTCTCTCTGCGTGAGCAGTTCCCATGCCGCATCCCGACGACCAGCGAGCATCCCCATTCCCTTCTCCACGTTTGTTTCTCTCGACTCCCCAAAGCCCATCCCGAACGCAAGCGTCGGCTGGGTAGCTTGCGAAGTGTCGAAAGCATCCTCACCACCGTCGACGGCCTTCATTGCTTCGATTGCTCTGCGCGAAGTGCTCAAGAACCACTGTCGGGCCTCTGGCGAAGCATTGGTTGCAGCAAACCTCTGAGCCATGCGAAGCATAATCCGCGAGAAGTGCAGCGACCGATCCGACTTAATTTTTTTCTTCAATTCCGGAGGGGATAGGAACGCGACGGCGTATATCGCCATTGTCGTTTTCTCAAGGTAAGACAGCCACGATTCTCGTGAGAGAAATGCGAAATCAGGATCGCTCACTGGCAGGCGATAGACGAGAGTCTCTAGTAGATGCCACAACCACTGCTGTGGTATGACTGTAGAAAATATTTTCCGATTGTGATCCAGGTGTGCGATGTGTGTGAAGACATCGAGGGCCACATCAGAAAGAGACGGTGGCTTGCATTTGTGGAAAGGGATACCACTGAGCTTCAGCATTTGCGTCGGAGGTATCGCATCTGCCGGTTCGATTAGGATGGATGCAACGAGCCCGAATATCCGGGTGCAAACGCGGGCAGTAGATTCGGAGGGGGAAGTGGATCGGGGGAAAGAGATTATGACTGAGAGGTTGGACAGAATATTGAGAACATCCTTGCGGACGTTGATGACGTCAGGAATAGAGAGAGCAGGTGATGTTGGTCTCGGTGGACCGCCCTCCTGCGGGACAATGACTCCGCAAACACGCAATACCAACTCCAGGGTCCGGTCGTGCCTCGCCATGAACTGCATGTTGTCTGGAATGACAGACAAATTCCGAATGATATTCGTCACGGCAAGAATGACATGACTTGAATGATGCCGAGGGCCATGATCTGTCTTCCGCAGGTTTTGCTCGCTTTTCAATCCCGCGAATGGCAGCGACTCAGTTTCGAGAGCAAGCGTTACCAATTCACGATGGCGGGGTATACGGGTATCCTCCGTCAGGCAACACTGGGGCGTATCAGCAACCCCATCAAATGCTTCGTCCTCCAAAAGATCCAACACTTCCTCCAAAAGATCAGTACACTGTGCAATGGGGAAGCCCGAACCGGGGGTGGGGCCTTTCATCGTCGAAAGAAGGGTAAGCGTGGTCAAAGCATATGATAATTCGACCGTTAGCCGACAACGGATGGACATCATGAGCGCTTCTATGTCCACGGTTCCCCATTCGTTGATATCCCGCATAGGACGACGTTGGGCACGAATGTACTCGTCTTCCAACATGTTAAGGTCACGTCCTCCATAGGTGTCCACTTCACGCGCTAGTGGAATGTACTCGATTTTGGTTCTCGTGAACTGAGAACGTGGACGGGACGGGACGGAAGGTGGTACCGGGGTTGTGGTATTCTGGGGGAGCGACCGGTCCACCGACGCTGACATGGGCGACTGTAACAATGATTAGGGGCTTGAACGAAGGGAAATTGAAAGCACTGACAACGTCTGGCAATTCTGTCCCACCTTATTTATCGGCCGCTCAATGTCACTGATTACGTACATCAAACGCTAATGAATGAAACTCACCCATCTTCAACTTTGCACGCTTTCCATCGAGTTCCTCGGATTCGAACCTTCGTTTCACTCCCGGAGCATCCTGTTCGTGGTGCTCATTTCCTGCAGAGCCAAGAAGGGGTCCCATGGTTGTGCTGCTCAGTGGGGGCACCAACGAATGGCCGGCTAAAGAGTCCGAGAAGCCATGTGTTCCTGAGAGAGATGTATTAGGCATCCCGTGCTGTGGATGGGGACTCTGTGGTAATGCTTGTGATGCAGGGGCAGTGGGGCTACCGGTGATCGAGACCGACGTGTTTTGTCCACCTGATACAGACTGGTTCAGCAATCCCATCATGTTGTGAACAGAACCGGATAGCTGAGAAGAAGGGCATGGGAGTGCTGAACTTGGTGTTTGAGGATGTATATTGGGAGGGTTATTTGGGACTACGGGTGCACCGGAGGGGCGGCCCGTTGTCATCATTGCCTTGCGATTCGTGTCCTGGACGTTGCGACGATAAACTTCTTCGAGTGGTTGGATGATAGCATTATAATACTGAGCCAGGATGGCGGAGGTGGCACGCTGACCATTGGACATGGGAGCCGGGAGATATTCAGGAAGCTCGAACTGCGGGAGAAGTTGTGACCACGCATTCTGTTGCGTTACCTAGACAATTGAGTGTAGATGATCAACTTGCAGCGGATGATGTACGACATTGATAAAGATACCTTTTGGCCGCCACCGACCTGCCCTACGATGCCCCATAATTTGAACAAGTCGACGTCCTTCCCAGCTAAACGAAATGCGCCGACTTCAGTGGAACATTCCAGATTTTTCCATGGTGAGGATGCGGGATCATAGTTGGGAGGATATGGAACGGCGGTCAAAGCGGGAGGGAGAGGAGTACCCCTAGTGAGATGGACGCTGGCAAGGCTGCCCAAGAAACCACGTTGTTTGTACTTGATCATTGTCGGATTGGGGGGATACCGGGGTAGGACGTTGGAAGATGGCATGGAAGGCTCGACCGATGTAGGGTTGGGTTGGAGGCTATGAACGGGAGGGAAAGCGGGCTGAAGACTGGAATGGGGGGAGAATTGCATGGTGACGGGAGCGTCCAGAATGGGGGGCTGAAGCGCGTTTGACTGATTATAAGGGGAAGAGATTCCGCCGAGAAATGATGCCGGAGTTGTTCCGCCCAACGGAATCTGGGACGGAGACGGCACGGGCGGACGCGGGTAAGCGTTTGCGAGCTGACGCTGCATGTTGACAACGTTGAGGGCGGCCATCTGTTTTGCTGCGGCATTGGGGTCGAGATTGAACAAGGGCTCGGTGAGGGCGGTGAACTGCGGAAAGGGCGGTGCGCTCGCGTTCTGCGGGGTCTGGTTTCGTGGTTGGTGGGGCCTGCGTTGTGGGTGAGGGGACGGGGACGGGGGACGAGGAGGAGAACACTCACAGCATGGTGGTCGTCGTGATGGTTGTCTCACGCACCCAAACTCTCTTGCGAACACCGACATGTCTCGCTCAGAAATCGACGACATATTTGCCGTACCTCCAAAGAAAAAAATAAAAACCTCGTCCCTCCAACAACAAAAGACCCCTACAAAGTCTCACCATCCAGAAACCATCCTCGACCCGTCCAAAAAAAAGCACTCACAAAAACGACATCGAGAAAAAAAGCACACAAAGGCAGACAGCGACAACGACCGCTTCAAAGATTCCAGGGGATCCGTCCCTCGTGCGTCTTTACTTTCGTTATCTCCCATCGTCCCCATCGCCCCCAGGTCGCAAGACAGCCGACGGCTACAATATCTACAAGGAAGACGAGCTAGGCATCTCTACCACAGGCGGAGGTGACCATCTCATCCAACCTCATCCTCCTTTGTTCAGATCCCATCTTGTCCAGACACCCCGCTTTGTCCGTTTGATTGCCAATGTTGTCAGTCTCCAATGCTTACGCCTAGCTCTCTCCTCACCATTTCCATCCCCACAGGTTTCTGAACGCTACCCTGTATCCATGCACAGTTGTATCCATTGTATCCGTTACCGGTTCTGTTCAACTATCGTTGTCAACATACTTTTGCCCCTCCTTTAACTTTCTCGGCTCTATCGAAGCCTCGCTGACCCAGCCCTGGTGGCCATGGTCTGCAAGGTCAATATGTAGCCAACAGCATGCCACCCCTTTGTCCACCCCATCGAACATCATGTGTCGCTTGGGACGGTACTTTGATTCCAATCTGTGGGCAACATTCCCTCAGTCAACCTTGTATTCTCGTGAAATGTATCAGATTCGCAAAATGAAAATAATTTGATGGACAAAAGTGGGCATACATGGAAAGTCACACAAAACATGGTTACCAACATGGATATCAATCATCGTCATCATCGAGTTCCTCCATACGCTGTGGACGTTGCCCCTCGTCGAGTGCGCTGCCGAAGGGATCGTCGCCTTCCAGGGCACGACGTACGTCTTCAGCCTTTTTGTTGCGTTTCGCCTCTGCTTTACGTTCTTCTTCCGCTTTCCGAGTGAGATACGCCTTGCTTCCAACCACCTTTTCCGGATTCTTGCATAACTTAAGCCTGCGATCAACTTCCCGTACTGCTTCAACGTCTGGTGGATGTCCTGTGTGCGTAATCTGGGCCTTAATTGCGTCGACAGCACTCTGGAGTGTTTCTGGAGATGTCTCGCCAATCCCTGGTAATTTAGAGTCGAGCCATTTCTGGGAAAGAAGTGGAGAAGCGAGCGACAACGCTGCGAGTGCTATTTGAGATGGTGCGTAGATGAGTTCGGCATCAGTGAAACGTGAGTTGCGGACGTGCTTGAGCGCTGTCTCGTACACGTGCCGTGACCTCTGATCTTCCATCATATCTGACAGCGACTGGAAGGGCATGAGCGGAAAAGTGGACGACTGGTGGGCGTCGTACCTGGAGATCAAGCCAGAGGCCCCACAAGGCGCGATGGGAGTGCCATACCGCAAAGTCAAAACTCAGGCTTTGAGCTACGAGGAACTCAAGGTCAAGAACATCGGAAGGGGATGTTCGAGGGATGTTGGACGTGTATGAATCCAGAGATATAGGGTTGTTCGTTGTCTTGGTCGCCAAAAATAAAGCTGTCAGCCTGTATGCCGTCGCCTCATCAGTGAGGGGGGAAATAGCACCACAGATAAACGTACATGACATTCTTGGGATGCCAGTCCATGACAGTGTTTCTGAGATAGAAACGTTTGAGATAGGATATTGCGGTGGCCTCGGCCTCCTCAGGGAACCGGAAGTGTCCACATAGTTGGGGGATCTTGGTGATGTACAGTTTGACGAGGAGGTGTTCCTCCTGAGCGTTCAAAAAGGACACATTGGCTGACGATCCCGGCTGCACAATTCAGTTGGTACGATTGCGTGGTGTGCATTGACACAAAGATACCTCGTCGGCCTCGAACGCATTCCTGATCGCTGCGACGGCAGCAGCATTCAATGTCTCGCGAACAACGGCCAACCGTTCTGGTGAAAATCGCCAGCTCTTGAACTGCGTGCTAGCCTCATACAGAGGTTTCTTTTCTGGCAATGAAGACGTGTCGGGTTGGGATGGCATAGGAAGTACGGTACATTTACTCATAATGTATACATTTTTCCTATACAATACAAGAAATATTCGAAAGTTCCCGAGACAGGCTGAATAAATTAGGAGACAGCGTAGAGCTTACCGCTAATGGCTGTTTTCCCACGATATCTCTGCAATGGAACCTGAGAACGACGAGGTCGTGAGCGTCCTCCCTATCCACTACTCGGACAGGTTGAGTCCGAACGTGCATATCCACCAATTCCCGCTTCTGAATCGACCTCTCCAAGCACCCCCGTCAGCAATCGTCAGTGGAAAACGGATCTGTGCCTGCGTCAAACCCGTGTCGCGCAAGATCGAGATCCATGTCCCAGTTGATGTGCGCCCTGAAATATGGAATCACGAGAAAAGCAAGGATCTTGGGGCTGCACAGCGCGAGGATGACCGCGAGAAGAACCAAATGAAGCAGAGGGAAGGGGGAGAACCCAGGTTGACAGACAGCCGATTGCGGAGTGACGCCATTCCTCAATGTGGTGCCTATATGCTTGGGGTCGTGCGAGACGGTGAGAGGCCCAAGGAGTATCTGGATAGTACGATCCTTTCTGATCGAATCACAAGGCCGATTACACCTTATGCCCATCAGTGAAACGCACCAGTTTCGACCGACATTGACTTATCTTGACATCGTGTCTCGAAAGGTGCGACATTCAAGGGGAGGGGGGTCTGACTCTGAGAGCGATGATGGCCCTCCCCCAGATCCGGATGAGGTTCCCCCAGTCGTCACTGCCCCGAAGAAAGAAAAGAAGGCTGCGGACCCAAAAGAGGTGCAGGTTTCTGCTCGCAAATCAGGAGACGACAAAAGCTTTCAGGGCGGGATGTCAGCCGCTCGGCGAGAAATGTTGCTCGCCATAAGGGCCGAGGAAGACGAGCCATGGCAGTCTGTCCAATTTTGCGATGGAGAGGTGCTCATACTATACTTGTTGGGCGAGCATGTTCTGTCTAACACACTATGCAGACCGCAGATTCCAACCAAGTGTTTGAGTCTATATTCTCGCAAAGCGAAGGCCTTCTTGAATGTAGAACGGAGATCACTTCATATCTGAAATCGATAAAGGGATTGTGATCTCTACCCGTACTACTTGTTAATGATCCTAAGGATGAACGAGTTGCCGATGCTGAACGTTGAGCAAGCAGAGTGTAGTACCGCCGTGACTTTGATCCGTATCAGCGCTAGGCACACAGCCACAGCTTGCTTTGTCTTCTCCATGTCCACCAGCGAGACCGACTCAGAGCCCGGGCCCGAGCCCGCTACTGACACCGTCTCCAGCTTGATGGGATTCGCCCACTTGTCTGCGACACGACCGAACCATACTTCAACAGGCCAGGGGACTGTCAGCTGGGCTGTGGACACCCTTGCGACACTTGACTCTCGACTTGTCCGCAAGGTATGCGGCCATCGTTTTACATAGTGCTTTTATAAACCAATGTACAGGATACCGCGCTTCATGGTCTCATTCAAAATTGTGCTAGCGTGATACTTGTCTTGTTCGATACTGTGCTCCAGCAAGAACCAGCCGCTGACAGCTCGCGCGGTTTCATTCCAGACATCGCCAGCATACGTGCGTCACGCGATTCTCTCCGTCCCCTGTACTCGCTCATTTCCCCTGACGAATCCAGTTAGACCATCATTCCTGCATCTTCTTTTTCAGTACCGCCGACTTTTCCGTGTCATCGCAACGCGAGATTTCAAACTGAGCACTACACCCCTGGCGACTGTATGCTGGGTGGACGTTGTTTTGGCTAAACTCGGCGACATTGCTGCATTTATAGCGGCGGGCCTTGATAGGGCTCACCCCGACCAGTCGCTTCCCGAGTCCTTGAAGGCTAAAAGAGAAGAAGATAACCTTCGTGCCGCAATACAGCTACCAGGTAGGACATGTTCTACCGAAACATGGATGTATCTCACACGATATAGACAACTGGGATATGCTTCCATCTATGCTTTTGTCAGAGCGCGTGTCAGTTGCCGCCAAACGGTTGTCCATGAGGTTGTTGCTGGGAAGGTATATTCTCTATCCCGCGCTGTCGGGACAAGTGGGTGTAGACAATACGTCAGTCACCTACAAAGCGCAATCAGAGCAATATCAAATCACGGCACTTTTCACAGCATACACAAGTTGCTTTCCACGTTTGCAGAGTTTGTAAGACAAAGTGCGGCTCGGGTGGACGGGCTGCGCCCGGTATTGGAACCCGGTCTGCGGTACTTCATACTACAGGAGCGTCTCACCAGCGCAATAGCGATTTCCCTGTTTGCGGTGAGCAAAGATTGGGATCTTTACTCGACGATCGGTGTCTAGATGATCATCATCCCAGGCCGCTGACACTGTACAAGATTCAACCATTAACCCGGAGCGTTCGGCTGCCTTCCGTCCCCAAACGATAGCCGCCGCCATGCAGCTTCTGCGATTTGTTCTAAATGAAGGAGGGTATCCCACTCAAATGAACATTCTGAGTCCTTTGGATCATCTCGATATTCCCACAAGTGTCATCATACAATGGGGGATTGTTCCCCACTGGGCATGGAGCATTTGGCTGGAACATCGTGCCCTGCATGCGGACACGATCATGTGCCTTGTACGTTCTTTCTCCTTTTAAAAACGAGCGTGTCTTAGGGCTTCAGACCACGGCGTACATTCAATACTACGGAGCAGGCCCAGGGGCGTTATTGGAAGTCTCAGATTTGGTGTCTACCAATAATAGGTCGAGTAACCAAGGAGCGATGATCAGCGTGATGACCGTGAGACAGTACTATGTTACACACTGGGGCAACCCACTGACATTCTCTAGGACCTTGTCTTTCGGTTCATTTCGGTACTCTCCGCTGGCGGACATTCCAAGCAGCTCTCAACAGGCATGATGAACGTACTTCATGAAAGCTGTCGATTGATCTCCCAGTGGATGAACCGGAACTCATGTGGAATTCAAAACTCAAGGGAATGCTGTAAAGCATTGATTCTTCTCTTTGGCTACTTACCCCAGAATGGACAACACTTTGCTTGTGAGTATCCGATTTCGGCTTCCCGACACGTGGTAGAGGCGCCAGCAGTGAATGAGCTGGTCATTGAATGCCTGGCACTTATGAGGGAACAATGCATCCGCGAAGCTTGGAAGGCAGCTGCCGAGGATGATACTTTTTGCTTCCTTGAAGCTCTTGGTCAAAGTAGGGTTCTATGTTTCTCCTCATTGATAAGACACTGAACAAATCCAGGTTTTATACAGACAAAAAAGTGAGCATTCGGTGAGAAGTGATCATCCTGCAATATCACAATCAAGTTGGCACAGGACATTGTCCCGGGATGATCTCCCGAAGTCCAGGGAAGTTTATGTGGCACATCTGATGCAATTCCTTGTCGTTTTGATGTCCAAAGGAGTTCGGCCATCAGACATGGATGTATTCGTCGAGTTTATAGACGCAGTTGGGGAGCGAGTGCTTGAAATGCCTCCAAATGACCGAGGGTTCCTTTGCGAAACATTCCTCATATGTCTCGCAACTGCGAATTTATCCGGAGTCGATTTGCCATTCTGCAAAGTCAACGTGGCTGGCGACGAGGAGGCTATATGGCATCTCGGGATATGTAGCGGAGATGCGAACCTTTTCCTAGCGTGTAAGTACGCATTATGATAGATCGAGTGTGATACCGGGCTGAATCCAGAGTTGCTTAGCTGCTTTTTCGTTGTACATCACTTCTGCACCTGTCAGGGTCGAGCCGCTGACCTACCTAGAGGGTTTGGAATACTTGCTGGATATGGCCCTGCTGATATGTTCACGGCACTACCCTCGCGAGGATGAACCTTTGGCATTGATCATCCTTCCTACGATATGCGATGCATTGGCGCACTTATTGGAGCACAGAGACGATACTACCGGTAGGCACCAATTGATAGGGAGAACAACGTTGCTGAGCGTCTGCTAGGGATATACACCTGGGCGACCGCGAGAATATCGACGCTTGGCAGTGTCTTGCGGCCCTTGGGTGACAAGGCGGATTTGATGTGTGATGAATACGGCGCATTACTGCAACGGAGACTCTCATCGACAGCAAGGGGGGCGCTGCGGAAGGTGTGTCCGAACAAGTCCATGAAGGTATCTGCATGGCTGACTGTGGAACAGATGGACGGGGAACCAAAGGCGAATGGGGAGAAGAGAGAATACGAGCTGGTGTTTTGTAGAATCGACGGGTACTCTCACTTGTTGTACGTAGCGGCAGTGTGACGTGACATTCTAGTGTCACGCCGCTTCACGGTCTGGCTCCGAACAAGATTACTCCTCGACTTCGTCGTCGTCGTCGTCGTCGCCGTCGATGTCGATGTCATCGCCGTTCGCGCTCAGCTATCGTCGCCGATCCCACTCAGCGTCCTCGCCGTCTCCGTCCCCAGCGCCCGCGTCTTTGTGGCGACCCTCCCACAAGCGAGCCCACTCGTCCCACCGCGACACCCCCACGCTCTCTGACTCGCAGCGGTGTCACCTCGATATCTGGAGGACCGGAAAGAGGCTTCGTCGAGACATTTCCGTATGTGTCCCCTTGTACTTCCGTCTGTCGTCCTTCCCCTCACCACCCCTGCCCCCCTCACCAGCCTGCTCAAGCTACTCGGAGCTCCACGCCCGCCTCCGCAGATAGTCGTACCGCGAGCTCCAGTTCCTCTGCCCCACATACACCCCAATTTCCCGCGTCGTCGGCAGACTTCCTTCTTTTCCCCACTCATCCCCTCTACGGAGTCAATCTATCCACCCGCAATCCCCGTAGCCCCTCTTCCGCCGCGTCACTTCTCCACGATGATACATGCGAATCCTCCCAATCAGAACTTGCTCGGCTCCGATCAGCAGCCTTTTTAGAGCTTCAGCGAAGTGTTGAAGAGAATGGCGAGGGGTTCGTCAAGCGCATGCGCGAGCTCGAAGACTCACGCTCCAAATCAGCCCAACACTCTCGCGCAAGAGGTATCGAGAGGCGTCGCAGAAAGCGCTACTCCCCCAGCGCACATACGACCGGTGCTACCGGAAAAAGTATCGTATCAGACGATGACGATGACGTCTTGATCCTTTCGAGCGCCCTCGGCGCTCAACCGTTTTATTCAAGACAAAAGCGTTCATCTAGCCTTGGAGCCATGGACGACAGTGACTTCCAGCTGCACGGAGACACCAACTCATCTGGTCGACTCTCTCCCATTTCTAGCACCTTCCACCCCTTCCCTTTCGCTCACTATGCATCGCACGTTCACCCTAACATCAGCAATCAGTCAATGGAACTGCCCACCTCATTCAGCACATCCTTTGACTTTACAACTCCACTCCATACCACTGCATTCAAACCAGCCTTGTCTCGTTCCTCTTCCGATTCTCTCGCTTCAACGGCGGACGCGTCTCTATCAAGTTCATACGCGGAGGATGCCAATCGCCCCGTATCCTCTCCTATGGTCTCCCTACCTCAGTCACCCTGCTCAGCTTCTAGCGCAGAGAAGGCAATAGCGGCCCTTACTTTAGCAATGGCGAATGGAGCTGGCGGCCTCGGAGACTATGAGGCAGTCAGAGCATTGAATATTCCGTCAGCAGACGAATCACAGGTCGGAGAACTGTGGCATTGAATGCTCTTGCACCCACCGGTTCTACTGCATGTTACAAAATATGCTTCGTAAACTCACGGTAACCACTCTGGTCCACCCACAACGAAGTTTCATGGACAGTAACTTTCTTGTTTATTTCTAATCGTCAATCGGGCGCTCGTATATGGACCCAAGAAAAACCGGCTAGCCACACTGCGTTAATATCAGGCATCGTGTTGTACCCAGCCAGAAGCCAATTTGTCTATACCACCATGAACTGTTGGTTCCTTCCCCTTGAAATCTCATTTTTGGGGTTGCAAAGCAAATAAATCACCGTGTAGAGTGCTTTCTTTTCTCTTTCGATATGTCTTCTGAAGACTCTCCTGTATGTATCGTAACCTGCGTAAAATATTCTGACTTGGATAGGAGAACTTGAAATTTGGTCGGTTTGATCTAATCAGCAGAATAGCAGAAGCGGCCTTACGGTCACGATATCTATACACTTGATTCGGTGCACAAGGCAGCATGAGTCACATGTTGATTGCATTGCCACGGAGCAGGACAAGCATGTCCCCACTGAGCCATCTTGAGACTCAGCAAGTAGATAAGTCCTTCTGCCTTTCCTCTAGCTCTGTCCGCAAACCTTCTATCATTTTCTCAGCAAATATGCGCCGGCTCAACTCTGCCTGATACAGTTCTTCCGCCCTTCGACGGGCTCGTCCCTCCATCATCAATTGTTCCCTCATCCCTTATTATGAACAGATCAAATCAACTCCGATGTACCAAGAACACCTGCTCACCAGAAATGAGCTTCCCGAGACCGGGCGGCACATAAAGATGGGAGGCCACGGGCACCCAGGGTAAGGTGAAGATTTCCGGGATGTCGAGCATATAAAACTCTTCGTCGGAATCCAGGTGCATACTGCTGCTGTCAAAGGAGGACGTTTGGGAGAAGGTCACTGAGTGACTATCGTTGGACGGATTGTTGAGGCTCATAGCCTCTGCCTGCTCGTTTACGGGCAGCTTTGTCAATTCCGTATGTCTGATATGAATAGAATCCTCTCGTGAAGGCGAGGCGGAGAGGGTCGGCGGAGAGGGTCCAGAGCATTGCAGCAAGTCAGGATGATATGCGTGAACACCGGCCAGTTCGTCACTGGGAGAGGCTTGACCCATATGGGAATCAGGAATTGATGTTGATGGGGCTCCCGTGTTTGCACCAGGAACAGTGGACTGCTCAGTTCCGCCATCAGAAGGCAGTACCGAGCCCTTGTGATCTAGTTTCTTCCCTGAGGTATCCATACCCGCGGGTGAAGCATTCTCAAAATCCATTGAAGTTGAGAAAGAATCCCTTGGGGAAACGTCGAGTATTATTTCGTGTGATTGCGGGATGTTGATGATGGTCGTTGTTTCGTTCCTCACGACGTCAGCGTCGAGAGAGTTTCTCCGGGTTACCACTGCAAGCTGCATAGATGAAACAGACTCGCCGCCTTTCCGGGTATCGCGCAAAAGTATCTGGCTGAAGCAGGCGTTTTCATTGATCCCTGAAAGGGGAAGAGTACCTTGAGATTGGCGCATTCGAGCCCACTCCTCCATCAGATCTCTTTTCGCATTCTCGTCTGTAAGGTCGACGACCGTCCTTCGGCGTCCCCTGGGCTGTTTAGCTGACTGTGAACCAACCATCTCGTTTGGAGTGGATAACATGACAGAGCCAGCAGGCGATTCGCTCAGCAGGTTTCTCGCGCCATCCGGATCTGCTAGATGCGTATAAATATCTGAGCTACGACTGTTGATAAAAGGATGGATCTTGCGCGCAAGTCGGGCGGAAACTCGTAATGGCAGAGTACACTCCGCATCTGCTGTGGGCGACCCAACCCTCGATCGAGAACGTCTACGTGATTGTAGCTGGGTGGAGAGTTGAGATGAGTTATGTGCAACAGGAGTGGACGACGATCTTTTGCGTCTCTTCCGAGGACGCTGTTCACCGGCGTCAGCAATTGGCTCTGCCACCGAGGCGGAGGTGCTAGTCATGGGGTCTGCTTGGGGTGTAGCACAGGATGAGGAGTCACGCTTGCGTCCGCGAGCTACGAGTCGAGTTAAACTGCTAATCAACGCTATGGCGACCGTACTCACTAATCACGATACTTGGCAAGCTCGATGGTGGTCTGTCTTCGGCATCCAAGAATGAGAACTCTATAGACATTAAGAATCTCTGCACAGACTACATGGATTGTGTGCTCACTTGCTTTCTTCGACCGTAAAGACCCTGCGATGACGAACGTCAATGCGACAAGTGTCATGGGTAGTGGCGCGTCATGATTTACTTACCTAGCCCCGAACTCTCTCGTCGACTCACGGGTACGCTCGCAGCGCGGTTCGTGGCCTTTCGTTCTGCGGAGACGTCCAGTCGTTTTCAGGTCAGTGGCCCTGAGGAAAATCGTTGGCTAACCTGAAGTAGTAGTAACAACGCGCGTTGGTGGCATGCTGCTGCAAGGTCGTGGTTTACAAAAACAGAAGTACATACATAATATGATTGGCTTTATTTTTTCCATGTATGAATTTGGGCAAGGTACAACATGAAGTAATATACAACATTACAGACCATCCTACGCTGAGCGAGAAAAGGGATCCGACAGATATCATCCTAACTACAGGGCGGAACCCAGCACCTTGATGGCAAGTGCGCGAAGAATCTGGACAAATATTCCGTCTCGTCTCGGACGATGAATAAATATTGAGGCATACCTCTGCTTTCTGGGTCGCTTCAAGTTCCGAGAATACTGCAGCGACACTTTTGCCTTTGGCGTCTCGTATTGCTCCTATTCGGTTACCGGCAAAAGCACCAAGCACAAAACCTGGTACATTGGCCACGATGAAACCTAGACCTGTGAATGAAGTGAAGGGGTAATTCATATCTTATATGGAGCTGGCTCACCTCCACCGCATGCAGTGCCGAGGTAAGACCACCACGGTTTGTGTCGTTCCACTTCGGGGCGAAGGAGCTTGACCAGATTCAGCCGATGACCACGAAGATGTTCTCAAGCTGAACACGTACCTCGTCAAAAGCGTCAGCGAAGACGTTCTCAGCATCTGGCCTCTGCTTGTGCCCGCTGTTCTGGGATGCATTGTCTGTGGCTGCACTGCCAAACATACTGGCAAAGTGACGGAAGAAGTTCGATGAGGCCTTCGGGTCAGCGCTCTTGTCCGTCTGAGACTTTGAGGAATAGAGAGTGTCATATTCCTTCCGTCGAATAGGGTCAGAGAGGACATAGTATGCATCTGCAACTGCCTAGCAATGGTAAAGACAAGGTTGACATGAGTTGACTCTGAAGCTCTTCCTCGAGGAGAGCAAGGGGCTACCTGGAACTTCTCTGTGGAAACTTTCTTCTCAGCACCAGTCGCCTGTGTCAACCTGTCGGGATGCGTTCTACGAGACCAAGATGAGCAGACGGCACGTCATTGAGGAGCTGACGTTCATCACCTCAAAGACTCTCTCCTGTAGGCCTGCCTAATCTCTTCTGAAGAGGCTGATTTATGTACGCCAAGGATACTATAGTAGTCAGGAAACGCAGACATGGTGGGAGTGCAAGGGAGAGGGTGAAAGTGGAGACATGCTGCTCAACGCCTGCAGCCATGTCGAACACTGCACTCAAGGAAAGCACGTGATTGCTCTGCAAAATGCGCAAGAGAGGCTAATACAACCCAAAACAAACAGTACAGGTTGTAGAACAAGCCGCACTCGCGGCCATCAAGTAGTACAATCTACAGAAAAACGAGTCTAGTCATCCGCCAGCACCTGTACCCGCGGTGTGCCATATGACTGTAGAGCGAGTGGTGGAGGTCTTGGCCGTACGAACACCTTCTGAACTCGATCAGCTCTCTCTGCGGACACGGTTGTAGGTGAGCCAGTCTCGCACCGGTTGAGGTTTGGTTGGTGGTATCGACATGCCTTTCTCTGCACGGTCCGTCACCAGGGTCTGCGGGGGGAGGGCGACTGTCAGGGAACGGGATGTCTGGTCGTCGATCCGATGTTGCATGACGCCCGCGGGCCCATCTACGACACCTTCTTGTGACAATCTGGACGAGCGAGCGAGCGACGAGAGCTTGGCCACAGCGGGCGAAGCCGGCAGTCCCTCGAGCCGCGGCGGCATGGGTAACATGCGTGGAGGAAGCTTCTTCATGCCTGAACTAGTTTGGATGGCCCCAGCACTGGGCTCACTCTCCGTGGTCCACCGAGGCTCCTCTCGGCCTCCTGGTCTAAGTTTGTCAGGAGTTGCTAGACCTTTAAAAATGTCAGAAAGGGTGCCACTAGAACCGGCGAACAGCCTACCGCCAATAAACGAAGTCACATTATATCGCGTTCCCCCAGAATCAGAAGGAGACCTCCCAGCTTTTGCAGAAAGGGATTCGTTCTCTTCCCCTAGGAGAGAGAGTGGAACGCCATTAGAACATGGGGAGCTTGGGATGTCAACGAGAGGTTTAGGGGGGACTGGACCGTGTGCGTCTTGAACGGGAGTTGACCGAGCAGCAACAAGGCGAACACGTCTATCTCGAATACGCACCATAGACGACGAGCGGGATGCAGGGAGCGACGGAACAGGGGTTGTCAACCAAGGAGGAACGGGGAAGCTGCTTAAGGAGACGTCAGAAGAAATAGTCCTTTGGCCAATGGAAGATGAGCGAGTCAATTCCACGCTTTGGGAATTCCGGACAGAATTGGAAACCGATGAATTGGTAGACGTCCTTGTGGAGAACAACTTGAGTGCCTCTATGGTCTGGTCTAGCTGGCTCTGCTGTCTCAGAAGCTCGTCTAACGACGTTCGCGAGTCGGATGCATTTGCGAGTGATTGAATACCGCCAAGACCGTAAACGGGAGAAGCTTCCGGGAGTACTGTTATACTTCCTGCGTGCTTGGCTTCAGAGATTGATGGAGGAACAGACGAAATAGGGACGGAGTTTGTTCGAGCTTGAAGCGGAAGCGTATGTTGCGGGACGTCCACTCGATAAGGATGTATAATTGGGTCAGTATGAATGGAACCTTTCATCGACCGTGCAATTGTAGACTGGGCATCTAAAGCAGAAGTGATCACCATGTGATCGGCGGGTGTATCGCGTACAGGTTCTGCCCATTCTTTGAGTTCTTGCGTCAATGACACTATGCTAGCTCGCAGTTGCGTGTCCATACTTTCAGGGTCCGCTTTTGCTTCCTCGGCGTTCCAGAGTTTAACCTTTTCATCTTCGCAACGTGGCCGGTTTCTTGAGACCCTGGAAGATACCCACGATGATACGTGGTTCAACGAACGACGCGCTGAACGGCGGAGTACCTCCCGACTTGACTCCTTGTTTTGAGTTGCGATGCCAAGGACCATAGACATACGTGGCGTCTCGATAACCGGCGGAGTGATTCTGAATGTGGATCCGCGAGGGGGTTCGGGAAGTGTGAACACGACACCCCTGCATGTTTTGCCTTGTGATGAGGCAGTGGGAAGGAGGATATCGCAATGGCTGAGCAATGCGGTGACTACGACGAACACAACAATAATATAGATCTCCAAGGCTTGAAGTAGGCGACCGAGCGTTGTTTCAGTGAAAGCGACTGCGGAAGAGGTAAGATCCCCCAGTGAAGGAGAAAGGATACGATCACTCACAGGAAAGAAGGTCCCCTACTCCAATAACGATGTTGACAAGGAGCCCAGAAATTGGCGCGAGACACTCCCTAAATGTATGCACTGACATACTATCGGGCGAGTCAAGCGTGACAGTGCCCAACAACAACTTCAGGAGAAGTAAGAAAGACACAAGTAATTCCAGTGCAGCATCTGCTGCATAGACATTACTATACCGATGGAATTGAGGGACTACACGCCAGACAATTTGCAGGGCCGTGATAGTTATGATGGCTACTAACAAGGAAACGCGAAGCAGCCTGCCCGGTAATCCCCGACGCGCCCAACCCCCACTGAGAGGTTCTTGGGTGCGCTCGAGGGTAAAGAATTTGATTCTATGAACTCTTTGGGTGGATGCTGCACATCGAGCCTTTAGGGGGGGCTCTGCGACGTATGACCAATAGAACAGAAAACGAAACCCTACGGAGAATGCGAACAAGACCTCCCTCGCTCTGATAGCGGGTTCGCTGGCTACGAAGGTCGTGCTCGTCTCACCGGCAAGGGTTTGGCCCAAGTCCAGGATCGCGGCGACGAAGGCTAGCAAGGCGGAAAAAAAGAGCCAGACTGCTGATCTACAGGGAAGGAGGATAAACATAAGGCAAGACATAACATCACCGCACTCACAGGGATACTCTTTTCAATACAAGAAACAATACTGATATACCGAACACCAGGATCCCCACAGATATGATAGGGATATCCGAGAGAACTTGCGCGACCTATTGCTATCAATCCCGGCTCCCATGGTGCAGGAATATACTAACCTCGCAGTCGTTACTCCACGAGAGAGGGTAGGTGAAGTGATACCAGCTAGTTGTGGAATCGCAAGCATGTGAAAGAACGGCTGCCATCAGGGAGAGTGGCGGAAAGGAAGGGAAGGGATTCCCTCGACACAGCGAGGTTAACAGAAGTTACGAGCTGAAATGGACACAGCCGGCTGCGAAATCAGCGACTGGGATCTGATGGCCACCAGCGAGTAAGGGTAACCTGAGAGGGTTGTGCAGGATGGTTCAAAGCAGAGTACGCATGGATAGGACCTCTGGGAAGAATGGAGAAGGGGTAGCGAGTAGTCATGGTTTGCGTTGTCATGCGGGGACTGTCACCAGACAGTCAAAGAGATTTTGGAGTGCGTGAGTATCAAACAACAGGACCGTGTGGATACATGGCAACAGCCCCGATACATGGCAACAGACACCCAAACAAAACTCACACCGCAATTGAGCCACCCCCTCCCGTCATTTGTCGCACCAGATACATTCCCCTCCCCTCATCAACCGATTTGCTGCTTCTCATCCCAATCACGCTCTTCGGTCTAGGGCGAGGCGTTGCGAGTCCTAACTGCTTCGTCGGGCTCCTTGCTGGACTCAACCCCCCTCCTGTGAGTTGCCGCAAAATACCCGAGTCTCCCCCACCCCGTCCCGTGAACTGGCGCGCAATGGTGGTCGTACCTGTCAGCTGTGGAGTAATAAAAGGCCCGCTCCCTACGCTGCGGCCCGTATACGATGGTATGAGCGGTTTGTGTGATGTTTCTACTTGGGCATTTCTCATGTGCAACGGCAGCAGGAGCTTGATCGAATTGGTGTGAATTAAGGGCGGAAAATGTTGAATACTCACGAGACATTCTCTGCACCATACACCGCCTTGTGCATCTCGCTTCGCAGCAGAATCTAGTCTTTTACCACATCCTGGCTGCGATTTATCCCGCCTACCCTTTCCTGTGCCCTTTCCCCCACAGACCAAACAAGTGGCATGCCACCTTGACCCCTGAGGACCAGGGACAACACCCATTTCCATCGGAGAGACTGCTTTCTGGCATCCAGGACAAGCAGCCGAACTACCGAATCGAGAAGATGAGGAGGAAGGTGACGGCGTCGATGGAGGTGGCCGTTCGTATCGAGAAGATGAATATGGACTATTACCGTGATGGGATGAACCTTTGATTGGTTGGGTATGGCTTGTCCTTGTGCTGAGGTTCGGTGCAGTTTGAATAGTGTTGGTACGTGGTACAAGAGGCGGACTGAGAGTTGGGTCTGTGGATGCAGACTTGATAGGACTCGGGGCAACTATGGATTTGGTCTGTGTCTTCTCTGTTGGCGCACACTAGTCAAGTCATTTTGAAATGAGGGCTTGTAGATCTCAAGCGTAATATTACTCAGCTGACCTCCGTGTGACAAGCACCTCCTTCCCCCCGCACAAAGACTGCTTGTCCATTGGCTGTTTCTCTGAAAGGTCCATCACACATGATGCAGCGGAAGCATTCTGTGTGATAGGTTTTCGGAGGTCCACTAGCACTGAGTTCGGGAACCGTGACGAAGCGACCACTTCCTCCGGTGGCAAACAATGACCCACCACATTTGGCGCAGAGAGAGCCAGAGGAGAGAGTGGCAGTCGGTATCGAAGACTTGCTGAGGGAATCCCTAGGTTTTGGGGTTACCATGCCTGGGGCAAGACATTCAAGAGACACATCTTGAGTTGAGGTATGTTCTCTAAAATTACTGCCAAAATCGTCACGGGGATGCACTTGAGGGCTGAAAACCGGCGGAGAGGAAAGGCCTGATGATTGTGTTAGAGTGTCTGAGATGTCTGAGATCAGATCAGGGGTAGAGGGTGTCCATGATATTCGTGATGACCGCAAGCTCGAGGTGCTCGCAGCGTGTCGTAATCCAGGGGAACCACCAATTCTGGACATACGAGGAATCCGTGATGGTGGAGACGCCGGTGAATTCATGATAGTGAAATTCGGGAACGAACCAGGGGAAGAGATTGGATCTGTGAACGACACGGGTGACGGAGTGACTTGATTCATAAACCGATTTTTCATCTCTTCTATCGCGTCAAAGGATGGCCTCGTTGACGAGGGGGCATTGTCTTGATGTGAATTGTCTGTACGGATTGCTTGACGGGGTGTAGATGCCCTCGTTTCACCAAGCGTGTCTGCATCAGTCACAATATTAACGGGATCAATCTCATGGCGAGAAGCGATGAGCGTAGCCGACTTCTTCCTCTCCAGGGTGCGGAGTGCAAGCGGGCTACTCTCCCGACCATCCTTATTCAGATGCGATGTCGAGGAAGGCATTGACGGAGAGGGATCACGGGGTGTACGATTAAGGACCGCATTCAATCGCTGCGTGAGTTCTTCGAGAACAGGGCTACCCTCTCTACTCTTCATAATACCAAGCCTCTGTTCGAGTTCGTCGATTGCGGGGCTACCCTCCCGGCTCTTCAAATCCTTGAAGAGAGTAACTGGTGTTCGATTGTCAGCTTTCTCCAAGCTGGGCGATGGATGAGACTTTCTCGGCGTGCTGTTCCGCTTCAAACAGCTGTCAAAGCAATCGGCACAAGAGGGTTGTCCTAACAAATCGACCATAGGGGTATCGCCGATGTTCTTGTGACACCCTTCACATCTGAAACATTTCTTGTGCCAAACGCGACCAGACGTTTCAACGAAGCCTCCTTCACTTTTCAAAATGAGGACAGGTCGACGGCAGACCGGACAGTCACCCTTCGACCCGCCATTGATGATAAAACATGGTCGACACAAAAACCGATCAGATAGCTCGGGTGCAGAGGGATCTGGAAAGATTGTCGCGTCTGGTTGAAACTCGGTCAGGCAGATTGCACAGGAGTATGTTGCAAGAGATTCCTTTGGCTGCAGGACCGAGCCGTATGCTTTTGAAAGTTCTGGCGCGTTCGGTGCTTGCAAGGTACCAGCCTCGGCCGCAAGAGGAGTCGGCGAAGAATACGAACTGCGCTCGTCGATGTCGAACTGCCGCTTCGATGGAGATGGAGGGCGAGTAGTGGAGCATATGTGTGAATCGACGCGACTTGAGATAGAAGGGGAAAGACGAGATGAACTTGGGCGGGGGAAGCGACCGGTAGCAGGGTGTGGGATGCATTGATCTGGTTCAGTTCTTAGTCCGGTCGATGCAACGTTGGGCTGCGGTGCAGAAAGGGTGCTGTCGATCTGAATAGGTGAGTGTGTCGGGGACTTGTCTCTCGAAATGTAAGTCTGTGACCACTTGTCAACTGTCTGACATTTGGAGGATGACCACTGTAAGACGGGTGCTAGACTACCTCAGCTACGATATCGAAACGCTAATCAGCGACAGACAAACCGACTGCGGTGCCACCACATTTGCAACGCGTTCCAGTGACAATGTCACCACACCTGCGACAGAATCCCATGTTATTTCCGAGATACCCTTGATGATGCGTCTATAGGACTGGGGACAAAGTCCAAAATGAAAGGTAATGGTACAGATGCGGCTGTCGTGGAGGACGTTAGGTCAAGAGTTCAACGTTCAACTTGCAACAGCACGAGGCTGAAGAACTATGTTCGCAGAGGCGCGATCACGTGGGTCATTTAAATTACGTGACCCTCCTCAAAAGACGGCACATTCGCTTGAAAGATTTGAACAAAGGTTACTCAGATCGTAAGGCAGGGTATGATTGGGTTTGCACAGACAAAAGAATATACATGACCATTACATACATCCTTCGACTCTCATAGCTTGGCAGGTATGGCAGGTTGCCAATCCACGCGCTCAACCTCGATATTTGACACCCTCAATGTAAAATCTCGCTTAGTACATGAGCACTCACCATTTCGGGGGAAAGTTGATCGATTGACCGGACACCAAGAGATTGCATACCAAATTTAATTTCGCGTTGCAGGATTCGCACCAAATGAACGACGCCGGCTTCGCCGTAAGCCTAAGAAACTATCAACCGAATGTATTCCACACAAGACTCGTACTCACACTCTGGGCATACAGGAAGGCGCGGCCAAGTCCAACAGCCTTGGCACCGAGGCAGAGGGCCTTGAGTACATCTAGGAGTACCATGAATACAAGGGTGATGAATCCAATCATTTGTTCACTGACCAGTGCCGCGACGGATGCCGCCATCGATATAGACTGTAGTTGTTTCTTCAGAAAGATCGCAAAACAACAAGGTGTACTACGTGCCTTCAGTCTTCTCAAACACCTCAGGATGTTCCCTGCGGAGCTTGTAAAGTACTTCCATGGGTGGAAGCGAGCTACATTGTACTATGTGAAATTGGGATGTTTGTCAATCAGATTGGCGCTCACTAATCAAGTTGACGACCTGGGACAATGAAGATGAATCACATTCGCAGTTTGCAAGGTTAACGCTCACCACCATGGTTTGACAACACAATGCCTTCACAACCAGCCTCTGCAGCGAGAACGGCATCCTTACTGCAGTTAGAACTTAGTGAAGGTGAAGCTGAGACAATCTTACCGCAACACATTGAATCCCTACACCGTTGTCAGCGCGTGCGAAAAATACATGAAAGGCCATACCTTTAATAACTATAGGAAGCCTCGTGATGCTTCGCATCCACTGTATGGTCTGGAGACCGAATGATGTGAATCGGATGCAATATTGTTTTTTTTAAACTCACCCTTCCCCAAGTCATGTCAAGATCGTTATTGATAATGAGTCCGCCAGCGGTGCCCAAGATACCGACTTCCTTTTCATCATCTTTGGTATCTGGTTGACGTTTGACTCCCTGATTCTCGAAATCCTCCAGGTAATGAGGGGCGCGAGTATCCAACTCTCGATTTGACGGTACGAGCGCATCGACAGTAAGGAAGATAGCCCCGTAGTCCAACGCCTCTATTTCTCGAATGCGTTTGGCGGCGGTGGCGTCATTCTTGTGTTTGTACAACTGGAAGAAGATGGGCTGATCGGGTGAGCCTCGAGCAGTGGCAATCTGGCCATACGACAACGAAGCATTGGTGGAAACCATCTGGATGATCCCAGTCTTGTAGGCGCCGCGCGTAAGATTGACTTCGCCGAGAGGATGACCTAGTCGAGCTAATGCGGAACCACTGATGTACACCGGTATGGATGTCATGTAACCAAGCATGGTTGACGAGGTATCACAGCCAGAGACAGTTCTCATGACTCTAGGGTGGAAGAAAAAGCGACTGAATGCACGAGCGTTTTCCATGTGCGCTTTGCGTATTGCTTCAGTGACATGGATGACTACGCAGAAACCGGGACATACTTATGGAGTCATCTGCGGCAGACGCATAGTAAGCCAGAGCTTTGTAAGTAAGAAGTTTCTTGGCTGTTTCCTAGGGGATTGCCAGCATCAAAAACAGCCAATTTTTTGCGAGAGTGCCTGCTCTACCTCCATGTCCTGGACATTGATTATCCGGCTGAGAGGGGGTCTATTCTTGAGAGCCTCCTCCACTCGCAGCTCGTCTCTTGTCTTGGTCTGGTTCTTCTTTGCTTGTCTCAGCTCTAGAATCGAGGCTTGGTCAAGATCGCCAAGATGCTTTTCGGGAACGATGTTCTTGTCGAGTGCGTCGGAAGGATGGATCGGTACATAGGCTGCGGTAGCATCCCGTCCGCCGAACCCCAGGATCACTTGAGGTCCTCCGGGGTGATCCTAGAAGGGGTGAGGTGTGGGCGGGGGAGGTATAGACAGAGACTTACGAATAGAAAGTCGGTGACATCGTAAACCTTATTTCGTATGATGACCCAGCAGGAGCTGTGTGGAGAATGAGTGAGCTTTTTGGGGTGGAAAGTGAGAATACGCACGCCGTAGTGTTGTGTTGAGCGATCTGCGCGAGGTTGTAGGTCGGCATGGAGCACTTGCGGGAAACCCGCAGTGGGAGCGAGGCCCTTTAATGATCCGCAACCGCCGGCCCGGGCACGGAGGAGGAAGAGTGCACGCTGATCATGTGACGTCGCGTTGTTTGGTTGGCTTTATTGTGTGTGTTGCACTCAAACCACGACCTGCACCACCCCATCATCATGAGCCCAGTGTTAGGAAGAGAAGCCCTCGAGGCCATGAAACGTGCAGATATCCAGAAATTGTGCAAGGTATGGTCACCCTTCTTCCCTGCAATTCATCCCGGATCTCATCCAGTATATTGCATAGGACTACGGCGTAAAGGCAAATCTCAAGACCGAGGCACTCATTGATCTGTTGCTGGATGCTTCGCAGTAAGCCTGAGCTAGCTTCTTGCTCCGTGATATCCTCTAACCTCGGCCAAGACCACAAGTACCACGGCATAACCCCCCACAAGCACCCCAACGCCCACCTTCAACCAGAATACCAAGCCTCGCCGGAACCAGACCTAGAGGTCAATCCACTAGTTCGGTCATCGTTCACGGCTTTGAGGATGGAGCAGAATCCACTATTCCTCACCACCATCAAGTTAGACCCCACGAACCAGCAGTCCCCCAGCGCACGAGAAAGGCGAAGCAAACCCAGTATAGGCTTGGTGTGGGACGTCCTGCAATAGCAGGTGGATCTGGCGCTCGTGCTGTCACCAAGTCCGTCAATATCTCCCAGACACCGAAGAGAGCAAGGAGTAGCAGGTCGATCAAGCCGTCCCAAGCGACAATCACAGAGGGTCAGAGACAGAACTTTTGTGACATTCCTAATGCTGAGATCTTGCCAGAACCAGAACTGGACGGTTCTGTAGAGGCTCCTCCGCGTAAGCAATATCATGTCACCCTAGAATTTTCTGAACTTATATCTAACTTTCGTCGTGCAATAGATCCTAAGAAGAATATGGAGCATGCAAATGGTCAATCGCAGCTAAACATGCATCCGGTGGCCGGGCCTTCAAGTAAGACCTTAGAAACTGTGATCGCCGAAGCAGTGAGTGGTATCACAGAGAAACTACATTCGTACTTATATCGTGAGCAGCTTGCTCCTGTACAGCAGGAATTAGACTCCCACAAAGCACAACTCACTGATTTAAAAGAGAAAGTCTCTTCTCTGATCGAGTCATTTGAGACGAAGATCCGGAATCTCACCTTGGAGATCCGGGATTTCCGCGCCCGGGCAAAGAGTTCACCTTCCCCTGATACCTCAATGGCGACAGTTCAGGAGCATTCAGTCCGGATACCAGAGCCACCTTCAACACCAAAGCGCGTCCGGACCCCTTACCGTCCTTCCTTTGCGTATGTTAACATGCCACACTTTTTATTTTCCAATCTGAGCAGAATGTAGTCTCCCAGCCACCGAGCACTCGGGACCTTCCGAACTTTCAAGTGATCCTTCTAATCTCGACACGCTCGTGCCACCCGACTTACGACCTGCTAATGACGTGGAGCAGCATAGGCAAACCGGTTCGCTTTTGCCTGGGTTTCCGCACTCGATGTTGGGTAAACGTCCTCGAGATTCCGTGTCGAGTAGTACTTCGGGAGTCTTCGAGCTGGTACAAGAGGGCATGGAGAAGGAGGTGGAGAGTAATCTTGATCGACCAGCTCATAAGCGGGTGAAGCTTCATGGACCAGAGGACAAGAGTATAGATGTGCCATTGTCCTCGGAACCCCCGCAAGCTGAGCCTTCTGATCCCTCGGAACCCCCCAGGCGGCATGGTGGCCCTAGTTTTCCCGTCTTCTCTGGGCGAGAAGAAGACCCGCCGCCTGCGATTGAACGGCTTCCGAACTTCTATGGGCCCACCTCTCCTCCCCTTATGAGTGCGCCGGCAACCAGTTCCGCAAACAACGTCGAGAACCAAAATCTTTTTAGCTTTAGCTTCGTGCCGATCGCCTCGACGCCTGCCCAGGCTGTGTATCCTCTCACGATGGGGACATTTCCTCATCCGGAGCCACCTACATCCCCTTCACCAGCAGCAAATCCCGATCGCCCAGGTAGCCGCCATTCCGATCGATTAGGGGCATTTGGCGTCCCACGATCGAGTTCGAGGGCGAGTGGGCGTGCTGCCTCGGGGGGTTCTCTGGCACGAGGGGAAGCTAGCGGGTCAGGCGGACTCCAGAGAGCACCTTCGAGTAATGAAGTTGCGTCGGGTCTCGGTTTGACCGCCATCAAAACATCGGCGACTGAACAAGGTACCCCTGCCCCTCCGGCGAAGCGTACGATGTATGGGACAGAGTTAGATGGTGATACGAGATTTGGGGATTTCGGTGTCGAAGGCGTTGCGTCAGGGTTCTGGGCGGGTGGTAGGTTCTGAGTTTTGAAGGCACAATGGCCACGTTATTGTTATCCTCGAATTTGTTTGATACGATTTCGACTAATCAGGTATACCGCATTGGTTTCGTTGTCTCAGACCCAATTATTTTCCACAGTTGACTTTCAGATTGTACGATTTTGTCATGTATGATATTAATTGTGAACTCTACGCATCCTTGGCAATACGATACCGATAACTTGGGCAAGTTGCCCATTACAGTTTGGTGGGTTGTCGCACGGTAAAGTATGCATTATACATAGTTCTTGATCAGATGGAGGGAACGAGTGATTGGATTTCCTCGAACAAGAGTTCTGGAGGGATTAGTCAAAGATCACACCATAGTAGCGCGCAATCAGGTACCTTTTAGCTCCGCTTGGGTGAGATCGTGCTCTATACGAAGGATGTGAGCATAAAGCTGGGGTTTGACATCGCTAGACATGCTCACGATCAAAATCAAAATAGTCTGGATCCAATGATGCGACACTTGGTTCGTCCTCAGGATCGTGCTGAGATACAGTGGTGACAGACGTCCGTCAGCGGTGACCTCGCTAATAAGTACTAAACTAAACACACATATGGTGAAACGTATGGATGTTCCAGAGCTTCATCAACGGTCGGGCGCTTTCGTGGATCGAACGTCTGCAATCAGTCGTCAGTGCCAACACCTCCAGCTAAGAAAGTGGTGTTTTAACCAGTGTCTTCTGTAAGAAATCGATAGCATCGGCGGATGCTTTGGGAAATATTTGTGTGAAGGATCTGCGCTTGCGGATAGGAAGCGCTCGGATGTAGTCCCTTGATCGCCTTGACGTGATTGAGTAAAATTCGTCTAGTGTTGGTGTACCTGTTCAGCCAGTAGCCTAAGCTGCACAGAACAACATCAGTTGTGACAGAAACTGGCCTATTACATCCAGGATAAGGTCAAGCTGATGTCCGTAATCCCGCCCCGGAAAGAGGGGTTTCCGGTTAAGCAGCTCTGCTAAGATACAGCCGACCGCCCACAGATCAACAGACTAGCGATATTAAGGCAATCTTGGTCTGACAGTGCAATATCAGCCACCGTACCTTGGTATACATCTTGAACGAAAGCATAATTTCGGGTGCCCGATACCAGCGTGTCGCGACGTACTCAGTCATCAATCCTATCTCCTTCGCTCCGGGTGCAGTCGAGTTAATACTTCGGGCTAGACCAAAGTCGCAGACTCTTAAATCACAGTTCGCATTTAGCAACAGGTTTGCAGGTTTGAGGTCTCGGTGGACGATGTCTGCGGTGTGGATGGACTTGAGGGCTCGAAGGAGCTGGTAGATGAAGTACTAGGAAGAACCAGGTTAGTGAAAGTATCGATTGAAAGAAGAGAATAGTCACTTGACAGTGGTCGTCAGAGAGCGATTGAGTGCGTATGACGCGGTGCAGATCAGTTTGCATCAGTTCTTGAATAACTGGCCGAAGCTCAATAGATGCTAACGATCAGGCGTAAATGGTCTTACAATAAACTTCCCTGAAGTCATCTAAGGATGGGGGCTTGACGATGTCTAATATTGAGATTATCTGACCTCGTTATTAGTATGTATGTATGCAGGGGGGTGATGAGGGACACTTGCATTTTCATTCACGCATACCCCAGAAAAGAACTTGAGTAACTTGAGTTCTCGTAACGTTCGCAGGCAGAACAATATGTGGTCAAATGGGAGGATCTTCTTGATCGCCACGTATCTTCCCAAGGGCTTATGAAGAGCTGCTGCCACAGTTCCATAAGCACCTTCCCCGAGGGCATGCAAGACCTCATAATCAGGACCTGTATCATCAAATAACCAGGTCTAAGGCGTCCATTGGCAACCCGTGGTACTCACCGGTCTCGAGTTTGGTAACGGTTTCTGGCTCTTCGACTTTTCGGCTGGCAGCATGATGGTCATTGTGATGAATATGGATGGGAGACCGAAATGGCGAACTGTGGGTTGGGGGAGGTTATAAACTACGTGAGGGATCTAATCATTGATGCAATTTTGATGGCTACGACAGCGGCGATGGGCGGTGCTGGTAGATAGTAACATTACTAGGCAGTGAGATGCATCGCCCCGGCGAGGATCAAAAGATAGGAACAAAGACTACCACCACTACAAGCTCACAAACTCGCAGTCATCAACAACGATGGATACCCTTACGCATTTCCTGCCGCCTCCCTCGCTTTCTTTTCTTTCTTCAAACGCTTCCTCTCTCTCCGTGCTTCATCGTCCTCGCCACCCTCTGCTTCCTTCTTTTCCTTCCTCCGCTTTTTTTCAGCACGCTCAGCACGCTCAGCCCCATCACCTCCTGCATCCTCCACGACCATGGAAATGTTTGCACTCCCCTCTGCGGCTTCTGATTTACGCTTGCGCTTCTTCTCTTTCTCCTTTTGTGGGGAACCCGATGGTTCGCCCACCACTACTGGAGTTGGTGGCTCGGAGGCTGTGACTGCCGTGATGGCTGCAACAGCGACAGGGGGTTGCTGAAAGGATTTCAACATTTGGCCCGTGCGGCTCAAAGGGGCGACGGTGATGAACTCACTTCTCGGTTGTAATCGACGTAGTCACGGCTCCACTCAGCAGGAGTAACACCATCGATCTTCTCTCCATGTTTTCCAAGTTTCCCTTCCTTTACCATCTTTTTCTTTTGTAATGCCATTGGACCAAGGCCCCAGCGGCGAGGGTAAGTATCTCGCTCCATGATACATCGCTTCACTTTTGCGACAACACCGTGATCACATGTTGCGAGCTCAACCGTGGACATCTGAGCGATCGCGAGAGCAATCGCTTCTCCTGCTTAAACGTCAATACATGTTTGATTACCAAGTAGTTGATTGGTACCTTTGGTCGTCATGAGGACGACATCTTCATTGACAGAGATATCGGCCTCATACCGAAGGAGGCCAGGTATCATGAGCTTCGCTCCATAGCACACTGCGTTAACTGCACTATCTTTCACCACAATGCGTTTGTAACCGACCAGTAAGCTCTCGAGAGGTCGGATGACACGCCGAAGGTACGACTCTGTGAATCGTCAGCCTAAGACACAATGCAATAATTCGTGCGTACCATCGCGGGTGTTATCATACATCCACTGCGCATCCAACACATCGTGCATAGTCACAATATCATCATTTTCTGACATGGCACCGCTTCGTACTCGCCTTAGCTCCTGCATGTGGCCGCCGATGCCAAGTAAAAGACCAAGGTGAACGCATAATGTTCGAATGTATGTGCCGGCCTCACACGACACCCAAAATACAGCAAGATTACGCTTCTCATCAAATTCCAAGAGCTTGGATTCGTAAATGGTACGTATGCGCAGTTGACGCTTCACGGCGGAAATGAGGGGGGGTCGTTGGAAAAGTGCACCACTCAGGGTTTGAAGGGCGCGTGGAAGGGCAGTGGGATTCGGGAGGGTGGAGTGTAATCGCAGAACACAAACATACTCTTTTCCTGAATACCAGTCAGTCGCGTGGTTAAAGGTCAAGGAGGATGCCTGCAGACCTGCTCCTTGTTGGGATTTAACCAGACGCGTCGCTCGGTCAATACAGACAATCAGACAGCCTGTCACCTTGGGATCTAAAGTTCCACTGTGACCGGTTTTTTCTACTCGCAACATCCGCCTGAGCCAAGCGACGACCTCATGCGAAGAAGGGTTTGATGGTTTGTCTAGGTTGATGACACCAGACCTAGGAAAGGAGAGGATGTAGGATGAGATTTAGATAAAGACAAGAGTGGAGAAAGCACTTGATATAGCTAGAGATATCACGCTTGAGAGGACTGCTCCCGGAAGGAATGGGTGTGAAATGGCTCGAACGGATGAGCAGCTTGTCGTAGTTTTTCAGCAGCAAAGGCCATTGAGAAGTATCAAGTTTAGGTTGGGAGGATTCGGACTTGATGGCGTAGTCCCCGTCCCTCTGCGCAGAGGCGACCTGTTCGCGGGTTAGCGACGAGGCCATACGTTTTTCTCTGAGAAAGGTCGGAGATTCACTCAGTCATCGTGTGAGAGGATCTCTCCTTTTCCGGACATTACATCATCTACCCGATCGTGGGAACACGACTGTACAGTTTTAACATCATCATCGTCCTCGTCCTCGTCGGGATTCTGAACAATATTCCTCAACACAGCGCCCCTCTCAAGATGGTCAGTCCAGGCAACGCTTTGCTGAGTTACCTTCTCAGTAGGCTCACGCCTTGATTCTTTAGCCTACCCCTTCTTCGAAACACAAATTCATCATTGACTACTCTCGTCCCGCCGCTGACGGCGTCTTCGACGGCGCTGACTTTGAAAAGTTCCTCCACGACCGCACCAAGGTCGGCGGTAAGACGGGGCAACTTGGCGACAATGTCAAGATAACGCGCGATGGTGAGTATCTCGTGACACACTGACTATCCAGCTGATCTCCTCTGTAGCAAGCAACAAAATCATCGTCACGTCCAATGTTCCTTTCTCAAAACGGTATCTTAAGTACTTGACAAAAAAGTTTTTGAAGAAGAACACTTTGCGCGATTGGATTCGGGTCGTCGCATCTTCAAAAGACGTTTATCAGCTCCGATTCTACAACATTGCGTATGTAACCATTCCTTTACGCATCGTCTACCGTCTATTCACAATCATGAATGCGCAGCCGTGATGGCGAGGACGAAGACGAGGAGTGATGTTACAGTCGGCCTACGACCACACATTCTATTCTACCTTGTCGCACATTCTTCCGCGCAATACGGTACAGGTTCAATAGATCTCAACGAGTTTGCCTTCTGTACCATATAATGACAACATCTTCAGCTGCACAATCTGCACAATCTTGACAAGGTACTTGGTATTTTATTGTCCGTCAGTTGACATGAGTGTCCGAATCATCTAACCACCATCTTCGTGCTTGCGGACTGCTCGTTCTCAGTTTCCAGCTTTGTCCTGCCCAACGCAGCCATTGCGAGCTTATGCCATTGGATTTGTGACTCCGTCAAAGGTCTTCCTCGGAATTGCTGTGCCAAAATACTATTCAGTTGAGTCCGCAAAATCTTCACGGCGATGTTAGCTCTAGGCGTGAGGCGGTACTTGACCTTTCGGTCTACGGTTGCCGTATCTGACATGAGCTATCGGGCCTCCCAGCATCAGCAAATGTGATGCAGTGCGTAACCTTGCAAACAAAGACGGACCTTGAAGTCACATTCGCCGCACAACAAGATTATGGCAAGGTCATCGGTCGGTGCAGTCTCCCAAGCGTACAACTTCTTCGACTGCCTAAGCTTAGTGAGTATGTTTACCGATACAATGCCAAGCCACGACATACATGAGAGTGAAGTAAACCAAATGATTGGCAGCTATATCTTTTGGTTTTCTCCGAAAATTGACAGACGAAGGATGGAAGAAGGTTGTCTGATTGTTCGAAAGCGTGCGCATTTGGAGTCCATTTGTAACGTCAACACAAAGGAGTTTTGGGTATAGCCCGGAGAGCAGCGCAGCATTGACGATGGCGAGATTGTTGCTGTTGCTGTCCAACTCAGGAGGGACCGTGACAAACCGATATCGATTGCGACCAAATCGAGCACTGACCCGATGATGAGCCACTTAGCATAACGTGAACACTCAAGACTTACCGGCTCAGCTCCTTCACAAAGTCCGTATCCACGCAGACGAAAGAAGAATCAACCAAATAACTAGAATAGAAGCGTCAGAGGCGTGAAGTCCACCGGACGTAGGTTGTCAACCCAAGGAATTGTTGACGTAGTTCCTCAATCTGGAAGAGGTTTTCGTGACTGAGGAAATTCTTTCGACAGAATTTGTGCGCAAATCCTTGGTTAGCAGACCTTCTCCAAGCTGCAAACGCAGCATGAATCGTCAAGAAGTCTGAATCATCTGCAGCTTTCCGCGTGAGACCCCGGCAGAGGGTCGGGAAACGCATCACTCACTAATGCGGAATAAAGTCTTTGCGCGATCGGCCTCTTCTTCCATGCCAAAGGGGGTCACAAATGGTGATTTTGAGCTCAGTGCTGCTGCGATAGTCAACGCAGGATCAAGACAACGAAATACCACAGCTATCAAGAGGAGTTTTCCGAGGTGAACATCGGTGGGTAGCTTGCTAAGTAATCGACCCATAGGAGTAATATCTTCCGTGGGTGTCAGAGCTCGCACCTGGACATCCATCCTCAGCTCTGCGCGTGGAGTTTGTCAGAATTGTCATACCTCAACCAAGGCTGCGACAGCTCTTTGGACATTTATTGGCGTAGGGGGGTCCAACGCATGACAAAGGACATCTTCGATAGACGCTCCCATCTTTACCTTCATAGTCTTGATGCGCAAGGCGAGGTCCGATAGACTCAGTCGCATCATTTCCGGAAGAGGGTGTTCGGCAAGCTGCACATGGTTGTTAAGCCACACCCCGCTGACTTACTGTACCACACTCGCCAAGGTATCATGACGCCGTTTGGTGAACAGATGGAAGCATATTCCATTCTGGACGCGGCCCGCTCGTCCCCTTCGCTGGGCAGCATTGCTCTTGGCAACAAATGTTTCCACTAAGCGGCTCAATTGGCGCTTTTCGTCGAACCTGGGTGGCCGTCAGTCCCGTGTCAATGTAGTATAAGGCGCAGATACATGATCCCTCGCTGTTTTCCGGTGTCAATGACGCAAGTGATATCAGGAATTGTGATGCCTGTCTCTGCAATGTTTGTCGCTGAGGGAGGGGAAGTCAACTTGGGCCGTCAACACAACGATGTGTTGGACATATACCAATGACTATCTTCCTCATTCCGGCGGAAGGCACGTCAAAGACAGCATTTTGACTCTCGTTTGAAAGAGTGGAATGCAATGGACAGACACGGAATAGCAATTCCTGTCCAAAAGAGGGGTGATCAGACAGAAGGTCGCTCATTCGACGAATTTCGGCGAGGCCGGGCATAAAAATCAAGACCGCGGAGGAAAACGAATAGAGTGATTGGTCTTTGAAGCATAGGTGTTCGAGTAGCCGAACAATCAAATCGTAAGGGATTACACGCTCGTCGAGGAGTTCGGCAGTTCGTTCCGTCAGGGGAGAATAGCGTTTTTCCACTGAAATCGGTATTTTCACGTTAGATTCGTCTTCAACTAACGTCGTAACGTCGTCTTCATTGATTACTGTAGACTCGTCCCAATCTGTACGGTTCTTGTGCTGGTAGAATTTACTATGTCCTGGAGGAAGGTAAGTGAGGCTTCTATCCTGTTACTAGTAGTTGCATGAAGCTCACGCCGTTTCGCATAAGGCGAGTCTTCGGATATCGACCAGCCAGTGTATTCGATGGCATCCTCAAGGTATAGGACATCTACAGGGAAAGTACGACCTGGAACATGGATTATCGGGCAGCTTCCGAAAAAACTTGATATCTTGTCTGAATCCACCGTTGCAGACATGAGGATTACCCTATCAAGACCTCTGAGATTGGAGTAGTACAAGAAGCACAACCCTCATACCTTAAATCGGGACGCAGCGGTAACAGAGACTTGAGAACAACGAGGAGAAAATCTGACTCGATAGTACGTTCGTGAACCTCATCGATAATTATATGCTGATTTTGGGACATTATACCGATCTGCCACATGGAATAGCATGAAGAGATAGATCACACTCACCGTTACCTCGTCAAATGCTGTACCTTGATCGCCACGTCCGGAGCCACGTTCCAGCATTCTCAACGCGATGCCGGTGGTGATGTAGGTCAAACGCGTATCTTTTGTGGTATTGCTTTCCAAACGAATGGCGTATCCAATGAGAGAACTCAGAGTGCCAACTGTCCCTGGGGGATCTCCTAATTCACGTGAAACCCGCTGCGCAAGCGAAACTGCAGAGATACGACGGGGTTGCGTGCAATATATCTTGCAAGATTGTCCCCGCGAGAGCTGGTCTTCGAGGATGAAAGCAGGCACTTGAGTAGACTTCCCACTGAAATGAATGTCAGCAGTGGCAGCTTTGGGTCTGCCTGATTCGTGCTCACCATCCTGTCTCACCGCACAGCACAAGAATCTGGGCGTTTTCCAACGTTGAAATAATGTCTTCACGATATTTTGCTATGGGTAAGGAGTTCCGGTGGAGCTAACATATTATATGTAGTCATTCTTTCACGACATGAGACAAATAGGACTGACCAACATTTCTTGATAAGCTGGCCTTGACTGGCGTGATCTGATATCTGTAAGGAGTTGTTCATAATTCGCCTCAATGTTCCGTGGAATAGTTGGCGTCTGAGAAGCGCCTTTGGCCTCAGTAACTGATCCAAATGTTACCTCTCTTGTCTAAGCCGAGTTAAAAATCACAAATACTTGAATGAAAAAAACAACTCACGTCTCTATGGGTATCGATCTTTTGACCAACAATACTCCATAACTTAGACCAAATCTCTCGATTTGTACGTCCTTCCCTGAATTTCCTATCCTTTTCTAGCTCGTCCCACAAGTCTCTAAAAACCGGAGGAAACAGTCTGAAGAACGTGTTACCAACAGGGCTGTTCATTGACCCAGCAGCGAAACCTTCCGTAGGAGGGAACGAAAGCGCATGGAGCGCGACGGTGGCAATGTAGTGTTCTGCATGTGACTCTTGATGACAGGCAACGCCTTCCATCTTCCACTCGTCCACTTTATCACCACCCCACAACACCCGGACTCCAGAGCGCTTTGCGCGGCTATGCCCAGATAGGCTGCTGAATGTAACTGCAGCGTACCGGTCAAGCTTAGATACGTATTCCAAGAGTACGACCTGTGGTAGCTTCCATCCACTCTGCTTGTGGAATGACATATCTTTGACGGAAATCATTGTTCCTCGAGGACCATCGACCTCGGATGGAATTTCCAGAATTTCGAGCAGCCCTCCAGAAGATTCGTCATCCTCTTGGTCAAACAGGTCAGGCTGCAGTTCTGGCCCCGGGGGGATATTGACAATCGTCGGAACGTTGGTGCCTTTTGGGCTTGTCGGCCGGGCAGGTTCCAGAGATCCGCGAAGCGTTGCCCGAAGGAGTTGAGTATTCGCCTTTTCGAGTTCAGAGCGGTACAGTCGTTCGGCATCCCTTTCATCAAAAAAGTAGTGTGACTTTATACACTGCATTTTTTCCTCTAGCAGACTTGCGACATCCGATCTTTGCTGTTGGGATATGTTACTTGTCTTGAGGTTCACAAGCTGCAATTTTATTCGAGCATATTCCAGGTTAGGATCATCGAGCTCTGGAGAGATATGCTTTGATGAGGGGCTGCTCGGGCTAGTCAACACCCCTTCCAGTGGCAGCGCTTGGTTCCCATTGTAAGGATTGTGCGATGAGAAAAGGGGAGATGGATTCATCCCCAGTTTCGTGGAGTTGAAAGACTCTGATTTGAGGAACTTTGGTGGATATTCCTGGGAAAGAACTGGCGTTCCAGGATCTGGGGTATCGATTGATTTGGGCAAATTACCGGGAGCTTCCTCTTAGTAATGGATAGAGTCAAGCTTTGCGAGACCTTGAACTCGAGACACGTACTTAATTCGACTTCGTTATCAGGGCAATGAACAACAAGCTAATGGCACGTTAGCAAGACAACGCAATTCCCATGATGTCTGGACTGACCCAGTCTAAGGCCTCATCGAGTTCAATACCGGACATAGTACGCAGACATTGCTCCACTCGATCTTCGGAAAAGCTAAGCCTACGTAGAATACCATATGTCACTGCGAGGCGAGTTGCGGCTTTCTCCTTGGTGTGGTCGGTATGAAGTCGTGCTAAAAATCACGAGATTGAGTCAAAGCGCCGAGCGAACGCAAAAGAAAATGAACGACTTCTGGACGTTTCTTCTTGAATGTAAAGACGTAAAGTATCTTCAACCAACAAGGGATCAACTTCTACAGTGATGAACCCTCTGGAAATACGCTTATCCACCTCGATCGCCTGGTATGCAGCGTTAGAGCTCAAGAGGCGGGGACAGGAGGCTGGGGGAACACGCCTTGAGTGTCCTCGATATCTCTTTCTCTGTTTTCTCCTGGTACTTATCGACCATGATCTGCAAAAATTGCTGTTCATCCTGTTCAACTAGCAACTTCTCTGAGTCTTGTAGAACGCCAGGAAGGGCGGCCTGATGATCTGCCGTAGCCTCGGCGGCTTCGGTCAGACCATCAGAGGGGGGTACTTCGTCAGTCAGTGGTGCGATCTCGTCCGCCTGGAGGGCTTTCTTGGGTATGGATGTGGTTGCGAAGCCACGGGCGACGGGCTTCAGCTGCGTCTTCCTTTTCTTGGGCATTGAGAGAGAAGGGTTGAAAGAAGGGTCGGATAGGATCTTGCCAGCTTTTGGAGAAATTGCAGGGGGTTCGTGTTCTGGTTGAAATCGCTCTGGATGTCGGCTGTAGACCGGAGACAGTGATCGTGATCATGACCACATGTAGTGGCGTGTTCTTGTGAATCTCAGCTTTGAAGGCCTCGACAATTGTAGATTTCGATATCCAACACTCATGATCGCATCCAACGAGGCCAAGGTCCAGGAGCAAAATAGTAGGATAGATATTAAAGACATGTACAATATTACAAGGCGGTACAAAATGCATAAACTACCCTACAGATGAATCTACGGACGAATGAGAAAAACAAACAACACACCGAGATGGCAAACGCAGATCATTCAACCTGAACATCCATCCCGGGCCCAACGTCGTTGGCACCCAGATCTACCTTCCTTTTGCCAGCGGCTTTCCCTCCAGTTTTGCGGGATCGTGGAACCCCAGAGGAGCTCCCACCTTTCCGCTTCTTTCCCCGGCTTGGTGCTGCCACAGTACCATCTTCTTCCCCCTTATCCGCGGTTACATTTCCCTGGTTAGCAAGGTGCCCAAAGAAGTCGTCACCCTCGTCGTTCCATAGGTCTCGAACGGCATCATTGTTGGTATTTGCAGACCCACTGGGCCGCTTACCAGATTTTTTGGGGAGTCCTGATCCATTCGCGTTGTCAATGTTGGCCAGCTGTTCGTCATTCAATAACAATTGAACAATCTCGCTGGGCTTCGCCACATCGGTGAAGTTTTTATTGCCAACAACAATGTCTTGGACCTGACAGAAAGTCAGAAATGCCATCAAATTAAAGGAAGCAATCTACTCACATCTTTCTTGACACGCGCGAGTTGAATGATGCGTTCGTCGATCGTGCCCTTGGTAATGAGGCGGTAGACGGTCACTTGGCGAGTCTGACCCAAACGGTGTGCACGGTCCATGGCCTGGGCATCATTGGACGGGTTCCAGTCATGGTCATAGAATATCACTGTATCTGCAGCAGTAAGGTTGATACCGAGTCCACCAGCACGAGTACTGAGCAAGAACACGAATATGTCCGGTCTAGAGACGGAATTAGGCTCGCGGAACAATCAACGTACGAAACACGGACCTTGTTTGCCAATCCATCACCATATCCCTTCGGTCTTCGAGTTTCGAGGATCCATCCAGACGTAGATACTTGTGTTGCCGGTATATCAGATACTCTTCCATCAAATCCATCATGCGAGTCATCTGGAAGTAGATCAAGACTCGATGATCGCCTGCCTTGAGCTCCTGCAACAGCATATCCAAACGTGCAAGTTTGGCAGAGTCATAAATGAGCCGTTTTGCCTCTGGAATCTGCATGCTAGATTGTGGCAATTGGTCGGAAGGAGAACTGCAAACCAGCCCTGCAGCTGGAATCATTGGGACAAGGTCGTTGTAAAGTCTACAGGCGGCGGGAGACTCTTGCAGTTCGCGTGGCAGACCGTACATGGCTATGGACTCCACAGGTGCTTCCAGAACTCGATTCTGGTATTCAATGAATGAATGGTTTGTGCACGTCATGGATATCGGCGGTGCGACCACAGCGGGGACGAACCACCTCAGGCCGGGTCGAGACAAACATGACTCTTGCCAGGCAGAGGTGGATATTCCTTTGAGACCGGGGTTATAAAGCTGATACGACAAAAACGGGAGAGGTGGGGTTTTGATATCGGATGCGCTGTGGCTAGTCTCACTGTCAAAAGATCAGTTTGTTTTCCCTTCAAATCAATACGCTTACCTCAACGCGGTGGACTGTCCGATAATCTTGTTTTCTAGCTGCAGTTCCATTAATCGATTGCGCATAAAGGGTGATACTTGAAGGCCGTGAACCTCTCCTGGACCTCTATCCAAGAGACGCAGAAATGCAAAGGCAGGGGATTCTGAACACAGTGATGAGCATAATCTATGCCGAGCGTGATATGTATATTACCTTCAATTTCGTCATACATCGACTGATATATCCTGTCTGTGGACCATATATTGAAGAGGCTGTGTGCACAAAGCCTTCGTGAACGGGGTCCAGGGTTTACCGATGGAATATCAACAAGCCCGCCATCTAGATATAACAATTCAGGGACCTGATACTCGATTGGGTTTCGCGTCGAGTAGGGCACGAAAATCAGGTCGCCTTCGCGACCGAGTGATCCTGACCGGCCGAAGCGGGCGAACGAGAAAGGTGCCATGACATCCGCGCGTTCAAAAAGCTCAGGGTGATTGCAAACCTGTCGTTTTTGTAAGCCATTTGTAGTCCGAAAAGAATTAAAATCGCAGACCTTGCGGAATTGCATGACCAAGTTCATCAACGAGCGAGCTGAATCAGCGTCGCCAATGTTTGCCGCCTTTTCGAGAAGGTCGGCAACAGAGACATTGGCAAGAAGTGCACGGTACAATGCCCGTTGTCGTGAGCTAAGATCTACATAAATGTCTATTTCAATCTTTCCGACGGTCATGTCAGTGACGTCAATTCGATACGATCCAGCAGACATGCCTTCTCGCTCAATTCATTCTGCACATGTCGTTTTACACGGCGAAGCATGAACGGCTTCAAAATCATATGCAATCGCCGTAGTTGATGTTCGTTCAACTTGCTGCCCTTGTTTTCAGCAGCATTTTCAATGTCTTTCGAGAACCATTCGTTGAATTCATCGTGAGAGTCGAAGAGGCTTGGCATGATGAAGTGCAAGAGTGCCCAAAGTTCTGCCATCGTACCGTTGTATTTAGCGCGGGGAGAGTATATGTATTGCAAAAAGCTGACCTTGCATGGAATTTTGGATTGGAGTACCGGTGAGGAGCAATCGATTCCTACACTGAAAACCTAAAAGTGTTTTCCAGCGAACGCTCGATGCATTCTTGATGTTTTGGGCTTCGTCAAGAACCATGTATTGCCATTTGACTCTTTGAAAGTATTGTTGGTCTTGGGTGACCTGAAGATGTGTAAGCAACACATACGATGAAGGAGGTATCCTTGCATCAATTCACCAGCTGATAACTCGTGATGAGAACATGAAATGGGGCATCCTTGTTGTAGCTGATTTCCTTTTTGCTCCAAAACTTTCGTAGAGTTGCGCGATCCTTGACATTCCCCCAGTAGGGTAATGCCTTAAGATTTGGAACGAATCGAGTGATTTCTTGTTGCCAATTATGTAAAGTAGATGCAGGAGCAACGACAAGGAATGGACCCCATATGTCATGTACCTCGGCGAGATAGGCGAGCAGAGAAATTGATTGCACCGTCTGCATGATAGTTCGTTCGTGAGCGTTACAGATATTGAAAGGGGCGGAAACACTACCTTTCCAAGACCCATTTCATCTGCAAGGATGCCATTGATACCTTGCTCGTACAATGTCCCGAGCCAATTGAGACCCTTCAATTGATATTCCTTCAACTGAGCCATGAGCATCCTCGGCTGCTTGATGGTTAATGGCCCGATCAGAGAAGTTGGGTTTTGGAAGTTGAGCTCGTTAGAGTCAACTACCGCAGGATTAAGTAGACAATATATGCAGAAACAGACGACTGCTTACGGTCCATGAGGGGCGCTGCGGGAGGTCCTGTCTCGTCCTCATCATCCCGAATGTGCGCCTGAGCCTTCGTGAACTGGAGTGCCTCATTTGTTTTCCGTTCAAGAGCAGCTTGGGTATCAAACTGTTGTGCGCGTTGCTTGGCAAGTGCAACTGCCTCTTGAGCATTATGACGGGCGTGGCGATGAAGATTAGTTTGGTCCTCTGAAACAGAATAATCAATCCGATGAAGGATCGTATAAAAACACAATAGCTAACCGTCGTCAAAGTCAATTTCCCTCAGCGAGCTCGGATCAATGTCTACTAGATCTGCACCGGCAGGAGCTACCGACGTTCCCAGGGCATCCCCCTGGATTTCGGCAGCTATAGTTGCGAGAGGATGAGCATTTGGATCATCCTCGGACGACCGCGCCAACGTACTTTTCAGCTTGTTGCCCACGAAATGGCTATAAAGCTCGGTCTGGCTGATCAAAAATTCAAGTTTCCGTGCCTGACGTGCCGCCTCGCGCTTCTCTTCCTCAATCTTCGCCCGGTCAATAGCCTCCTTTTGCTCTCGTTTCCGCACGTCCCTCTCTTCTCGCTCATTCTTTCTCCAGAAAACGAGCATTTCACGCATTAGACGCTTCGCTTTGGCTTGCACATCTTTGTTGGCTTTTGCAGTGCGTGTGAACGGTCGGCGGGCTTGCATGGAGGACAACATCGCAAGTCGTTTGACCTGACTCTGTCTAGCTTGGTAGCCCATGGCGGCGTACTTATACACCTGCCACCACGTTAGAGCCGCCGTTCATATAGGACACTAACTATATACCTTGGCAATGTCCCTTCTTGCGATGTTCGTCCAGACCTTCCTCTGCGCCTCCTCTAAGGATCTGAGACGCTTGGCCATCGCAGTGTCGTCAACTTTTTTCGCTCGTTTGAGAGGTGGCACCACCTCATCGAGCTCATATACAACAGTTGAAGTGACCGTCAGAGCTGGCGATCCGGGCCGGGACGCAGATGGCGTGACATCACCTGCAACCGAACCGGTGGCTGAACCCAGACCGGACTGTCCACCGCCATCCGGGTATAGTCCCTCATACTTCTTCCTCGCTGCAGACTTCTTGCGACCTCTCGGAGTAAGCGATAACGTCGCGGTACTTTCAACACTCTGCTCCCTAAGTTGAGACACCTTTCCTTTGCCTTTCGATTTCATAGCTTTGGTAGAAGACATCGACACCTCGTTCACCGTTCTCTCAAACTCGTCCGCGATCGCCGATGCGTCATGGTCTACCCTCCTCTTCTTGTTTGCTGGTTTGTCTTTTCTGACGGCAGAGGTCGGGATATCAAGGTCGCTGCTCGCATCTGACACTACACCATTCGCTGGACGCTTGGATGGATCCTTTCGCTTAGTCCTCGGTCGTGATCCAAGAAGTGATTCTTCCAACTCTCGAGCTGCCGCCTCCGCACCAACGTTGAACGTTCTACACAGTGAGGCGCGATCATAGTCGTTTGAATCGCCCGCATAATCAAAGAGGGTGGAATCTGGTGGAGGTGAGGGGTGGAGGGTAGACAGGATATCCTCGTCAACAGAAACGGGCAGTAATGGTGGAGGTGACGGAGGAGGGGGGGGAATCCGTGCAATCCGTGACACGTAATGTCTCGACAGTGTGACCGCCGTGGTGGAATTGCGCTCCTAAACAAATTGTGAGAAATACGAGTTAGAAAACGCTATATAGTATTCACCAGGATGCTGGCCTCAAACCACGACTCAACCTGGCGCTGGCGTTTGTGCGTCTCCATGATATAATCACTGAGCTCCCCGATCCATACCTCCTCACAATCTGACAGGTCCGACGATACAAGGCGACGGTCGTCGTCAGTCTGGTGAAGTTCGGTAACAGCAGGGAATACGTCAAGGCCATCTGAAGGAGAATTCTCTTGACGAGCAGCCTTGGAGCGAGGGGGGTTTCTTCGGAGTCCAGGCTAGTCAGGTGAGTGATCGTGTTTACTCTGGTATCAATGTACAATCAGAGAGAGAGAACGTACGCGTCTTGAACCAGGAGGCTGATAATCTGGGTCGTCGTCTACTGCCTTCCTCCGTCTCTTGGAAGCATGTTCGCTTTCACCTTCCTTGTAATAAGCGCCGATAGAACCTTCGAGCGGCTCGGGGGGGACGGAAGGAGTTGTAGGAACCTCGCGCTGAGGGTAATAGTTTCCACCGGGACCCAGCGGAAAGATGTCGCCCTGGACATAGTTACCTGAATAAGGGTCCCATCCGCCTGCGCCTTGATAAGAGACAGGTTGGTATGCATAGCCGCGAGGGGGAGGTGGATGGTCTCCGAGCGGACTCTGGCTCTGGTGGTGTTGCCGGGGATGAACAGGAGAGATGGGGACGGGGTTAGAGACGGGAGACGTGTCGGGTAACGGTGTGTCGATGGCGGAGGCGCGCGAGGGACCGGAGAGGGCGGCACGGGCGGGAAGAGGAGGGTCGTTGAGAATTCGGCTGAGAGACATGGCACAGAGAGGGAATGAGAGATAAGACAAGAGAAAGAAAAATCGGGGAGTGCAAAAACGGGAAGAGAAGAGCAGCCAGCTGGTTATGCCAGCTAGTGTCGGGCTGCGAGGACGCGGACGTGACGGGGGACGTTGTTGGGGACGAATTTGCGGGTTACAAAGGGGGAGAGCGCTGTTGGGGACGGCGAGCTCGTTGCTGTGGTGGCTGTCGAGAGCACAAGGGAGGGCGATGGCGGGAAATGCGCAGGTATTTCGTTTTGTTGGATTTAGCTCGCATCGGTACACTGCCAAATTCGGAAACTCGGTCAACCCCGTCCTCGTCTGCGATTCTTGGCGGACGAGCCGGGCTCACACCAAGCGCAATGTCTACCAACAACATCCTATTCCACGCCAGTACTACACACTTGCTCTCTAAGGCTCGTCGGGATAGAGCATCAGCTCTGGCCGCACTTTATCGTCAAATTCCTCTGGCGTCAAATACCCAAGTGCCACTGTCGCCGCCTTCAACGTCGTTCCCTCTTTGTGTGCTTTCTTGGCGCACTTCGCGACGTCTGGAACTTGCCGATCAGCAAAAAAACAGAGGTAGTACCACATAGATAGAACACTTGCTGTCGTATCCGAGGTGGTTGTTTAGGATAGTGGCCAACATCAGACTCTCATTCAACAGATGACTGATGCGTTTTTCGTTTGCCTGAATTCCCACCACACAGTTCTTGGTGAAAGAACGCGATGCTAGACACGCCATGAGGGTTGAGTTCACCAGAGAACAGGTCCATGACGCACCATCAGAGAGGAGGCGTATGCTCTGAAGCACATTCTTGATGATAACAGGCTTGAATACATTCAACTAGAAGGCACAGGTCACCATCGAAATCTGCCTAGTCAGTGCAGAGACGGAGTACCTCGAATTGGCCGCTGGCGCCTGCCACGCTCACAGCGGTCTGATTACCCATAACTTGGGCGGCGACCATTGTGACTGCCTCGCACTGCGTGGGGTTGACTTTGCCGGGCATGATGCTGCTGCCCGGCTCGTTTTCAGGGAGATTCAACTCGCCGAACCCGCAGCGAGGACCAGAGCCAAGAAAGCGGATATCGTTAGCGATCTTCATCAGGGAGCAAGCGATGACGTTGAGAGCACCGTGAGCCTCAACAAGGGCATCATGACTGGCAAGGGCCTCGAACTGTCGCGATGTCAACCATTGCCCCAGTGATCGACCAGGTTACCTACCTTGTTCGGTGCAGTCTTGAATTCCAGACCGGTAAGCTTTGAAATTTCAGCGGCAATTTTGACGTCAAAGCCTTTCTTGGTGTTCAAGCCCTGTCGCACGTGTTGAACGACAGAACGGACTGCAACAAGGAGGCCGGACTCACGGTCCCCACTGCGGTCCCACCTTGCGCGAGAAGGCTCAAACGAGGAACAACTGCCTTGACGCGCTCGACTCCGTTATCGATTTGTTGAACGTAGCCGCTGAATTCTTGACCGAGGGTCAAGGGAGTTGCATCCTGTGAGGATGAGAAATTGAGTCTTGGCCGGATTTGATGGCGAAGCATGCATACCTGCAGGTGGGTTCGTCCAATTTTGATGATGTCCTTGAATGCATCGGCTTTGGCTTGGAGAGCATCTCTAAGTTCTGTGAGTGCGGGGAGTAAAGAATGATGGATTTCTGTCACAGCTGCGACATGCATGGCTGTTGGGAACCTATATCTACTCGGTGAGTGGGAACAAGGAACGGGAAATAGGAAAAGAACTTGCGTGTCATTGCTGCTCTGACTCATGTTGACATGATCATTGGGGTGGACTGGATTCTTGGAACCCAGGACGCCGCCGAGCAACTCGATAGCACGATTGGAAATGACCTTTTTGCGGCAATTGAGAGGGAGATTTCGAGAAAATGGTGTCTAGCTAACCTCATTTACGTTCATATTGCTTTGAGTACCGCTTCCGGTCTGGAACACCACGAGAGGGAAGTGGTCGATGAGCTTACCGGAAATGACCTGAGAAAAGGTGAGTGTGAGAGACGACGGGGGAGTGGGATGACGTGCGTCGTCTGCGGCTTTCTGTATGGCGTTACCGACTTTAGAGTCCATGCCATAGTTGACGTTGACAATGGAGGCCGCTTTCTTGAGCACGCCGAAGGCTTGGATCAGTGGGGGTGGGAGTCTCTCCGTGGGGCCGCCGATGTCGAAGTTCTGGAGTGAGCTGTGAATTGGATAAGTGGGGGAGAGGGAGAATCTGAAGGGCACGTGCCGTTGTGTCTGGGCACCCCAGTAACGATCTGCAGGGACTTGTATGTCGCCGAAAGTGTCGCGTTCTTGTCTGTAGGACTGGGAGTGGCATGGTGAGCGCACGACGGGGAGAAGGAGGAGAGGGATACCATGAGACGGGTGGAGGTGGAGAAGAGCCTAAGTTGGGACTAGAGGGACATGAGCTGGAGAAGAATCACGTGGGCAGGGTACAGACCGTAGCGGGAATGGGTCGGACGACGGAGAACATGGCGGAGAGGGAGGAGATCTTCCGAAATCCTCCGTCGTGCGTGCAACTAGTCGGGTGACGAGGTCGTCTCGCTCGTGAGCGTAGGAGAAAATAACGAGAATCCGGGTGCGAGCAACCTCGGAGCGCGTAAAGGATTCCGAATAGTCCCGGAAGTGCCACGGAGACGAGGAACTGCACTACTAGCACAAGTACACGCCGAGTATTGTGCGCTCATCCGACTTTATCCGAACAGCAGAAAATAATCCTTCAAACGGTCTCAAGAACCTCGCAGACTCAAACTACGACTCTCTTGTATCTCACTCTGCACATGGAAACCGCCTCGAAAGGCGGAAACACTGAACAGACCAAACAGAGCGTGAACGAGCCGTGTATTGAGAGACGGAAGAGAGACAACAGATGGGTGGATGTGTCGTATCTACAGTCCGCTATATACTGCGATGTCAGGCGGTGTAGATGTACATTGAGATGGAACGTGAAAGAGATGGGCAGATGGGTTAACCAGTCAAGCTATCAAGACAGGTCTGGGCGCCGTATTGGCATTTTCTCGTTGGCCCATCCCGCGCAGCCCTGGCGACCGATTTCACCAAACCGTCGACGTCGATAGCACCAGGCTAGGTCGCACTTGGCCAGCAGGTCCGCGTTCGCTCGACACTGTCTCCGCTCCCCATCGCGACGACCAGGAACGGATGCGGCCTATCCACGTGATTCTTGCGATGTACTATCTCATTCATATGCCCTCGTTCTCGTCGTCTCATTTCCAAATAGCATCCCTCTCATCGCCGCACTGTGCTACTTGATGTCGTCCGTCGCATCCCAGCTCGTCCTTCACCCATATGTTTCCCAGTCCCTCAAGTACGGCGGAACCAATCTGGGCAGAGACAAGGTGTCTCCAAACATTCACGTTCTCTACATGCAACTCATTCCCTCTCCAGCTTTACCGCACCATACAGTACTTCTCCCGTTTCCTCGCTTGGTTCTTTCTCTCTCGCGGCCACAAGGCAGAGGCAGCTCGCTGGAATGCTCTCAAGAACCATCTCGCTCTCGGCCGAAAGCGTGAGTGCGCTTTTACACTCTCCTCGCGAGCCTAATCGCTCCCCAGTCATGCGTCTTGGAAAGCCTGTCGAACACCTTCAAGCAGCCCTCCGCGCAGCTCAATCTGCTACTGAACTAGGCGAACAGCTTGCGACCATCGGTCGGCAGCTTGCATACTTTGGGTACCTCACTTATGACGCAATCGTTTGGGTGAGCTTCCTTCGATGTACTGATAGACGAGTCTCAACATGCCCTCTCGATCTTGCAGGCAAATGCAGTAAAAGTCATCAACCTCAAGCCCTCTACCACTCACAAGGTCGCTTCCATCTCAAACCGGTTCTGGCTGTCCGGAATTTTACTGAGCATCACACATGGTCTGCTCAAGGTCAGTAATGTCTTCGCTGCATGACGGACTTCCGCTCAACACTAAGTTGTAGGCCGGCCGCCTTGCTCAAGAGGCTAAGAAGTTGCGTGCCTCCGAATCTTGGGGCGAGAAAGATCTCGGGGACGTTGCACGGCGTGGGGCGAAACAGCTTGCTCTCGAAAAGTGTGCAGATATTCCCCATTCTATTCTCTTGGATTGATTATGGCACAGAATGCGTTCGGATACGCGCTACCAGTTCATCATTGACGTCTTGGACGTCTGGATACCAGCATCCAACCTCGGCCTCGTGAGGGTCAATGATGGCATCGTAGGCCTGGCAGGGTGAGTAGTGGTGTACCATCTTTTCTTCGTTATTTTGAAGTGACCCTTCCCAGACTCGTTTCCTCTCTCATGGGAATGTATGCTCAATGGGTGGCAGTGAACAGTCCCGGGCCCAAGTGAGGACCGTCGCAAGTATTGAAACACTTGTTTGTGTACGCACGAAATTACGATTGCCGTTTTGTGTACTCGGTGTAATATATTCGTTCTTCATTGGCCGTCCTTGGTCCTTGAGCATTATGCATCATGATTTTCTTGAACGTCAAAATGCCTTCATGGTCTGGACTCTGCATGCAAGGTGGACCAAAACTGCCCAGAAGGGCTGGTCTTTACTGTAGAACTACATTACGATCTCGTAGACGGAGGTATTCCTTGCGTACTGTTTCCATGGCCTCTGGGCCGGTGCTGCAGTACATCAAGACAGGTCATTTTCCCTTAAATGATGTGACGCTATGGGAAACATACTATTGAAGCATGCACTCTTGCAACGACTTGTATTTGTCTCTGCAAGCCCAAGCAACCGAGAGCGTTCGCCCCTGGGCACACTGTGCAAATTCTGGGGAGCGTGAAGAAAAAGAAGCCAGATTCAGTGGAAGGAGTACCTTTAACTACTGGATCACACTCTTTCAAGGCGCGTGCCTTTGTGGCCTTTAGGAGGGTCTCCTCCTCCCTTCGAGAGAGGGCATTCATGCAGAACTACTTGGTAACCGCGGGAAGTTTTAAATTTGTTTGGTTATGTGACGTGCTTATATACGTGTTGGCCTCGAGTAATCCCCCTCGTCGTTCATTCCGTTAGGCTCAGAGATGGCGACCCAGGCTCTCAAACCCTTCTTTCGCCATCCTGCAGTCTCTTGGACCCAAGTTCGGTGCTTGGCAACACCCTCGTCTGTCACCCCTCCCAGAGCGAAATCCAGTTTCAGCCACCTGCTGGACAATGGACCTTCTCTGGACGACTTCGTGTCGGGCGAGCCTGTACAGAGGGTGGTGCTGGGAAATACGAAGGGGCAAGCATCTCATGAATCACGTTGACGCCCAATAATCTTATATTCTCTTAGCTCTCGTCTTCCAGGTTTCCTGAAGACCAAATTACCATCCGGAGAGTCTTTCCATAATATCAAGAAAGATCTGAGAGGCCTTAATCTTCACACTGTGTGTGAGGAAGCTCGTTGTCCAAACATCGGAGATTGTTGGGGAGGTAAAGAAGGTGTGTCGGAGGAGGAAGGCCGGCGGGCTGCCACTGCAACAATCATGGTAGGGGACCACATAACCCCTCTGGACTTGCTCGCTGACCCGAATATCAGCTAATGGGCGACACGTGCACCCGTGGCTGTCGGTTCTGTTCTGTGAAGACCTCCCGAACACCGCCTCCACTAGACCCTCACGAGCCAGAAAATACAGCTGAAGCCATCTCCAGATGGGGGCTTGGGTATATCGTGTTGACAAGTGTGGATAGAGATGGTGTGTTGTTGAACACGATCAGCAGAAGCGTCTCGTTCACATTCATCCTAGACCTTGTGGATGGAGGAGCTCATCACTTTGCAGAAACCATTAGAAAAATCAAGCAGAAGCAAGTTCTTTTGTGTCCTTCTCTTTGTCTGAAGCTGTAATTAATAAACTTGTCCTAGGGCCCCTAATATTCTCGTTGAAGCCTTGACCGGTGACTTTGCCGGTTTGCTAGACCATGTCTCGGTTGTCGCCAAATCGGGCTTAGATGTTTATGCACACAATATCGAAACTGTTGAAGCGCTCACTCCTTATGTGAGAGATCGTAGGGCAACTTTCCGACAGAGTTTAAAGGTATTACAACACGCCAAGAAGGAAGGAGTGCGGATAACGAAAACCAGTATCATGCTCGGTGTTGGAGAGCATGAGGACCAAATTATGCATGCGCTCCGAGGTCAGGCTTCCATGTCTACAGCGCGATATCTCGTAGTAATGTCCGTCTCAACAGAACTGCGGAATATCGATGTCGACGTTGTGACCTTTGGCCAGTATATGCGCCCAACGAAACGCCACATGAAAGTTGATCGATATGTCGAACCCGCTGAGTTCGACCGGTGGAAGCGGGTTGCCGACGACATGGGCTTTTTGTACGTGGCTAGTGGTCCTTTGGTTCGAAGCAGCTATAAGGTGGGTCAATCGGTGATACTTGATCTTGATTCATATCTGACCTGATATAGGCTGGAGAGTATTTCATTGAGAATGTTTTGAAGGGTAAAGCGACGGAGAAGCGGACAAGGAAGTTAATCGCGGACGAGGTGGCCACCTCTCCACAGGGTTCGATGTAGATTTAGCTTTATCATTATCTACTTTATGCTTGGGAATCCCTTGAGACACTGGACGATACCCGGTAACTCTTCACAATGGCACATGGCAGGCTAACAACCTCCCACGCAAATAATGCGTCGTTGCAGCATGGACGTAACCAATGAACGGCTAACGCCTTGTCAGGATTCGGTTGAAGCACCAGTCAAGTGGGTGAAGAGTGTCTGGTAAGCTTAAGAGTGTGATGGACGAACCTGCCAAGGGCCAGTGGACAACTCAAGTTGGATCAGTTGTGAGCGATTGAGTAAAACTTGAGTTGACCCTTACATATAGCCGTACTTTACGGTACCAAGACTCACGCGGCAGATCTATCGGCGACTTTCCGACGACCTTGCTGTGCGTCCACCCAAGTCGAAGTGGTTATCACTGAGGCGATGGCCGAGATCGCGATACTACTGTTTTCCCCCGATTGGCGACTTCGCGAGCTTCACCCCGTCACCGTTTTGTGCCGCTGCACAACAGTTAGCCTGCGTGGATATGGGCATCAAGGCAGCTTATGCGACCTTGCTAACGAAAACCAGCTACCTGCCAGGTGTGCTGGTACTAGAGTACACTCTTCGGTCTGTGGGTTCCGAGTATCCATTGATCGTGATGGCCACGCCTACTTTGTCGCCAGAAGCTCGTGTTATCCTTACAAGAAGACGTATTACAGTGATAGATATCCAGCCCCTTCAGCCCCCCGCAGGTCTGCATACTCTAGGAGCTCACGATGCCAGATTCGCGGACACCTGGACGAAGTTAAGGTGAGATTTTCGGATATGCAGTGTCTTTAAATATCCAACGATGAACCCAGGGCCTTTGAGTTGACCGCTTACGACGTAGGCAGAATGCATTGATACACCATTCCCGTATGACCCAAACCCTTTCTGATAGCGCATCGTCCTCCTAGATGCCGACATGATTGTCATGCGGAAGATGGACGAGTTGATGCATCTCTCGCTCGGCGGGGACGAAATCGCGGCCGCCCATGTCTGCGCCTGCAACCCTCGAAAGCTGAAACACTACCCTGCTGATTGGTAAGTAGCCCTTTCCATGTATCTGGCCAACTCACTCAAATCAAGGAAGGGTGCCAGAGAATTGTGCTTACACGCCCCTGTCACATCCTACCGGTCTAACGGTCCCGACGCAGATAACCAACAGCGGCCCACGACCCCACACTCAGCTTAATTCCGGGCTTGTCGTACTGAATCCCTCCGCTGAGCTCGCTCGGACGGTTTATGACCATCTCCACACGTCTCCGCTCGTTTCAACCTGGTCATTCCCCGATCAGGATCTTCTGTCCGACCTTTTCAAGGGAAAATGGAAGCCATTGCCCTGGTGCTACAATGCGCTCAAGACGTTGATGCTAATTCATAAACCACTTTGGCGGGATGAGGAAATCAGGTGCCTTCATTATATCTTGGCGGACAAGCCTTGGCATGCTAGAGTGCCAAAAGAAGGAGGAGGGGAGTATGACAAATCACATCAGTGGTGGTGGGATAGGCTTGAGTTATTGGGCACAGAGATGCAGGAGAACGATGGGGAGGAGTGGAAGGTAGTCGTGGCGAACGTGGCGCAAGTGCAATTCTAATACTTATCTACACGCCAGTGTATCAGTACGTCTTCGGTTATTTCGTGCAGCTAGTATGTGGATGATCCACCGAGCAATGACCTACATGTTACCACGTTAGAAATTTCGCCAAGCCCTCCCGCATCATAATCTCCACGAGACAAATACTTCATCAGTTCGATATCTGATCGGCCATCACTCAGTAACGTTCGCAAGACAAGGACAGACGAGCACCTTTGTGTACAAGTGCTTTCCGAAAGAGGAGTCTGATCCCCCATCCGATAACTCAAAAGGCCGGCCTGAGCGATCATGATACCGTTGTCGATGCAGAAACTAGTGCGAAAGTTATAACCCATCAAGAAATTCCAGTCGGGTCATACCGCTCGTCTGTCGCGAAGATTCGAGCATCGCGCTCCTTTCCCATAATTCGCATCATTTGTTGCAGTCGTTTATTGCCTTTGAAATCTGTAAATGCGACGTTCAGAGGAGGAAGTCGCGCAACAAACTCACATCCCACACCGCCTACAATGAGGACTTCCCCGCTTCCGACGTGAGCCATAGCTCGCTCGGTGATCTCTACCAGCATTGCAAACACGGTTTCTTGGAGAGAAAAGCATAGATCAGCAGGTGTGATAATCTCTTCCCCTGATTCGTCGAGCGTCCCAGAGAGACGGAAACGCTTGTCCACAGTGTACGCTTCAACCGAGGTCAATACGCCTGAAAGACTAATATCCATGCCCTTGGTCGTGTATGGAAGAGGTACGAGTCGCTTTCCCCTAAGCATATAAGACCAAGGAATAGAACCCATGTTAATAGGAACATACTTCTTCGCTTCCTGCTCGATATTATAGCCTGGGCTTGGTTCGTTACTCAAATTGATGATTCTCGCGAACCGGTCTAGGCAATTGCCCACAGCGATATCAAGTGTTTCGCCAAAGATCCTATAGCGTTGCTGAGAATATGCTATCACCTGGGTATTGCCACCCGAAACATAAAGTACGACGGGATCCTGAGCTCGGGTGACAGCACGACCCATCTCAATGTCTGCATAAATGTTTGAAAGGGTGCTCTGGCAGAAGACACGAGTGCTCACGTCCGACACAGTGGTTGACTGCTACGAGAGGTTTGTTGAACAGGAGGGAGAGCGTTCGAGCGACCAGTGCGACGGATTGTAGAGGGGCACCCATACCAGGGCCTTGAAATCGTGCCAAAGTGACCGGGGTGGCTACGACAGGGATACGGAGGGACATACCCTTGGTATAACATATGCAATCCAAGTCTTCCATCTTGATATTAGCCTTCTCAATTGCACTCTTGATGACATCAAGGGCCCACTCTCGATGGTGCTGAGCGGTGTCCCGGGGAAGGAATCCTTCCCCTGGCGGTGTTATATATGTATGTCGTATATTAGCTAGTACTTTCGTGGAACCATCCACCCTGTGCTTGATGATCCCTGCGCCCAGCTTGTTGGCTGAGCCTTCGAGGCCGAGCGCCAGATACGGTCTGTCTGCTGTAAATCAGGACTTGGTAGAATAGATCTGACATGATGGTCCCAACCGGGATCTTTGAGTAGATTAGGTCTAAATCCCATGACGTTGAAGGATCGTTCGAGGTAGACGGCAGTCGAGATGAGTGTTATCTGCGAAGTGACATCCGAAATTGGAATAGCAAGCCAGCCCCGTATAGTATTGAGTTCTCCACGGTAGATCTAGATGTGCACCATTCAAGTGCTACATCACTCCTGGGGTCAAGAGACATTCATTCCCTTTCCTTCAAGGCCCTCGAAGTCGTACTCTCGGTTTCTTGTTCTCGACACAGTTCCATTCTCTAACCTTCACCATCGGCACGTATCCCGGGAAATGGGTAACAGCCTCGTCACAATGCCAACGAAGGTATTGATGGGCAAGTCATTGTAATGTCAACTCTACCATGATATAATTGCGTAGGCCAGAGCCAGAGAGCATGCATCCTAACGAGTGATCTATGGTAAAGAGGGCGAACCGATAACAAAAATCATACTCCCAAAGTCATCCGCTGCTGGTTCAGTGGGTGGACAAAAATAAGAGCATCAGATATGCTCTTAAAGCATAAAAGTCAAGGGGTTTTCAAGATAGCTCTTGAATGCAGACAACCATCGTGCTCCTATTGCGCCATCAACAGTCCGGTGGTCTGAGCTGAGAGTGACTTTCATCACGTTAACCGTCTTGAAGCCACGCTCTTCCTCGGGTGCGGGTACCAGTGCGGGTTTAGTGGTACCGACGGCGAGAATGCAGGATTGAGGAAGGTTGATGATCGCGGTGAAGTGGTCAATGTCGAACATACCGAGGTTGGAAACGGTGAACGTCCCGCCCTGAAAGGTGGATGAGGCGTGTATACAAGAAGAGAGACAAGACTGACCTGATACTCCTGGGGTGCTAGTTTACCATCACGGGCCTTCTTCGCGAGCGCCTTCGCTTCGGCAGAGATTGTTGCCAAACCCTTGGAACCAACATCCTTGACGATAGGTGTGATTAAACCGGTAGGGGTTGCAACAGCGAGCGAGATATCTGCGTTCTTGTATCTAGGAAAAGTTAAGTTGGATGAAAGGACGCCAGATCTCGACACATACTGCCTGATGACGTCACCCAACCATGCAGAGTTGGCCTCGGGAACATCCTTGAGTGCACAAGCAACAGCTTTGAGAATGAAGTCGTTCACGCTGAGTTTAGCAGCCTTGTCCTTGTCGCCCAATATCTTGTTAAACACTTCGCGAAGTTTCAATACCTTGTCCATGTGGACCTCAACCGTCAAGTAGTAATGGGGGAGTTCTTGCTTGGATTGCGTGAGACGCGTGCCGATGACCTTGCGCATATTCGAGACTGGTACATCGACGTAATCTGACGACGCTGGGGCAGCATCGGAGGACAGAGCGGGAGCGGTGGATAGCGCGGGGGGCTGGTACCGTTCGATGTCTTCGCGGATGATGCGACCATCAGGGCCAGTGCCCTTGATCTTTGCCAGTGGGATACCTTTCTCGAGCGCGATTTTCTTTGCAATCGGAGAAGCGAATATTCGGTCACCCTTTGAAATCTCGGGCTTGGTCTCCTGAGGCTGGGGTGCTGAAGCTGGGGGCGACTGAGCGGGTGGTGCAGGTTCGGAAGGCTGCTGCTGTGGTGTCGACGCGGGGGGAGACGAGGCAGCTTCGGAGGCCATCTGAGCGGCAACTGAGAGATCGTCACCCTCCTCTGCGAAGATGGCTATTGGGGTGCCGACGGCGATGTTCTTGGAGCCGTCTGGGGTCTGGAGAGGAAATAAATAAGGAGAAGGGGGGAAGGGGAAACGAGGGGGATTGCGTACGATGATTTTGGCGAGGATACCATCATCCTGAGCTTCGACGTCAATGGAGGCCTTGTCGGTCTCCTGTAAAGGGTGTGAGAAGGGACGCATGGGGAAGGGGAGGGTTGGAGCGTACGATTTCGAGAAGGACGTCGCCGACGGAGAAGGATTCGCCCTCACCCTTTTTCCAGGAAGCAATACCGCCCTCTGTCATGGTAGGGCTCATGGCGGGCATTGGGAACCTGGAGAGGACATGTCTCCGTGCGGAGGTGTGTAAGCCTGTCGGAGAGATGGTCAGGGATGGAGATGGGGTGGGATGGGGTACATACGACGTGCGGCGAAGCGGGCGAGTGAGATGGGCATCGTGCACGACGTTGAGGAGGGAAGGGAAGATGGTAATATTCTACGGTGGGTTTTTCAGTGTGAATACAAATAGCCGCAAATTCCGTTTCCGTCCGAGAAGAATTATTTTTGATGTTATTTTATTTATGACGTTCCTCCTGCCCGGCCAGCCAGTGCACACGCGGGCGGGTCCGCTCCCCGCCATCGGGCCCGGCGTGTATCTCAAACACGGCCAACTGCGCGCCAGCCTCGCAGGGACACTCGCGTCCGACCCCAACCAGACACTCGCCATACATCGCCAGCGACCACACCCGCCCGCCCCCAACTCCCTCATCCTCGGCACTATCACCCGTCTTTCCCCGCTCCAAGCCGTCGTCGCCATATCCGTCGTCGATGGCATTCCCCTCCCCCCCGGCGAAGAGTTCATAGGCGTGATTCGCACACAGGACATCAGGGCCACAGAAAAGGACAAGGTCAAGATCGCCGACTGCTTTCGTGGCGGTGATGTCGTCAAGGGTCTCGTCGTCAGTCGCCCTCCCCTACACCGCCCGTCGTCTGACCATCGTGGATGCAGATCTCCCTTGGAGACGCGCGCAGCTACTACATCACAACCGCGCGCAACGACCTCGGCGTAATCTTCGCCACCAGCGAGGCTGGTGGGTGCATGCCTCCGCCCGTCCGCTGCTACTCACACCCTGACACAGGTGCGACGATGGAACCAGTGTCGTGGCAGGAGATGCGCTGTCCGCGAACGGGGAGGATAGAGAGACGCAAATGTGCTAAACCAGAGAATCTGTGAATGGGTTTGATATTACATAATCGCTCAGGGATCGTGGTTCGAGTTAGTAGTCGGTTGCAACGTTGACATCCTCGTCCTCGTTTCTCGGTCTGCTTGTTTTTCTAGTCTGTATTTTATTCCACAGGGTCTATGACCGCCGTTCTCCCCGCCGTAGATGCTCTACGCAGAGATTCAATAATGCCATCCCTCGACGACAGCCAGATCAAGTATGCCTACCTCACTCCTGCCACCATTCCTCCACCTCACCCCTCCATGAGTTATTCCTCCTCCACAGATTGGAAAGCGAGATACTATGAAGTCGCAGATATGCTCGCAGAAACTCGAGCCGAGCTCGACGAATTCCATACCTCCAGCAAGGAACTCGAAGAGGAGCTCATCAAGGAAATCGAACGCACAGAGAAAGCACAGCAGGATCTAAAGGTCAAAGTCTCTCGCGTCGAGACAGAGAGGGACGAATGGAAGGTTCGTCATGGTTTGTCCTCAACAGCATGTCCTGAACCTCTACCCCAGTCCAAGTTCATGTCCCTTCAGACAACCCACAACACAACAACCACCTCGTTGCAGCGCGAATTGGATACAGTAAGGCAGGAGTCCCAGAAGCTAAAGATCCAACTTCGTGAACTTGAGATGGGCAATGACGACCTAGAACGAAACGAGCGCGCGGTCACCTCCACTCTGGCCGACGTCGAAACCAAGTATTCCCGCGTACTCGAAGAGAAAATTCTTCTCGAGCACGAGCTCCTCGACAAAGCTAGTTTAGAGGAGGAATGTCAACGGTTAAAGGATGAGCTACGAGGTCCGTTTGGTGGAGTTTCCCTCCTTCCCCAGTCGCTGACAACCAGTCGAAGATGCTGGGGTCGAAATCTCCATCCTCAAGGATCAACTCTCAGTTGCTCGCTCCGCCCCATCAAGCTCCCATTCGGAATCGTCCGCTTCTACAGCACCCTCATCCTCCTTCCCTCTCTCCTCCCCCCCGCTAACCGAGGAAAGCCTCCTAGGTACTCCACCGCCACCCGACTTCAATTTTTCCGAGCTGTCGACTGACAAGTCATCGGTTTTCACACCTTCTCGTCCCCCATCTACTTTCAGTTCGACCTCTGGCCAGTCCGTCTTACTCCAACGAGCTGGCTTCCAGCCAGGTAAATTCTCAGTTTCCACTTCTACCCCTCCTGTTACTCGCTCCAGCACCTTGCCCACACTCTCCGCATCACGTAACCTAGCCGCAAGGACACCCATACCTCGGCCCAACCTTGTTACATCCACTTCGAGCACGACAACTTCCGCCATTCCCATCACTGCATCGAAGAGCAGAGGGGTCCAAATGGTATCCGAGATGCGTGCACGTGTGAAGAACCTAGAACAGAAAATTCACACTCATGTTCCTCGATTACGCATGGGCAGCAATGCAGGCAGGCAAGGTGCAAATATGTTGGCATTACATTCAATCACCCCCTCGTCGAGCAACACGACTGCGTCGATCGGATACAAGGGCGGTGCTCAACGAACGATCCCCTTTGACAGCAGGCTTGCCAGACCCAACTTCCAAAGATATAGCGCAGAGGCCTCGCCACCGAAGAGCGGCGCGACAACCCCCGACCCCAATGCCTCAGGATGGGTTCTTATAATGGACGACACTCCTTCACCCGCGAAGGACACAGAGAAAGAACGCAGGCGGGTATCTAGTCCCTCTGCCCCAAGTTCCTTCCATAGCGGAATTCCTGGATCAGCATCCTCCCCTACTTTTTCTAAACCCAATACCCTCACCCAAAGCATGATGAACAACCGCAGACCACAATCTCGCCTTTCTGGTGAAAGCCAAAGTACCACAGCCACCATTAGCACCATCCCTACGCCATCCTCTCGCCCTACCACACCCACGTTTTTACCAGTACCCACATCTAGCCTGTACGCCAGCGGAACCATCTCGGGGATTGGCTTGAAGCGTTCGACTGGGCCGGGTGTAGTAGCCAAATACCAGCAAAAGCGTGGTTCGCTTGGATTCAACAGTGCTGGTTCACCCACATCATCTGAAAACGAAACCCGCGCTCGTGAACGCCCTGTATCGTACAGCAGCAAGATGGACCGTCAATCCGCCAAGGCTCTCCCCCACTTCTCGCCTTCAGATGCAAATGTAACAATCCGTGCCCCTTCAAGAATACCTTCGTCCGGGGCTTCTTCATCAATTTTGACGCAGAGCAGAATTGGGAGACCAGCAGGCGTGACGAGTGGACGCCGAAGCGTTGGTCTAGATCCCCCTAGCGAAGAAGGTGGTGGATTTTTGGATCCTGGAACTCACAAGAACAGTAGGGGGCGATCGGGGAGTACAACGCTTAGCCTTGGACGCTAAAATATAATTATGCAAGTCATGATTCATTTCTATCTGATGGTGTCGAATGCGCTCTCTACTCACACTGCTGTCGTTAACAGCATAGTCCTGATGCGACTGATACCATCCTCGTTTCTCTTCATCTTTGCATATGGTCTCGAGAACCGATTTCAATGCGATCTTTCCCAACGCATCCGGATAGCCACGCTTCTCTGCACCCGGGCACCCATTATTATGCCTTCTACGACTGTTTATGATCAATGTTAGCACGTTTTGATAATGGTAGCACGGAATTGACCCCTTGTCTGACACTGCCCATTTTGTGTTTAGTTGCTTCTCCTTTCGTTGTTCCCTGCAAGATTACCGTAGCTCGTTGTTTTATATTCTCTCCCGTAGTTGCTTAGTTATTTTGTCATATTTCTGTGGAACATACTATGTCGATTGTGTCATGTGGTGGCTGTGTCTCAACGGAGTGTCTTCGAAGCCATCATGTCCGCTTCCGAGGCTGGGCCATCTTCAACCCCTTCAGAGAGGTCTTTGAACCGACAAGAAATTCTCGAAGAAGACGAATACACAGCTGCCCTTTCTCATATCATCGCTCGCGACTTCTTCCCCTCCCTCGTCCATCTCGATGCCACCAATGGTTACCTCGATGCTCTCCGTTCAAACGACCCAAGCCTCATCCAGGCCTCTGTACGTCGTCTACAGGAGGTCGACTCTACACCCACCTATACTGCCCGAAGAGACTGGCAGACACCTTCCGAGACGCCCTATGGTACAGGACCCTCAGACACACCGTTCCGCACCCCTCGTGAAGCTGGAGAGCCAGCGGCAAAACGACCACGGTACGACACAAGTATGAGCCTCGACTTTTTCCAGGCGAAATATACCTCAGAGGACAATGCGAGTTTCACGCAGATCATGCACGAAGAAAACAGACAGCGGCGAGAGAGTTGGGCTTGGGCTTGGGAAGCACAGAGGAGGGTGGAGGAGCAAAGGAACAAGATGTTGGAAGAGAGGGAGAGAATGTTGATAGAGCAGCCTTCTGGGCCCGGAGTACGAGAGAAAGTCCTGATCGAGGCGCCGACCGTTGCTGGGCTGATCACGGTAGGGGGAGAATCCCCAGGACTCCACGATACGGTCACTCGCAGCGAAAACGACCCAAAGGGAAAGGGACTAGCTGTCGTCAAACAAGATGCATCTGAGCCAGTGGTGGACGCGATGGCTCCGAAGAGGGATACTCGGTTTGCTGGGGTAGATGCCTGGAAGTTTAAGGTCAGTATCCTGCACACTGCGTGCTTTCATCTGTGCAAACACATCTTCTCCTATAGACCCGAAATCCCCTCATGTTCCCGCCTGATGCCGATGTATCACCTTATGATCCGTCGACCTCCACTGTCTCCGTTAAGGCTGACGTAGTACCAAGGATAATCAAGCACGACAGTACACGTCTACCTGAACAAGACACTGCGGACAAAACACCAAGCCTGTCTGTCCCTTCAAGTCCGACTCAGAGTCGAATAGACGCCGCCATCGAGGGGACACCATGTAAGTTCATTCACACGACTTCATATCCTCCAACTTATTCATCGCAGATCGACCGAAGTCACCAACTGCGGGTAACTTCTCGCTTATCCCTAATGTACCCTCGCCCACCGCGGACCAGATGGGTTCAAAGGCGGTCAAACAGCTTATGACATGGGGGACCTTGAATGCTACGCCTCGGATTATATCTCAATCCGACGATGCACCAGAGGAGATGCTGCCACCAAATACATTCCAAATCTCGGCACCGTCGAGCCGTGAAGCGTTATCCCACAAGCTCTCGGCGAGCGCAGCAAAGAGCCTTCGCGCGAAAGCTGGTCTCATTGGTTCAACCCCACTGTTTGGGCGTACCCCATCTCGCACGCCTGCAAGAGGCCCAATGGCACCTCCCAATTGGACCCCACGAAGAGCGGATGCACCAGGCAACCTTACACCTGCTGCGAAGCGATTGTTGGATAGGACAACATTGGGCACTGCTGCAGCACGTCGAGCCGACGCGATGGGGAAGATATCTGGCTGGGGAGGTAACGGGAATTCCAAGGAGAAGGATCTGAATCATGTGCGATGGACACCAACATGACCAGTCTCACGTAGGGGATGACACCTTGGTTTTACCATCAAATAATACTCACCGTTGTATGTGATCCGTCATTTATGTATGCAAGGCTACGATGCTAGTTCGACATGAATACAATGCAGAGTATACAAACTAAACGATGGATACTTTCCGACGTTTTGCCTCCGGAGGTGCATCATCGCCATGCTTCGCAGTAGAGGGTGATGTCCGTGATGGTGCCAATGTGGGTTCGCCTTTTGGCCTTTTCTTCACTATGACGCCCTTGAGCGCCCTCTTGACAGACCCTTCCTTCTTGGGAGTGGACGTAGTAACTTTGGTCTGGTCATCGCTACCCGGTTTAGACGGGGCGGAAGGTTTTGAGACAATCGGAGGTGGGTTGTTGATAGCATTCTCTCTTGCTGCAACAGCCCTGCGAGGAAGGTTAACGTGAAGACGGAGCCATGACTTGCGATCTTTACTTTCTGAAGTCCGAGAGTTCTTCGCCATCCTGAAGCCTGCGCAGCCGTTCTTCCTCGGCCTGCTTCTCTCGTATTGAATCAAGAAACATGATTTCATCCTCCTCCAGTGCCCGGAATTGGTTGGCTGCATGCGAGCATCAGAACAGGTCAGACAAGGCCATAGCCACGCGGGCAAGATTACCTAGCTTTGTCTTTTCTTCCCATTCTTCTTGCTTGGCTGCCTATGAGGTATTTGTGAGCCGCCACTGTGTATCGCCGGGGATCTTACCCTGTTCGCAGCCAATTTCTATGGCAGTCGGAGTCAGCACAGGCGGGGACTACAATGGCAGGGAGGGGCTCACCTCAGCTAAACTTCGGCCGTCGAAAGCGTCTTCAGTGGGTTGGGTTGGGGGCTCTTGTCCTAGTCTGAAAGAGATGAGAGAACATGACGGAGTGTGATGTGGATGGCGCCGGCGAACCTTGCATACGCAGCCTTCCATTGCTCTTCTCTTCGGGATCGGGCAGCCTCGACGTCGGTCTGAGACACGAACCTGGACGCGACACCGGTGACAGAGACGGATGGGACGCCTTCTTCCATGTGTTGAATGTCGCTGGTCGGGGTCGGAGAGCAAACAGTACGCCGGCGGATCACCAGTCCGACTCTGCCAGTCCCGGACTATTCTAGTCCAACACAGCAAGCGCTTGGAATTGTCGCTCCTCTTTGGCTAGCTCTGTTCAGCATGCCAGCCTCCTCCACCGCTAGCAAGCCGCCGTCCCTCCCGTCCTTGTCCTCCTCGAACAATGCTCATTCATACAGTGTTCGCACTCACGCCTTCACCACACCCTCCAACGCCAGGGCAGTTGTTACAGCACCCCGTGCGTGCACGAATATCAGTTACCCAGAAGTAGTACTCATTCTCGCTTGTCACAGCTTGGGCCCAGGACGAACCACCATCCCCTACTGACCTGCCCGATGAGTTCGACAGGTTCGGTCACAGAAGCATCAACACCCGACCGTCAGACTTGGCATCAAGTTCCAGGTCTTCCTTCGAGGGACTCTCTCGCGAGAGTGACAATCGTTCGCGATGGTGGACTCTTGTGCGTCCCCGTGCAGGATCCGGAAAACATGACTGGCGGGGAACAGATTCGACCGATCACAACCAGCCACTGGCGAATGATCAACAATCGCAGTACCTCGCCAGCTCACGAGAGAGACGGTCCGATGAATCACCCGCACCCCACTCGACCATCCCTTCCCCAGCTCCTTTCGGCCCCAGCAGGAGCAAAAATCTGGGACGCGACTCTCCTCGGAGAGGTATAAATGCATCGCCTGACGAGAACCGCGGGTACTATGCTCGTATGGGGGAGAGGCAGGACGTTGAGTCTGGTGAAAAGTCAACACTGAGTCGATCAAGGAAGAATCGTTTCAGGACTTTCATTTTGTCAAACATATACGTGCCTCTGGTGCGCTTTTGGCCTTTTCTTTTCCAGCTCGGACCTTGAGGTGACACCCTCGTAGCTTTTCAGATTCATAAACATCACGTTCACAACCTCTGCTTTGGCCGTAGCGATCCGCATCAGACTATGGGAAACGGACTCCGATCTGATGGGAGCGGTTGGAAGCTCGCCGTGAGTGAACACTTGAAATGCCATGCTTCAGCCGAGTCACATTCGACTGTCTTTCAGAACGCTTGTGATCATATTTGCGCCGTTGACGCTTGTTCATGTCATGGTTGCCATCTATGTGCGACACACATTTCCAGACACGTCTTCTACGTCTGCTTATTCCCTTCTAGGTGGAGTACTTCAGTCGACCCCTAGGACTATGGCCTACTTCCGGGAAGCTTGCCCATACACTGCTGGAAGTATGTTTCATTTGCGCCTGGTCTGCAGCTTTGTCGCTCTGCTTTGACAACTACTTTACCTCCCCCATACCGTGTGCACCGGCCAGCAGCACCGCTTGGTACAGCCAATTGCCCCGACTGCCACTGAACTCGTCAGAGGTAGGACAGATTGGAGATACCATCTGCGACAGTCAGCTTGCGTTGATTTGTCTCGTCATGGTTGGTCTGATTATGTACTGCACCAACCTCGTCATTAGTCTATTCAGAATATTCGAAAAGGTCAAGTATCATGCGGGTACTAGAAGGCGTGCATGACTCTTTTTTTTTTCTGGCTGTACAATAATCACTCGGTTGTTTATCGTGACTATTATGCTCCTCATTTGACCGGGCACCGGACCCGAGTAATGCGGCCTTTCGCACGCGTAGTGAATCATGAAATGGCGGCCGATAGTAGATACACTTGAGCGCAGCGCACGTCCATCAGATGAGCGAACACGATGAACAGCACAGGTCAAGGTCGCGTCCCCCAAAGATGACAACCAGCGACTATGCTCTTGGCATATGTCTTCTCCTCGTCGTCGTCGTTCTCTGGACCTCTTCCAATTTCGTGACCCAGGTAGATACCCCCAGCTATCCGGTTGGGCACCACTGACGACTCTTCAGTATATGTTTACCGGTGGCTATCAGAAGCCCTTTATGTGTGCCCTGGTTTTCCTCCGACTGCTAACGGGCATTGACGGAATGGCAGGATAACGTATCTAAGCACGGCTTCCTTCACCCTGTATCTCTTGCCCTCTTGTTTGCGAAAGTCGCTTGGGGGCATCTTGTCTCACCGGAAGAATACCAGGTGAGCTCATAATAGTGTCGAACATCTCATGAGTTCTTGAATGAGAATTCCCAGTTACCAGCATTTAGCCCAAGATTTTTCCAGTGAACATGAGCCTCTGGTGTGTTCCACTGCTATTGACCCATGCTCCGCCCCTTTGAGTTTCTACAGACCGCTCAGTCGTCCTGCGAGGCTCACGACCGCCTCACGCCTGAGGAGACAGCAAAGCTTGCTACCTATTTTTGTTTCCTCTGGTTCGTTGCCAATTGGACGCTGAATGCCGCACTCGCATACACGAGCGTGGCAAGTACAACCGTGTTATCCAGCATGAGCGGTAAGAGTCTCATTGTGCTAGTCAGCCAGCGTCTGACAGTCATGCAGGCATATTTACCTTGGCAGTCGGCCGCATATTTCGCGTAGAGACTTTGACCCTAATCAAGATTGGCGCAGTTTTGACAAGGTATGCGGTGCGGGTGTTTAGTTTTATTTTCAAAACTTACCCGAACAAGCTTCGGAGGTGTTGTCCTAGTATCGCTTTCCGATTCATCATCTAGTTCGGTGCCTAAGCCCACTGCCAACGCCCAGTCCGTCAACCTCGTCGCAATTCTGGGAGATATGCTCGCCTTGTTTTCAGCTCTGTTCTATGCTATGTATCTGATATTCTTGAAGGTGCAAATTAGGGAGGAATCACGGATAGATATGCAACTTTTCTTTGGTTACGTGGGTCTTTACAATATTTTACTATGCTGGCCAGTCGGGCTTCTTTTGCACTGGCTTGGAGTGGAATCTTTGGAATTTCCCGACACTAAGGAGGCTGTCGTGGCCATCCTTGCCAATGTAAGTATTCCGACCGTATACTTCTGTTTTACAGTCACTGATCTCGGACATAAATATTTTGGGGATGTCACTCTCACCTGATTGACAGATGTTCATCACGCTGTTGAGTGACTACATATATGTCATCGCGATGCTCAAGACCACACCGCTCGTCGTTACCATCGGTCTTAGCCTCACTATACCCTTGGCGGTGGTCGGCGACTATTTCCTCGGCAATCCTGCCACTTTCCAAGTCTTGGTAGGCGCCGTGCTTGTCACAGGTGCATTCATCGTGGTTGGGGTGGAGAATTCGAAACCAAGAGAGGGTGATAGTCTACCAGTTCAGGATCTAGCAGGGGAGGGAATGGGGCAACAAGCCCAACTTCGTGTAGATGGAGCGGTGCCACTGTAATCGCAGACAAATGCATTCGATGCTTAGTACTTTAGTTATGGCTTTCTTTGACTTCGTGACCACACACTGGCACAAATGTACAAAAGTTATTCGATTATCTCACCCTACAGTGCAGTTTGAACATCTTGTCTCTCTAGGTCCCTGTGCCAGGGGTACGAGAGATGGTTTTTAGAGATCTCTAGTCTTGTGCCGTCCAGTGTGTGTATATCCAGGATGATAGTTTCAAAGCTTTCGGAGTGTTTGGCAATTAAATTCAAGCCCATTCAACATGGTACGCAATTGTCACCCCACGAACCTGCCAGCGCACTCAATTCTGTCTTAGCCTAGGGAACGCAGGACCCGTATCGGAGCCCATCAGCCTTCGGCAAAGCTGTCCAAACGTCAGTTTGCAGTCCAGGAGGATGCAGTGGAAGCCGTGGAAATTGGTGCTGCTGACTGTGTTGAGGTATCAGTAAGTACATCTTGCGCAGATATTACAAGCTCACGTATCTCAATGCTGATACACGATTCGTCGCGAATCAGGGCCAGGATATTCTCGAGTCTTTGAACGCTGCTCCCGCTATCGTGAGCAAGAAGGAGAAGCAACAACTGAAGCACGAGGCCTTCATCGATCGTACGTATGAAGCCTGACAAGACTTGGTTGGCTGCTTTTGATCCCGCTCCAGGAATCAAATCATCTACTACCCCTTATTCGAAGGCACAAAGACGTCGTTTCAATAGGAAACAGCGTGAACATTTGGGCAGTGGCCTTGGCTCCATCGAAGCGGTTATATCTACGTTGGAAGAAAAGGAGACATCATCACCAGCGGAGGCACAGTCGAATGCCGCTACTTCACAACAACGACCGCAAGCAAAAGCGAGGGCTGGACTCATGGGGGAGGGTAAAGGTGTCCCCCTTACCAAGGCTCAGAGGAAACGTGTTTTGTGCGTCCTCAACAGCGATATCCTGGCCCAAATTCAATCCTTCTAGAGAGATGGAAAGGGTCCGGCATCCACTCATTCTAACAAACCCCCAATATGCTGCCAACCCCCTCCAGACTATCCGCACGCATGCGCAAAATACACTGGAGAAACGCAAATCACCCGTTTAGATGCATCAATTCATGTTTTGACTTTGCATCTGTACGGTGGGATACAATTGCGAGGGAGGCCCAGTAATCGGAAATATATTAACAAGTTGTTACATAGGTTGTCACAATGGACAGCACTGCGATCGTATGGGTATGTGTCGTATCGTACTAAAATCCAAATCCACATGAGTACAAACACTCATTACCTCGGAAAAGAATGACGGGAGTTATCAGGGGGTCATTATCAAGGCTCCTTATGCATCCGGATCGTCCCCAGCCCTGCTCATCCCAGCGCTCCAAACAGTACTGCCACTTCCACCAGCACTCCTCTTGCTCCTCTTGCTCCTCCATTCCTCACCCAGACTCATCCTGGGAGCAAGCTCCGTGAAACCACCTGTGCCCCCTTTGGCTATTTCGTCGCTAAGGCTACGCTCATGGGCATCCAGGGCAGCGAGGGTATTTTCAGCCTCCGCTTGTTCTAATGCTGCCTGCGTAAGGCCATTGCCAGATATTCCAAGTCCATAACCAGTCTGCTTTCGCATGGAGTTTCCGGAGTTCACCGAGGAAGTCTCGGAGTGCCCCGTGGTCGAACGTGATCGAAGAACAGAGAACCGGTGACCTGGCACAGCGGTTGCTGGTGAACTGGCAGGGGAAGAATAGCTCTTTTGTAGTGGTATGGGAGCAGGAGAGCCGATCGAACTGGCGGGTGAATGTGCCGGCACGTCGATGCCCATCAATTTCATGGTCGCATGGAGGCGCTCTCGCTCTCGCCTATCCTCTTCGTCTTCGAACGTCTCTAATTTGCGAGCCCCCGTGACGGACGTGGTGCCAGGTTTGAGTGTTAGGGGACGCAGATTGTCTGTCTTCTTCTCACTTCCACCGAACACGTTGAAGCTCTTCCAATCGAAAGACATTGAACGACGTTGTCCTCTGGTACTAGCTGTGTTGGAAGAGTCAAGAGGTGGCGTTGCAGTCGCAGGTGGTTCGGTAGGGGTGGTGGTCACAGGATTAGAAGGTACGCGTCCACACATCGCGGATTGAGGCCGCTGCTTGGTAGATGTAGCTGCCGCTCCGGAGTCACCGGTCACAGGGGTTGCTTTCGGTTGCTTCTCGTAGTCCACAGCAAGGACGTGCTCGAAGCCTTCTTCTGCAATGATCCGGTCGATGATCTTCGAGGCGTACAAAGATAATGCTTTGTTTGCATCCCGCAAGGATTTGACCTCCATGCGCAGCGCGTCTACATCATTCGAGGACGAGAGCTGGTCGTGCGATTCCGAGGTTGAAACCTTTCTTGCGTCTGTGGAGCTCTTCTTCTTTCGAGCCTTGGCATTAAGAACGGAACGCTCATCGATTGACTCTCCCAAAAGATTATCTCTGTTCTCCGCACGGCCTAATTCCGCCGCAAGGTCGAGACCGGGTCCGGTGATAGGAAGGTCCGCTAAGGATTCGCCTCTGGGGGGACGCGTAGGAGAATGTGTCGCAGATCCAGTTCGGCGAGCATGTCGTCCGTGGGGGCGACGCGGTGAGTCGGAACGACGGCGATCGGGAGAGTGACTGAGCGCGTCCTCTCCCGCCTCTTCTTCTACTCTATCCAGGGTGCTTCTGGCATTGCTTCTCAAGGAGCCTACGTCGTTTTCGTCGGTCATGTCGTCTTCGTCGTCTTCCACGCCAGACGCTGAACTGGGAGCACCACCTACTTGCTTCATGAGGTCAAATTGTCCGCTAAGCGTCTTTTCCCTCAGCAAGATCATGTAGCTTTCGTTCTCCTCCTGCAACTGATTGTTCACCCTCTTCAAGTCGACAAGCTGCGTCTGCAAGAGGATTAGGGTGCTTTGTAGCGACGAATACGAGGTCGAGAGTGTTGACAGCTCGAGGCGAAGAGCGGTCATCTCTGCTGGTTCGCTGTCGGGGTCGTCGAGAGCCTGCACACGGAGTGGGGTTACTGTGGGCGACTCAGTTGGGGAATGAGGTTGCTCCGGAACGATTTCGGGCTCAGCTTCGAGAGGATGAATCTGCTCCACCTGCTTGCGGGCATGAGCGAGAGACTGAATGCGGGACTTGAGATGCTGCTCGTTGTCATAAAAGGCTTGACGCTCGGCTTCGAAGGTTGATGTCTGGGAGAGACGTAATGATTAAGTGGGTTATTTATCAAGGGAGGTGATGGGGACCTGTTCATTGTAGCGTCTTTGGACATCTCTCTTCTCCTTCTCTAGCTCGCGCACTTGGGCCCTCAATTTCTCGGCGACTTCGATGCGAGCAGCCATCTCTTCCTCCGTGCGGGCCTGATCAGCATAGAGGTCATTGAGCCTGGCTTCGGCTACGGACAAGGAGGACGTCAAGTTGTCATTTTCGTTGGTGAGGGTGGTGATGATCTGGTCTTTATTCTGCAATTGGACCCAGAGCTGGGAGGGGCGGGAGGTGAGAAGGGGGAGAAGGTGGATCGACACGAGTACATGCCTGCTCCTTTTGTTCTGTCTCATGCCTGAGGGAGGCAGACAAGACCTCGCGTGACTCGGGGGTCGAGCCCAGCGAGCTAGATGTGGTGCTCTTTATGGAGGTACGACGGGAGACACCGGCGGTGAGAGCGGGGGCGGGGACGCGTGTAGCACGGGTTGAAGAGGCGGACCTCGTCGTGGTCGGGGGAGACGTGGGGTTACTGTGGGGCGATCTGCGGGAGGGCGGAGAAGTAGCGCGGGATGTCATGTAAGCTGGTTGGAAAGTGGCCAATGTGCGGTTACCCAACGACGACGCGGCTATGGACACACACACCGAGTCCCTTCAGAATGCAAGTCCTTTCTTTTCTTCCTCTCCCTCCAGCTTACCCCCTCCCCCAGTTCCTAACATCCCTCAGACAGCACAGTGCGGGCGCAGTCAGATCCATAGTAGTACTCGCTCTGATGGGCTCACTCATCCACAGCGTCCCCGCTCACCCCGATACCCGCCTTCCCTGCACTCAATCGCGGCGACGTGATCGAGATCCAAGGCCCAGCCTCGTCAGGCAAGACCCATCTGCTCTATCACATCCTCTTGTCTTTTCTCGTCCCCGTCTCCCCCTCAGCCGACACAGAGATCGCCGCCGTCGTTTACGACACTGACGGCTCCTTCGACATTCAGCGTTTTCGCCACCTTCTCCTCTCACGTATATCCCGTCTGCCGTCCAGCACTCTCGACCCACAGGAAAGCGTCCGGCGGTCTCTCGCACGCTTGCACTTATTTCGTCCGACGTCCCTCATTCAACTCGCCGCCTCGATCGCGAATCTCCCGGCATACCACGTATCCCACATGCTCAACGAAGAAATAGGCGTCCTCGCTATAGACTCGATCAGCACTTTTTACTGGGCTGACCGTTTTTCTGCCGAGCAGTTGCGCAATATCACCCCTGGAAAAGTCAACAGTATCCCCATGGTGTCGCCGCTCTATCACGTCTTGAGTGCCATCCAAAGCGTGCGGCGCTCGCTTGGCCCACTCGCCGTTCTGACGAACTGGGTGCTGAACTCCGCACCATCCCGCTCCGAATCGTTGTACAAGCAGCATCTCCATCCCTTTCCTGTTCCCGAGGATGGCATCGCAGACCTTGGCGCCAAGGTATTGAGCAATACCGATCACTCTTCCTCATCTCCGTTCCATCTTGCCCACCATATCACCTTGTCATCTCCGTCATCCAACCCATTCCATACTGCGCCACTTGACGATGTGCTGCTCCAGGAAGCGCGTCATAAGAAGGGGATCATCGACAACGGACAAGTGCATTGTTTGACCAGGTCGTCCAGAACTCAGGACACTGTTCGCTTCACCTTTCAGATCACTGGCGATGATATCCTTGTCCAACCTCGAGAATTGACTGAACTGATATCGTAACACGGTATCCCGTTTCGATTCCAGTTCGAGTTCCAACGAATAACTATAACACATGACAGTAGTTTTCATAACTATCTGCCATGGGTAAACGACCACGAGATTTATGGATAATGTATGTAAGGTAATTATCGATGAGTGTATGCAGAGATTAAAGTAACGCGTAACAAATAACTAGACGAGTAAGTTAGCTCCAAATCTCAAAGTGTCCTGATTGTTCGTCTGTTCATCGCAAAGAAGAGTAGATATTGTCCAGATGCACATGGTAAGCTTCTTCGACCGCTCGCCGCCTGATATTCCCTTTCGTCACAGTCCTGGGAAGTGATTTGAATGGGACAACGATGATCAACTCGGGGGAAGTGATACGCTCATGGAGATAGCGTCTGTTGTGGAAAGGTCGGGTTTTACGAATAATTTCCCTCTTAAGTTTGGTGTGATCTATCCCGGAGACAGGTTCGACAAAAAGCGCTGGTGATGGCCTGCCTGTGCCGACAACGATGCAATCTTCAATGAGGTTACCGCAGGTCGTGCGGACGTTGTCTTCAATGGCTCTGAGAAGATTCATTAATCAACGGCCTCAAAGCCATGGAGTGATATTGAACGTACTTGGTATCGCAACGCAGGCTGTTCTCGCTCTTTATCCAGTCGTCGTTACGGCCGCAAAAGGCATACAAGCCTGGAGCCGTTTCCTGGAATAAGTCACCGGTGTGAAAATGGCCATTCGGACCCCGCAGCGAGAGATCCGGGCAATCGCCAGAGTCGGCTAAAATTACTAGTTCCAGTAGCTGGGTTGATGACTGATGCCCAGAGGTGGCGTCGATGGGAATGAACGCGTATGATGTGTTCGGGATAACACGAAGCAGTGCAGCGTCCCGACCACTACCACCTATAGAGAGAAGCATGGCGCCACATTCCGTGTTTCCGAAGAGATTCTGTGGAGCGCTCAAAACGACGTCCTTGTATTCCAAAACTGTGCAGCTTACCTTGATCTTGAGCCCATTGCGGTAAGCAAATTCCTCATCTTCACGATGGAGCTGCAAACCACTGAAGATAATCTCGCTGAGACTCCGAAGTTGCTCCAGAAGTTTTGGATGCAAACGGGCATTACGAAGATGGGAGGAAAGGAAGGTAGAAAATTGATTTAAACGGTTAAGATGACATCGGTGAATCATGTCGACCAGTTCCTCAGAGGAAAAGGCGATTTTAGTGGGTTGAATGGTACAGGTTCCGTGTTGCAGGGCACCGAACAGCACTTGGGGGAGAATATCAGGACCATCACAGGGAAGGAGTAGAACTCGTGTGCTCACTGAAATTTTGGGCAATGTGGCACATACTACCCCTGCAAGAAGAGGATCAGTATCAACAAAGGTGAAGGATCTGCAGGACTGACATCCAGGTAGTGACATCTCGGCGCTGCGGATCGCGAGGAGCACAGATAAACTTGGCCTTGGTCACAATTGTGCTTAACCATCGTTGGCTACAAGGTACGAGTTTGGGACTGCCTGATGTAGATCCGCTTGTGTGGAATACGAAGACCGTCTGATCCCCATTCTTAGGGGAAAGGGGCGGTAATTCTTCCAGACAAGGTTCCATTTTATCCTTTTCGATTGCGAGAAAAGCAGATAGAGGAAAGTTTAGTGTCGCGTGGGCGAACTCGGGGGCGTATATCAAAGCGCGGGCATTCTGTTTGCGGAGGAGCTCGAGGACAACATCAGGATTCGGGAGCCGTATGCTGAACAATTGAGGGATATAGCCGGCTCTCGAGATGCCATATATATGGAGAACGTCCTGGTAGGTCATGCCACTAAGCCTATATGGGGTCAGAAAGTCAATGTAGGGGTGAATGAATAGGACTCACCAAAGACCAACGACCGAGTTGTCCATGGTGCCAACGGACTTGAGTAGCCTACGATAGTAGCGTGCCGTGTATTCGACATCTTCCTTGAACTGCCGATATGATATGGAAAGCCAATCATGTACCTGACCGGTGGTGGGATCTGATCGTGGAACCATGAAAGCCGGAGCGGACGGGTAGAGCGACGAACTCTGCTCGAGGATTGTAAGGTGGGATGAATGCATGAGAGGGGGAGCTGAGTGAGGGCACAGGAGGGACGAGGAGTCGAGCCTTTATATGTATGCTGTACACGGAACCAAGACTCGAGTCATAGCGCTCCGATACGGAGCTACTGACAAATGTGGGTTGAAGGAAGAGGTTGTTAGGCCATCGTCAAGGTCGAATAGCCTCCGTCGCGGTGATAGGGCAAATGTTGAAACATGTCGCAGGCACTGCAGTGTTGCTGCAAAGTTGGATCTGTGACGGCAAGGGGACTTGATGCCGTAAATGGCTTCTAAGACGGGAAGTGACTGGATCTGAAGAACAAGATTAGACAAGGCAACTTTGTGAGAACGAGGGGGCCGAGAATGATTGCGGCGTCCAGCACGGAAGTGAAAAATGACTCGACGGGATAAGCACCGCTCTGAACAGGCAGTGGCTCGCCATTCCTGCAGAATGAATGCAAGTAAACTGGGCATGTCAGTGCCTCGGGTACAAACTCACACTCCGACCGTACAGGTGCCACCTCCGTTTGTGGCGGAACTTTACACCACCCAGTCGCTCCTGCTTACCGTGGTTGTTTGGAAATCATCGCGCGTCTATCAGATGCGGATTGGGCCAACGTACCACACTCTGCACCGCCAATCACAGCCCCGTCGATTCTGTGTGGCCACTTCAGACACGACGCCGAACGCCGGGGTTGGCTTAATGGACGACGGGATGTTCTCGCCGCCGCGTTATGAATTCTGTGACACCGCCTGTGCGCTAGAACGAACGTTTCCGGTAGCATCTCAGGAAAAGGACGGTGCACGTACCGCGCTATACGACCTAGGAAGCGCTGAGGGATTTGTCTCCTGGGCCATCATGAACCTGTGGTTTGCCTGCAGGATGACTAGGTTCTATGTACATAACTTTACTCGGCATGGAATGCAAAGACCAAGTAAGATTACAGCAACCTGCTGTGCTCTGTGATGTTCCTGGCATTCATTTCAGGGACATGATGGACGAGGGCTTGATCGCCCAGCTCAGCTGTTGTATGGCTGTCCAAGTTCCTGAGCCGAGTTGAACGTTGACCCCGTGGAAATCCACCGGCTATTCCCGGCGCAAACTTGAAGTTGGACCAGTGCAACCAAGTATCAGAGAGCGGCTCGTTTCAGTATTTCCCTACAGCAGGTACGTTCCTTCATTTCAACAGTCCCGCGATACCCGACTCATCTCATTCTCCATCTCTTCAGGTTCATCAGACCACCGCGGTGGACGTGACAGCCTCACACATTCTGGCTGCCCATGCTAAGGGGAGTTGGCCGTATCCACAGCCAGCACAACGCCAAGCAAGCCTTGCTCGTCCCCGGAAAACGCCACGAACGTCCCATCCACTATCTCCATTCGTCATGCGCGTCGTCAGGCCTACAGGCACTTGCACTCAGCAAACACCACAGTCCGCACATCCTACAAGGCACCCCCTTTACCCACGTTTACCAAGCCTCCCCCCTGACGTGTCTGGAAACAATGCCCTCATTGCCCGCGATTTCGCATGCTCCGCGTCCATGCGGTCCAGCCGGATATCGCGGTCAGTTCCCTTCCGGTATAATACACACCATCGATGCCTTTTCTTCTGGGACGAAAGAGGAAATCACGACCATCATCTCGGACATCAACGCTTCCCCCAATTTCCGTCGGTACATCCGCCAGAGGGAGTCTGCCAGGCGTCTGGCACAGTTTCTAGCATCTACTTCCCGGCCGTCGCGAGCTCACTCTGTAATGGTTCTTGCACACGCACTAGGTTGTCCTTTCAAACCGAATCATTTCGAAACTGTCGTCCATCAACTCTCCCTGAAGGAATACTGGTCTCTAGTCCCCCCTTTGGTGTCACTCGCAAAGGATCAATGTGGCAAGACAACAGCTCGTCTTCTCAATTGGAAAATAAGGGCATTCATGGAATGTCGTCGCTTTGGTCGATTAGATCACGTGCTCGAAGAATTTGCCCGGGACAATGTTCAACCCACTCGAAGAACGTTTCACCTTCTGGTCTCTGGACACCTTCGCAATCAGGACTTGGATTCTGCCAAGAAATCTTTGCAGTTGATGGAGAAAGCCGGTTTTCCCGTCGATGCCTCCACTCACGCGCTCATTGTTACCGCATATCGATCCTTAGGCTTGGACCCTCAGGTCCATGCACGAGCGTTCGAGGCCTTGCGTCATGTCGATGTTCGGACATCTACTCGAATACTCAACAGCATTATTCAACATTTCTTGGACGTTGGCGACGAACCCAGTGCCGCGGAACACATCAACCGCATGATCGTCCCTGTGACTTCCAGAAGAGAGACTGTCCATCAGCTAGGAGGTATCACCACCGGGGCCGACGGCGTCGTGTCCTCGCTCATCGATACTTCCCCCCCTTCATCCGGAAGAACACCCGTGATCCACCCGGATGCGGCTACATTCACCATCTTGATCAATTATTTGAACAGCCAGCGGCAATTCCATCGAGTCCACAAAGTATTGAACCGCATGATCGAGATTGGTGTCAAACCCGATTCTGGTGTGGTAGCTGCTCTTGTTCGTACCTACTGTCTCAGCGGTCGTGACGACATGGCTATGAGCTTGTTGGCTGCGATGCTCGAATCAGACGCGGATGCCCAGAGCGCACTCGCTCTTCTCCGCGTGAAAAGTATACCCCAACTTCCTATCAACGTAAAGGGCATTGCTTTGACCGTACATGTCTTCAATGCTGTCCTGCCCAGAGTCATGGAGGTCCGCGGACTCAGTGGCGCAAGAGTCATTATTCGTATCATGCGGTCCAACATTATTCAATCAAATGCAGCCACCGTCGAAGTGTTTCTCAATTACCTCGACCGTATGGAGCACATCGAAACATGCCAGCTGACCCAGGTTCTGCGCAGCATGTCACGAAAGGTTCATGGTCCAACTATTCGACATCTCAATATCATTCTTCGTAATGCATTGCGCCGAGAGAAGCACAGGGTTCATGGTAGTGGATGGGATACAACTGCTGCGAAATTTTCGTCGACAAGGCAGCGATGCACCTTTACGTTCCCAGCGAATCCTAACATCCTCAATTCCGAAAACTTTGATCCCAGCGGTAGCCATCATCATCCGCATCATGATTCTTGCATCCGGTCTACCATTCTCGCTCTCTCCCGCAAAGGAGTCAAGAGTGATCGAGCTACCTTCGCGATGTGGCTCAGGCACGAAGGCATCGCCGACCCCACTCTCGGGACCGCGAAATGTGTATTCCGCCATATGGTCAACAAGGGCATGCATCCAAATCGTCATCACTACACCTCTCTTATGGGTGGTTTCGTGCGGGCCGGAGACATGCAGGCTGCTGAACAGGTCATGCGATCTGCTAAGACAACGGGTTTCGAACCAGATGTGGTGATGTGGACGGTGCTCATTTCGGGCTACGCACTGAAGGGAGAACCTGGGTTAGCAATGAGGGCTTTTCGGACCATGGTCGCTGCTGGCATTCCGCCCGACGTACCAGCCATTGACGCTCTTGCCCATGCGTACTTTGCCGTTGGAGCATATTCGGTAGCCAGAAATGTTTTGCTTGAGCTGTGGCCTCAAGTAAAGCCGTTTCCGAGCGAACTCAAAAATGCACCTCTCAAGCAGCTGGCGCGCATATTTCGTCGATCAGAGAAGCCAGGCGTGGCTTGGAAAGAGTCCTTGACCCCGCAGGAGCAACGCTCCTTCAACCGGAAGCTTCGTCAGGTTTTGCGGGAGTGGACGCAGATATAACACCACCATCATCCCTTGGTTGTGCTACGCACCCGTTGATGAATTTTTCTCACTTGAACTGGAGATGTAGCTTTGGGATAATACATATACAATTCCATGAGAGAAGGAATGAACTATATTCTTACAAAACCAAGTAGTCCAGGTCAAGAAGAATTTCCTATCGCATGTGCGCAAATTTCTGGTCCAACAGCCGCAAGGCTTCCCTAACACCGTCAGTATTGACCTCTCTCACCCTCCGTCGTCCACATTCAATAAGCACATGTTGTGGAACTAGCTGTGGCGGTGATTCTCGCTGCCTTTGCTGTTGACGGAAGTGCTCGTGAGGGTCCGTAAGTAATACGGACTGGTCTTCACTCGCAGCGGTTGGCTCGTGATGGGAGTGCCGTGCTTTATGATCCGGTGTGACAGACCCCAGTGCGGGTGATATGACGACACGAGATCCAGTACACTTTGATCTACGCGCAACTACTTCTGCCAGTAGCGTCAGGTCCGCGAAAGCTACATTGGGATGTGACTTGAGCTGACGCCATGCGTCGTCCGTCGGTATGGTTTCAGGCCCGCGTGGGGGGGTTGTGGAGGAAATGATGGGTGCGATACCACACGAACCGCATTTACTGATGTCGCCGCAGCAGCCACCGACCAGAATTTTGCCTGTTTGGTTAGTTCTTTTGGGACAATCGATGCAAGGCATGGCGGAGTTCACTGTGTGACCGATGGCCCGGCAGAATGCCTTACCGAAAGTGTCGTCGGCACAAGCCATACAATTTTCGGGGTCACCTGAGCACTTGGAAGCCGAAGACGAAGAGGTAGTGGCTATGGGCGTGACTGGGAATACAGGGTTTGCCCTCGAAATACCTGTCCTGCGACGAATAGGAACGGGCGCCTGGAAGGCTGGCAAATTGTTCAGTATACTCATACTGGCGGTCGGAGGAGCGTTCAGCTGCACGGATTGGTCCAATGATATGATTGACTGCTGGTCGAGGTCCTCACTTGGGAGAGGAAGTTGATTGAGCAAGTTGTTGCTGTTATTGGTTGCCTGCTGGCCAGTCACTTCTCTGCACAAACAAGGGGCATTTGGGATGCACAAGATGCAGGTGTAGGGGTCGACGGGATCTTGGCCGTCCAAAGTACTAGTTGTCTCGTTTGTTGTTGTGAATGAAAGGAGATTATTGATGGGCGGAGGTGTGGGAAAAATTGAACGTCGAGAGTGACTCTCGTGTCCTCCAGGAGAAAAAGCGCCAGCTGGAGTGGCGCCGTCGGGAGAAGACACCAAAGAGGGCGATGACGGTGGAAAAGACGGGAGGGAGGCGGAAGGGGGAGCCTCTTGCTTGGCTTCATCGACCTTGGCCCGCTTTCTCGCAGAGTCGTCAGTCGGAGGAAGACTGGGGGAAGACGTAGATGTATCGTCGTATGCCCGCTTTTTGTCCTTGTCCTTGTCACAAAGTTCCTCGCGTTCTTGCTCCATTCGAGCGATTTTCTCCTGGAGTATCTGATTCTCTTTGCGGAGCTCCTCGTTCTCCTCCTTCATCTTCTTGGCGATGTTCTGCAGAGCGACATTGCGCTCGATTTCCCCTTGTTCGTATGAATGCAAACGGGCCTGAAGCTCGGCTAGCTGTGTTTGCTTGCGTTCACGAAAAGCACGCTGGGCGGCTCTGTACGAGCCAAGTTAGCCTTGGTCGGAAGTACGGGGTGCGGGGAGGGTCTTGCCTATTCTGTACACGTCTACTGCCATATGATTCCTCGTCCTGTGGGAGAAAATCAGATCATGAACGAGCATTGAGCACGGGAGGACGGACAATATCGTCTTTGGGGACAATTGTGCTGGTGTTAGTCTCCTTCTTCGGCTTTCGGCCGGGCTTGGGTTTGGCGGGAATGACCCATTCCTTTGAGGCTGTGGTGGTCGAGCGGGATGAACTGCACGACCATAGCAAGAGCAAAATATGTGCGTACGTTGTGCCCAGAGGGTGGACGAGGTGGAGGCTGTCTGTGAGGCAGGGGACAGCTCAACGGGGGACATGACGGTGGGCTGATTAGATCACACCAAAGTGGATAGCCAAGGACAGGTAACACAGCCACTCCCATTTACGCCATCTGCTACTCCAACTCTTATTCGACGATCTCCTCCTCGTTCTGTTCAATCACTTCATCGATCCATTCCTCAATCTCCTCCTTTGCCTCCTCGTCCCCTCCTTGCTCCACTCCCTGCCCCCTGCCCCGCTTCTCGTCCGCAATATCACGCTTGCAACGTGCCCGCCATGCATTCCATTCATCAACCAACCGCTTACGATGCGCAATCAGCTCAGCGCTGATGTTGCTTTCCTCTGCCGCATCCTCTTCGTCAAAGGTGCGACTGTACTCCTTCAGGTTTCGACGGATCTGTCGTTGCTGCTCCCTCGTCAGCAACGTGCGTGGGCGAGGTCGCCATATGAATTGCTTGAACCGATCTAGGATATGCTTCTCGAGCTCCTGCCCACGGAAGTCCCAGATCGCGTATCCGTTCTCAAGCTAATCTCCAGTCAGCAATTGTCAGCACTTGTTTATTGTAAACCCTACCGTATGCCTCCATGCACTCGCACTTGTCGCCAAGTACCTCCCGCTCGGGTCCCACTCTACATCTGTAACTCCGTAGTGATCCGCCGAGCCGAGCTGCTGGATACCGGCACCCCACTCCGCCGTCTGACCTTCTCTACGTTCTTCGCTGTTAAAATCGAGGTCCCAGAACTCAAGCTCGGACTTAGTAGATGAGCCTACAGTGGCAAGGACCACATGTCGTCCTCGCGGTGACCACCGAATGGTGTTGCTAGTACGAGACGCGAGAGTGCCTAACATAGCACATTAGCAACGTCCAAAGACTCCACAACACCATGACGCATACGTAGAAGCCTGAAATCATTCTTGGTTCGGTCGAGTTGATAGAAACTGATGTCAGTCTTGATAGTGATACCCGGACCCGGGTTACCGAGATTCGGGTCGCTACTCGAAACGATGGCAAATCGCTCGCTTTTGGGTTCCCATGAGAAATCCGTCACAGTGTCTAGATGCCCAGTCAGTATAAGTGAACGTCCGGGGGAAGTGGGTCAACCTTTGAGCTCCACTACCTCCACTGGAAAGTCTTTTTCACGGACTCGAAAGATTTCAAGGTTACAAAATATTGATTTCTTCGTTTTCGTGTGACGATCGACTTTGACACACAGGAAGTCGCCATGATTTTGCCAGTAAAGCTTACACTGACAAAGGTCCATCAAATACTAATTTTCCAAAAGTCTACACACCAACCTCGGTGACATTGAATAGATTCTTTTGGCGCAGAATCTGTCTGCTGGGAAACTCCAGAAGAGTGACCCTCGCAGGTTGATTAGCAACTTCAGGTGTCCAGTATGCAAGCATATTCTCCCGAGTTTTCTTCGGTGGTTTGTCGGTTCTGGTTGCCTTCTCACCATCGTCCCTATCCTTGTCGCCGTGAGGACACCATTCAAAGTCAACAACACCCTCAATCTTCAAGCTCTTCTTATCATGAAGGCCCATACTAGGCAGTTCATACACGCTGATCTGTTGACCAGGTGTCACTCGCGCGACATACTTATCGTCGGCGCTCCACTTGAGCGCGGGCCACTGCATCTGCTTTTTCACCGGAGGATCTTCGCTTTCAAAAATAGATGTAGGGAAAGTCCGGAGTAGGTGGCCCGATTTGACATCCCAGACAGCAATGTTGTTGCCTTCATCTTCCGGCGAAAAGTACTCGGGACCTTGAGGGACAGTTGTGGACACAGTAATAGGATCATGCGACCAAGTAACGAGGTAATTTTCGCAAGGGGAAAAATCGATCAACTTGACAAAAGGGTGAGGAAATCGTTGCTGGGGCTCCCAAGAAGGACCGCCCCATAGGCGGACACCCTGGCGGAAGAGTGTTGCAAAGTATGTGCCGAGAGGAGACCATGAGGCATAGAGCTCGGTCCAATTCTGGGAAACGCGTCAAGATTGTCGAGTGTTACAACTGCGAGGCAGACCTTTTTTGAATATGCAACTTCACACTGGGATGGTTTCCCATTCCAATGTATCTCTACATCATCGCCGCGGTAGGTGACATACTGATCACGCCCTTGTGGATCGGCGAGCCAAGCCCGAAGGTGCTCCTACACGAAAGGTCAATACAAAAACAAAAACGATTTTCATCCTCGAACCTTTGCATAAAATTCTTCTATCTTCGGTTCAACATACGTTTCGTCCATGTTTGCATATTGTTCTATATCGACAAACCGATTGACAAGGAAGGTATGCTTTGAGTCGAAAGGATGACCGTGCATGGCGCTGATCGCAAATGTTGCTGCGTCTGCGCTCCCTGCATCGACGAATGAGTAACTATAGGGTAGCAAGTTAGCAATGCTACCGATCCGAAAAATGGTGTTGGCATACCCTTTGCTCTTCCCTGAAGCATTGTCCCAGGGGACAAATATATTTTCAGGTTTCAGAGCAGCTCCCTTTTTGGTGAACTCTTTGGAAATTTTTGCGAGAAGTTTGTCGAGTTTTGATTTGTCAATCACCGGCACACCATCCACGACGATTACATTGTCCAAGCCATCCTCGAGGGCGACGTGATATCTGGGAATGACAATGAAGCATTACAGCATACGCTTCAGCGGAGGTGCTTACTTTGCCTCGATGTCTGTGAAATCGAGTTCGTCGTCGAGACTGAGATGCGAAGTGCCGTTTGGGATGGCCATCTTGTACAGGGAAGAAGTTTTGAGCTGTCGGTCGAATCAGAGTCTGGGAAATTCACGATAAACGGAGAGTAGTAAATTTATGGTTATCACTACTGGGGTTAGGGTTGATACGTACCGCACGAACGTGCCAACTTCAAGCAGCACAAGCCTGCAAAGTGACGGGGGCCTTGATCCGACCAAGTTCTCATCAATTCTCATCGCTGTTTATAGTGTGAATCATGATGGGACCTCAAGGCCTCAGGAACATCACCTCTCTCAAGTTTGTTTAACTCTCTTCTCAAGCCGCTCTCCTTCAGTGTGGATTCACTCCCACTCCGAATTTGGAGCAGGTTCTGGCTCATCGCAGAGCAACGAGGTCCGTGCCTTTTAAATGACAGCGCAATCAGCGCCGTGAAAGCTGCTCTTCTTATCATTCTTGAAAACGGCACGTGCGTTCTTGTATAAAACTGCTATAGTGTTCCCTGTGGTGCCTTGACTCGAGCCCTTTACTCTCAAGTTCGGCCTTCCTGTGCTGTCTCATGTCGGACGGAAAAGATGATGGCTTCTCGGAGGGGGGGCAGACCAGTCGCCCTCAGAACATCTCTGTCGACGCTTATGAAACGAATCTCAAAGCAACTGCCCATAAGCTCAATGAAAAGGAATCGCTCAGCGCTTGGGTCACTATCGTTGCGTCTGGTTTTGGTTTGATCAGTGATGGGTGTAAATTTTTATTCCATGTTCGTGCAGAAACCGGTTGATAGTCGTGTTTCAGATCAGAACAACTTAATGACTATGTCAAACGTAGGTCATCTTTCATCCACTTGTCGTCAGTTCTGGAGTGTCCCCTCTAGGTCGTCTTTAAGGCACTTTACCCTAACGATTATACATCAGACGTCTCTACTAAAGTGTCAAATGCTCTTCTTGTTGGTCAGTACATGTAAACGAGTGTCGTCGTCGACATAATCTGACCCGGATCTGAATCAGGCGCTATTATCGGGCAAGTTCTTGTTGGCCTAATTTGTGACAGAATGGGCCGCAAGGTTGCCCTTGTGGGCACAACCTTGCTCATCGTTCTTGGTGCCACCCTTGGAACTGCTGCTCATGGTGCTAACGGAAGTGCACTTGGTCTCTTTTGGTTCCTGACGGTTGCGCGAGGAATCACTGGCGTGGTAAGCCACTCACATTCACCCTTGTCTCCGCCATTGATTCTCGCAGGGTGTCGGTGGAGAATACCCCGCCTCGTCGACAAGCGCGAGTGAAGCAGCGAATGAGAAATCTATCCAGGCTCGCGGGCCAGGTACTACCTATCTACTACCCATCTTTCCAGCTTGACTTTGTTTTTGCAGTCTTTATCATGGTCACGAATTTCGTTCTTTCTGTAACTCTCTGCGTCCTCGAGGCTTTTGTGAATCACTAACACACCTCTGAATCAGTTCGGTGGCCCATTGGCCGTTTCCGTGTTCTTGATCGTGCTCTCCGCGGCTGGGGAACAACATCTTCAGACTGTGTGGCGCGTTTGCTTTGGGTTTGGTATCTTGTTGCCTTTAACCGTGTTCGTCTTTCGTTTGCGGATGTTGAGCTCCAAACTTTATCGGAAGGGTGCCATCAAGCGTACTTAAGGGATATTTTGATCTTGAACGAGAACATCATTGATCATTTGGCAGGTCATGTTCCTTACTGGCTGGTAGTGAAACGTTATTGGCGTGCCCTCATTGGTACCTGCGGAGCATGGTGCGAACTGTAACCCAAATGATCAGGTAACATCTAACCTCCTATCAGGTTCCTTTACGACTTCGTAAGCACCAACTTTGCAACTTCTTGAGGTCTTCAACAGCGTATGCCACCGTTAGGTTACATTCCCGAATGGTGTGTTCTCCGGGACAATCATTTCTAGTGTAATCCACAACAGCGATATCAAGAGGACTGCCGAATGGCAACTTTTACTTGGAGTGATAGCCTTGCCTGGCGTCTTTGTAGGTGCCTGGCTTTGCAACCGGATAGGTAGAAGGAATACTGTAGGTGTTAGAGCCCAAGTTCTGTGTAATGACTCAGTTATCTCTCTAGATGATGTTGGGATTTTCCGGCTATTTAGTGTTTGTAAGTTTCCTGCCTCCCCAGCACGCTGCATGTAACCAACCAGTCGTTTCTTAGGGTCTCATCATCGGCCTTTCGTACAATAAAATCACGACCATTATACCTCTTTTTGTGGTTTTGTGAGTCAGTAAAATCAACTTATGGAGATTCGCTAAACGGGGTCATTTTCAGCTATGGGTTGATGCAATCGTTCGGCAACATGGTACGTGGCATTCTGGCTTCTGCTCGTGTGCTCATGCGAGTGCAGGGACCGGGTGATATGTTGGGTTTGACGAGTTCTGAGTGAGTGTGGCTCCTCTGTTTTATTTCAAGCTCAATGACCCCTGCGCAGGTCGTACGCGACCCCCGTGCGGTATGTCACTACATGCATGTCTGGTTACTGAGATCTTAAACTAGTTGCTAGTGGGACATGCTACGGCCTTTCTGCAGCCATCGGGAAGACCGGCGCCGCAGTTGGCACCCAAGCTTTCACACCCATCCAGAATAACCTCGGAAAACGGTATGAGTAATGTTTACCTTACCTACACGAACCCCAGCTGATGCAGCCGGTGAAGTTGGACTTTCCTTATCGCTGCTATCTGCGGTGTCACTGGAGTGCTAGTGACATACTTCTTTGTGCCTGATATGACGGGGGTCGACCTCGCGGACGAGGATGCTAAATTCTTGAGATACCTTACAGAGAATGGTTGGGAGGGTGAGGTTGGAGAGGATGACGACAAGGGGTTGATCGTCGCATCGTGTGGGGGTGAGGAGGCGATAGAGGAAAAGATTTGATCAAAAGGAAGTTTGAAAGGAAAACTAATTTACGGTCTTGGTCACGTGCAGGTTTTGCTAGTATTTTCAATCACTCCGCGTTGCAAGCTCGAAGTTCTTCTACTCTTGAATGTCTGTGCAGGTCTTTCGGTGTAGTGCAGCGCGTCGTTCACTGTGTAGTTCCTGCCTGCTGTCTCGTCGCACCAGAGCTTACTACTCGCAGTCCGCTCTTTCCTCCCTCGCTGGCCATAGACAAGATCCCGAAGCTTCCACCTCTGCCGGTCCAGGTGGAAGGACACGAACAGCAACCTGGAGTGACTCTCAGCATGCAGTCGCGAATACCAGAAATCCACTGGACCCCACTCGCCTGGATCGTTACCTTGCATCCATCAGAGCAGCTAAATTGGAGCCGACCTTGGACGACGTCGAACGATATAAACCGGAGGGGTTCTCGCGGCCAGACTCGTCACGCTATGCCGCAGAGTACATGAACTTGTTGGAGACGCTCTGCAGATCTTTCAGCAAGGATCAGCTCCGCCGTTTTACAGAGCTCTACAACCTCGATCCGATATGGACACGTTCATCACGTCGGAAGACTGAATATGCAGAGTCAATAATAGAGAAGGCATGGGGTTGGCCATCTTTGAAAGAGATAGAGAGAAAGCGACGGGATACGACCGAAATGCTAGTAAAGTGTTAGTCTCATCCCTTTACATGCGGTATCCACTTCAGCGAACTATGTTGCAGCATTCACTGTGACACCCAGCCAGCTGTTCTTTATAATGGGAAATGGTATGAGAAATGAGTTTTCCGCGATACTGCATTCACGTTTCCCGAACAGATGGGGCCGACCTCCTGCAGTTGTCGATGCAGTATAACGTGCACATATCCTTGACGTTCAACCCACTCGCTCTACGTGTTGAAGGCTTACGAGGCTCCTTGAAGGGATTGACCGAATATATCAGTTCCTTAAAGAAGGTACAACTCCTACTCTTACATATTTATTCATCCTTCAAATGCTTTCTTCCTAGGGTATCATTGATGAGATATTTGAACTTCCAACCGGTCGTCCCGTCCGGCCCGATCTTTTGCAACGCATATCTCGGCTATGTGGTGCGTATGTCGAGAATCATGGTAACAGAGGCAAGGTCTGCATTCGCAACCAAAAGTTTATGAGCCCTTACTCATTATCACACAGGTCCGTATATGTGCCAAGGAACCCGGCGACATTACTACCGCCGAACGGTTAGCGCTTCGCGCCTCACTGGAGGTCAGTGTCTTCTCTAACAGCGACATGGGTTTGGGATACATCACGCATTTAGGTTGGAACACAACCGCACACCGTTTGTTACGATCCACCCAGCAGGACAAGGGATTCCCCAATTGAAATCTCTGAGCCGCATAAGTATTCTATATATCCATTCGTCACTCCCTGCTCGTTCCCATGGACGATGCATTCCGGTAGTGCATACCGACTGCGCCGAGTCGCGGATTGGTTGGGTGTCGACTCTTACGAAGATATAGCATCCACCGGCGGCCTGACTCGCAATCCACACCGTCTGTTAAACCTTAACCAGTAAGTATGTTGCAGAGAGGCTACTAGCACAGCTGATCGCGCTCTAGGGGTGGAGAGGAGCTCAGCCAACTCGTCTGCCCAACCATGCCTGAGGGTGCCTCGTTTCGTCAGAGAATTATAACGGCATCGTATGCATACTCTTTGGTCCCCAGACGGGTACTAAAGGATTTCCAGGTTCGGCCACATGCTAATATCATCAGGCGATAATTCGCAACGAGCCACAATATTTCCCCCATTAAGAGGTACCTCGTCTCTTCCGCACATCCTCAAATGGGTTGAAACCTCCGGAACACCACTGACTTTTGTTCCAAGGTCCGTATCACTGAGTTTCATCTGAGTTGCTAACGTTCTCATTTATGCAGCGTTCCACCGCCTATGATGACGATCACCGTTGGTAAACGAAGAGTTTTACACCGGCTGGTTTACAGGACATTGCCGCAGATAGCTGGCCAGATTTCAAAACTACCCCAGCAGGTTTTGAAGTTTGAAATCGAGGTTCCTGCTCCTTCATCCACCAGCACTCGAGCAACACAAGATCTTGGGAACGCGCAGAAGTTCAAGGATATGCCATCGTCCGACAAGTCGAATTCGAGCGGAGACCCCCGCTTATCTCAAGGAAGTGTTTCCCAGCCCGGTAGCCTATCCGAGGCATTGAACAACGTGTGGAACTTGAGCTGCCAAGTGGGTAGGGAAACCTACATCAACCTGATGTTGCCAGACCGGTCAGTGTGTCATCCATGGATGGTTCGCTTCCTGACGTCTTGCCATTCAGCCCAATGGACGTGCAATTTTGTGTCTTTGATGGGGATGGTATAACTTTGATGCAGCAACCACAAGTCCTTCGGGAGTACGCCGACAAGCTTCGTGATTTGTACGTTAACTCCCCGTCACCGAGGTTGAGATACTGAGCGTTCTTGAAGCTTGACCAATAAGGCCCAATTGTCACAACCTGATCCACCACCGACATTGAGCTACGAAGGAAGGGCATATTACCTCCACGATGGCTTGAGCTTGAGACAAAGTAGCAATGCAATCCCATTACCGACTATCCCAAGTGACTGCCATGCGGATAATTCGGTGGAAGTCTGTAGTGAGAGCATAGTAGATCTTCAGAGTACTCAGAAAATGGAACTCTGCCAGGTCAGTTCTCCGTTGACCCATAGCTCGTAGGCTCAACTACTTTTAGGTGAAATTTGATGGTACTGTTGAGGGACAGAGTTGGGAGCGTTTCCTCGCAGCATGCGATCAACTCAGCGTAGCGTCCTTAGAATCGCGAAACAAGAAGAATGAATCGGAAACAGCTTACCTAGACAAATGAAATTTTGCTTTTTGAGGCTCACAACAAGTCATATTTTGTGATGGAACAAGGAAATAGACATGGGGTTTGCAAGTCTTCAAGCTCCAAGGGAAATAATGAGAGACTCGGGCTCTAGCTATCTACGTCCACCATCCTTTCTTTTCGCCTTTTCACTGCGCTTTTTAGCTCGTACCTAAGGAGTGTTGTAAGATTTTAATTTTGGAATTGGCCGTGGCGGGTCCGCACCTCTTTTTTCATCCTGGCATCTACCATGGTGTAGCGACCTTTGACGCCTTTGGGCCGACCTTTAACGCCTTTGTGAGCACCCTTTGCGACTACCAACTTAACCTCTCTCTTCTTGCCCTTCGCAGTGCCTTTCCGCATGAGCTTCTCGATCTGCTGAGCTTTTTCCCGTTCAGACATGTCTGCTGTTGCATTCACGCCTTCAGCCTTCTTCATAGCCTTTTCAAGGCGTTGCGCGGCTCGCAATTTCTTCCGACCCTTGGCTTCTGCGATTTTCTTGATCGGGCGTGAATCAAGTGCACGCTGACGTGCCCTCAAGGTAGCAACAGCCTCCTTCGTGACGGGGATATTGGGCTTGTAATGCTTCGCCTCATCGTCGAGGAACCAGGAAGGAAGGTCATCCTTGGCGTTGAGCGAATAGCGATTGAATCCATCATCCAAGAGCTTCGTTTTGGTAGTTTTGCGATTGACCAACTGCTGTGCGAGAGTGACAGCTTCGGCTGTCGTTAGACCATATTCTATGTAAGGGATCAGTTTTGGTCTATCTCGAAGTCTAAGGCCGCACTCTGTATGTGAGCTTGATTTGCTTGATCTGCATCTTCGTCCTCAACGTTCCACATGTCGGCGCCATCCCGAGACTTAGCAGGGACAACCCCGAAATCACTCGCCTCGGACTTGTCATCGTCAGAAATGAGACGGGTCAGAAAGTGGTTATATACCTTGTCTCCCTGGTCATTCTGTTGGCTTCCACTTGGATTTGATATCATCTCTACGTCGACGTGCTCGTCATCCTCATTTGGTTCCGGCACGTCTTTGAATATGTCTTGGCTAAACCAAACTTGTGAAGCAAGGGAGGGTGGTTGAACGTCGGTGTGTCTCCTGAGGGCTGGATGATTAGGTCGTTTGCGTTTGTGGCCCGAAGTGGGTTCGTCATAATCGCTCTCATCTGAAGAAGGGTCACCAATTTCCTTGGCTGCCGCCATCTCCTCCCAACCACCGTCTTCACTACTGTCATCATCACTCTCGACGTCGTTCTCGCCTTTCAAGCCGCTCCATTCACCTTTTTTCTTCCTCGCCTCCACCACCCGATACTTCGTGTCCCTTTCCTTCATCTTCTCTCGATAAGCGCCATACATGGTGTCGAGGTCAGCTTCGAGCACCGATACTCTTCTTTCCCTTTCTTCTTCGGAACCAATAATTTCTTCGTCGCTTCCTTCCGCTTCTTCAACCTCGTCGTCGTCGTCCGATGGCATCTCGTCGTCCGAAGCAAGCATGCTGATGCCACCCCTTTTCCGAAGTTCCCTCTGCGTACCAACAAGGTCAAACATGTCATCTTGGCCCATACCCAGTGAGGCGTCGTTCTGTTCAAGACCGATATCCAGAGGAGCTGTCATCTGCAACTGCAGTCGTTGAATGGTTTTCGCCTTGATTTCATTGGCCCTTCTCCGAGAGCGTTTTGCTTTCGCTGCCGCCTCTGCATTCTGTCTCTCAAGCTGACGTGGACAGTCAGTCAGAGGGGCACTGGATACGACGAAAATTCAACCTCTTCCTGTATCTGCTGCTCCTCGCTAACCGCTCCAGAGATTTCAGCTGCCTCCGTAAGTTCAGCAGCGGGCTTGGTCTTTACCTCCAAGCCAAGCTTCGAGAAGACTCATGAGCAAAAACGAGTTAATAGTCTGAAAAGGGTCACCTCCTCTCGTACAGCTATCCGCCATTTCAACAAGGTTTTGAAATCACCTTTGCCTAACACCTTAAGATCTTCGAAATTGGCTTTAATGTCCGGGGTAGTAATGCTAAGTTCCAGCCACCTGTACAACAGCCAGCTTGGTCACTTTGGAATGAGAGGGACGAATCTCGTACCGTTTCTCCTCCTCGGTTTCAAATGTAATTTTATTCGCGAGACCGAGCACATTAACGGGTTCGAGGCCACAGACGAAATCGCTCGCGGAGAGTTTAGTGAAGAGTGTATAGTCGCCGTCATCGTACCCGTCTCGCCTTCTGCGTTTTTTCTCTGGCTGAAAGACATTAGCCTGCGCGTTATTAGCTGATGAACCTTTGTCAGGACCAGAAAGCGCGGAGCCCAGGTCCTTGAACACATGTTTAGGGTCAAGGAATTTTGGATCAATATGTTTTGGAGCAAGGAACTCCCGACACACAACGAAAATCTCGGCAGAGACATTCCTGTAAATGTCTCTTGAGTGGCTAGATTGATGATGACATAACAGCTGACCTCGAGGAAGGTGGTTTCGTCGCCTCTACTTTCACGAACAATTGGTTGAACACCCAAATGAGATTGTTGTAATCGACACTTCGGAAGACTTTGGTAACAAATGTTCCTCCTTTGACGAGGAATTCAACCGCCAATTTCAAACTCGTGAGGACGAGTTCAGACTGGGTGTAAGCATCCTGGATCCACGCAGTGCCAACATTGGGTGCACCATCGTGAAGCACGACATCTGCTTTCCAGTCTTTGAGTTCAGCTCGGAGGAGATTGCGACAATGAACGGTAGTAATATCCGCAGCAAACGTCACGACCCTTGGTATTGATTTAATTGGTACCAAATCGACGCCTGAATAAATGAATGATTATTCGATATGGATTTGACGGGAGGCCGCGCCGCACCGACGATCACGCTGTTGGTCGGCATGTACTTGCTGGCAACCTGAAGCCAGCCACCCGGGGCCGCGCAAAGATCAACACAACAGCGCGCAGACTCAAGAAAAGCATATTTCTTGTTGAGTTGGATGAGCTTGAAGGCCGACCGGGCACGGTAACCCTGCTCTCTTGGGAATATCGGTCATGGGGGTGTGCGATACGGATGACCACACGCACTTGGCAAGTTTATAATACTTGTCGAGACGACCTTTACCGGTTTTCTTTTGAGCCTTGCCCATAGCGATTAAACGAGAGTTGGCGGAGAGTCAAAGTCTCAGAGTCAACGACATGATTGATTACGCCTATTTGGGTTTATGTGAGTATGTCTTGTTGGATTCCTTGATTACATCCGAAATAGTTGAACTCTCTCAATGACGACTGCTAGTTCCTCGTCGCCGTTGCTGCCCCTCGCGCTGAGTGGTGGGGTTGCCTCTTCGTTTATGTGGAGGTCAGGTGCCATCCTGAGTTGGTCTCCTCCAAGTTCAGGTTACCGGTGTGTCAATTAACGGCACTCTGTTCATATCATAGCTTTCGCTGGAATGCTCACTGGAGCCTTTGGCGCACATGGACTTAAACACCGAGCGGGGATCACTGCTGACGACCTCTACGCATGGGGGACAGCGTCGACCTATGCGGTTTGTAGTCTCTTTGCAGAGATTGTCCGGTAACTAATCAGGAATGGCAAGATTGCCAATGGGCTCGGGTTGATGCTCGTGTCCATGCATGGGAGATTTTCCACACATCGCTTTGCTGCGCCGGCCATATTGACGGGAGGTGTATTGTTTTCGGGAAGCATCATGTTACTCGTTCTGAAACGGTACGCATCTCGTACAACTATCAGCTGAACTATTGACATTTGGGAAGGGTCAGGTTGCTTGGCCCTATCACGCCGCTCGGGGGTCTTATTATGATGGCTGGGTGAGCGAGGAACGCTTTTGCATGTGAACGAGACTCATTGCGCGACAGTTATGCTAGTTTGGCGTTGTAGATTAGTGTTGGCCAATCATACATCACGTGACCGACGCGTTGTTGTGAGGACCGTGTTAACTCCGCTTGAAATCTTGTGAAATAAGCACACCAGCCATTCTCGATCCTTTTCTCGTCCTGAGCGACGCCCCCGTCCCCGCCCGACTCAGATCTTTCTCCACCCCCGCCCCAGTCCCGAGTCCATGTCACTCACTCGTCCGACCTCGTCCACTTCCCTCTCTTTTCCTGGAAATCCCACTGCCTCTTCGTCCCGCCCTCTCAAGCGCCGTCTTTCTTCCTCCGCTGATCTTGCTTTCTTCACCCCTGCTGCCGACTCCTTCAATCCAAAGCCCTATGTACCCCACAGCGCGACCGCATCACATGTCCCAAATCCATCCAAGCTCCCCCCAGCTCGAATCCATCCCTCGCTAGCCCAGCACATACCTCTCATGGACCCCTCCCCATCAGATCCCAATGTCGCCTTCATTCACCCACCCTTTATCGCATTTCCTAACGCCCACCTCTATCCTGAAGGTCTCTCCTATTCCCTCATGGCCACCAACCCCGAGTGGTTCTTGGATCCCAACGATTTTCTATCCTCCGTCTCCATAAATCCCGACGCCATTCCTTACCCTCCTCAGCTTGAGCCTCCTAGAGGCTGGTGCCCCGCCAAGAAGAAGGATCTGAAAGCATTGGGTCCTGACGGTTGGCCAGAGGGAGAAGAGCCGCGACTGCGTTGCACCTTCTGTAGAAGAACATATGCAGGCGTTAATGCAAAGAGTATGTGGCGACGGCATGTGTACGAAAAGCATAAGATTGCAATGTCAAATCGTCGCGATGGAAATGATCGTCATCGTGGTGGGCGGGGATCAAACCGTAGGTTACTTGTGTGGTCCATTCTAGTTCACCTTTGACGCCATAACAGGGGACCAGCACCGCAGCACCGTTTCTGACAAGGAGAATTTATCGGGAGATCTACGCCGAGTTAACAAGACATCCACAGATCAACTTAATAATAATAAATCCAAACCAAGACCATTTCTTGTCCCGTCGGACAGCGCCGCCCAGAACAGAGAACAAGATTGCCAGGAGGGGAACGTTGCCACACCATCTGCACCATTAGCTGAGCAGCCAGATTCTCTTGAGCTGGCTCCTCCCCCGAGTAGTAATTCATCGACTGACACTACTCTGGAAGCTAGTGCTTCCGAAGTAATTCCCTTAAATCATCCTGAGTCTGACCGAATGACCTCATCCCCGCTCACTGCACCGACCACGCTTCCTATGTCTCCATACGATCCAACATTAACACCCTCATTTCGTCATTCTCCACCGCGTCTCCCCTCTGATCAGCCCTGGCGATTTCCAAGCCCGAGTCATCCATTACACTCGAGGTCGAGGGAATTGTGTCTTGGCATGCTAGTCCGGGGGGGTATCAGCCCAGTTGTCAAGGCTTCAACAAGTGATTCGAGTTCTCCCAGCCTCGGGACCTCGAGTATCATCCATACTCCGTCCAGCGCTGTTGGACGCAGTAAACCCTTCAATGATGCGTTTGGTAGTTCCCCTGTTATATTCCGGGCCTCTCCACGTCAGCTCTTCTCCGACGGTCATTCTCCTTTTCCAGCTTTCAATGCACTTGATCTTCGCAAACGCGTTAACGATTCACCCCTCAGTGGTGGCCTCAGGCGACGCATGCATTATCGCAAACCTTCTACAATGAATTCCTCATTTGATTTACACGGCGACTGGCTTTCTGACGCGTCATTATCGTCTACAACTACTGTTGGAACGGAGAGTCCCACCCGGTCTTCGAATGAAGATCCATTTGGTGGACTTTACAAACCATTGTTAGAGCCGAGAACACGTGAAGACAGTACAGACCAAAGAACTGTATCGCCTTGCGGGTCTTCCTCCGAGGCTGAAAGCCCAGTGGTCAGGAATGCTCGTCACTCCGATATGGGTGCGCCGGAGCTGGAAGCTGGCCTTGTGGGTCTTGGAATTGGTTTGATGGCTCCCTTCCGACTGTCCACGTGCCGAACTCAATCTAACCACGGCACGGATGGTTCTCCCATGGAGAACGATGAGGAGGAAGTAGAAAGGGTGCTCATTGACGGTTCCCCCGGGTCCCCGACAGAGATATTGAGCAGTAGGCACCTACGCTCGCCCCCCCTGAAGAGACGACGGACGAACGTTGAGTGAGCGATATGCATTACCCGATGGCTGTCTATTCTCGTGGTCGATGTTGTCTTTGCCTTGTTATATCACGCACGGCCATGGAAGCGGAAATCCAGGCCTTTTAGATCGTCTGATCTTCGTACTCGTTGCATATCCTACTTGTAAATTGTCGTGTATTTTTCGTCGTTACGCAGCATATGAAATGAGTAGCAGTTGCTAGGTCGTGTGAAAATTCGGTGCGGCGTTCCTCTCGCGTGTGGTCCTCATCAAGGATATCAGGTTAGCATCAAGTACAGCCTGTTCGCGTCCTGCAAGACCTTCGCTACATCCCTCGTCTGCTCTCACCCAAGCGCCAAACTCAGGCAAGCACACACCCCTACGAGAACAACCTCACATCTGGAATTGGTAGCCTGATCGCCACTCTCATACAACCAGTCCTCCCCGAGTGTTTGTCGTGAACTGGACGCCAACGAACATAATGCAAGCCATCAAATGTATGTCGTGCAGCGAAATTGACCTGTTTCTTCCTTATGACATGACCCAAAAGGTGTCGTGGTGGGCGATGGTGCTGTCGGAAAGGCATGTAGAGAATGTTGCAACTTTCCAGTAGTAACGCTTATCAACCGCTGCCAGACTTGTCTCCTCATATCTTATACCACGAACGCCTTCCCGGTGAGTCTTGGACGCGCCGCTCATCGATACAGGACCACTGACAGCAAGGTTCCAGGGAGAATACATACCAACAGGTACTTTTACTACTCATGAATCGGCCCAAACCTTGCTTACGTGGGAAAAGTCTTTGATAATTACTCTGCGAACGTGATGGTGGACGGCAAGACCATTTCTCTTGGACTGTGGGATACGGCCGGACAAGAAGATTATGATCGTCTTCGTCCACTTTCTTATCCTCAGACAGACGTCTTCTTGATCTGCTTCTCTCTGGTCAGCCCGCCAAGCTACGAGAACGTCAGGACCAAGGTGCGTTCCATCAAGTTTCCAGATTACAATCAAGCCCACGCCTATCCCCTCAGTGGTGGCCAGAAATTTCGCATCATGCACCATCTACCTCAGTGGTTTTGGTGGGCACTAAACTGGATTTGCGCGAGGATCCTGCTACCATCGAGAAACTTCGTGACCGGTTAGTACTTTGAAAGAACTTGTCGTCCACCGTTGCCCATCAACGACGCCCATCAGCCGTATGCAGCCCATTCAGTACAGTCAAGGTGTTTCCATGGCTCGAGACATAGGGGCAGTCAAATACCTGGAGTGCTCCGCTCTGACGCAAAAGGGTTTAAAGACCGTATTTGACGAGGCCATCCGCGCCGTTCGTGAGTGTTGCACATCTTTCTCGCGTGTAGTTCTCATGTTTGAGTTATCAGTGAACCCCCCCCTGAAGAAAGAGAAGCGTGGCCGAGGATGTGTGATCGTATGATTGATGAGATATTTGAACCAGAGACTGAGGGGACTTTTCCGACATCTCTTGTAGATGGATTTCCTCTGCATTTCACACCCATTTATGTCTTGCTCACTTTACGACCGGTATGCTATTTTTCTTTTCTTTTCTCCTGTCCACGAGAGTATACGTTGGCTGGCTCAATGGACTGAATCGAGAGAAAACATTTCAAGGATAGTGACAACACTGGTCGAACTTTTTCCTGCACGCGAACTTGGGCTGAGGTGGCTGTGTCTTCATTTTACTAACTCTGACGTACAGACTTGCCTTTCTAGGCGTAATTCCGTAAGCTTCCACCAAACGAAATATTTACCGCTATTTGTACCTAAGCCACATTTGCAGCGTAGTTAGCCAATGTATGCAGTTCCTTTGTGACCATGTCTGGTCCACTCGCTGGGCCGTCCACGCTGAGAGACATCGTCCACCCCCAGTTCCACCAAAACAACTTCTCTGAGGAACTCTACATCAAGACCGATCTCGGTCTAAAACTAGACAAAGGTCAGTTCATCAGTCCTCCAAAATACACCCTTTTCCAACGCATTCCAGATGACCAGATCTGTCGTCTCTCGCTAACACCCACGGGCTGTCCTCTTGGTCCGTTGCATTGTCCCTTGAGACACACCACGCCATCTTCGCAAAATTTTCAGCCACCCAAGCAGCTACCTACACATCCCCGAGACCGAGAGCGCTTGGCCACAGTCTGCAAGCACTGGCTCCGCGGTTTGTGCAAGAAGGGCGACGCTTGCGAGTTTCTCCATGAATACAATCTCCGGCGTATGCCTGAGTGTTGGTGGTTTGCAAAATACGGTTATTGTTCTGCTGGAGACGAGTGCCTCTATGCTCACCCTAAAGAGCGTCGCGTAGAGTGCCCCGACTACAAGCGCGGGTTCTGTAAACTTGGTGAGCTAATTTCCTTCGCACTATTACTCGAGTTTTCCTTATAGGATAGGATAGGCCCCTTTTGTCCCCGAAAGCATGTTCGACGTGTAGCGTGCCAATTATATTTGACAGGTTTCTGTCCATTAGGTCCAGAGTGTTCTCGCGGACAGTGGGTGGCGAATTCTTTTCTACTTGCATTCAGTAACGGTTGCTTTTAGTCCAAAGTCTGGCTTGCCCTCACCAAGGGCTTATGAGCCACCCTCACCCCCTTCGAACCGTGACCTTGGCCCACCTCCGCCCGGTTATGGTCGGTATGCTGACTACGATCGAGGGATTTTGAGTGGATCCACCCTCAGTCAAGGGAACCCGGTAATTGGTTCAAACGGACCCCGTCGAAATTTGGATGATGTGCTGTGTTTCAAGGTGAGCGTCCCGCTAATCCGCATCGCTAATTTCCTCATCATTTCCGCAGTGTGGTGAGAAGGGACATTACGCCAATCACTGTCGAAATCGAAATGTTCCAGGTAACCGCGGTGGACTAGATCGCTCTAGGAGGTATGGGAACACCGAAGATTGATTGTACGAGATGGTCAACTATGCCGTAAATACGACTTACAGTAAGCACCTCGTTAGCTCTTCGTCGAGTAGGAAAAGAAATTTAAGAATTACGAAGTATGTCAGCAATATGGGTGTAGTGGAGCTTCATGCGGTCACGTTCAAGGTCACGTTTATATTGTCCGTATTCTCCCAGTAAGAGCGTGCCACAGAGAAACAATTCCGTTGACCGCAAAGAATGTCCTGATAACGGGATAAACGTTCCTGCAGATAGTAGATCGTGCTACTGTTGTTGAAAGCGGCTGACATAAAGAGCCCATAGAATCGACATATAGACCCTTTATAGCGAATAGATACACTCTCTAACGAACAAAAACTGAAAAAAAGAGCCGAACCGCCAGGACGAAGAGTCGGTTCTACCCTCCGAACTCGACTTAGACTAAGACCTGACCGGGACCCCCAAGAACGATGCCATTGCATTCACATACTCCCACGCTTGTAAACAAGATCCCTGTCCGGCGCTTCCTCTAGTCGACACACTTCTCACCACGATCTCTCCGGTTACCGTGGGCAACGATATGGGGTGGCAGAAATCGTTTAATCTTCCGAGGCAATCCAAGGGATGTCATCTCGTAACAGACGCTGTACTGGCTCAGATATCCGAGGGTATAAAAGACGTCAAGGTAAAGCGTAACCTCTTGATAATTCAGGTCGGATGTAGTTACTATATTCCTGGTTTTTCCCTCTAGTTTGGGATGTTGTTTCTCTTCATGTGGGTGAAGGTCGCCCGGAGTAAGACTCTCGCCGACTAAACTGATCGCAGTCAACACACTTCTGCAGCGCTGTCTATCAATGAAAATTTTGACACAGGCAAGCGCCCCAGACGATTTATTTGTTTTCGGCGAATCTGACTTGCATACTACAGATGTTCGCAAAGGTGATTTTCGGTATCTAGGCGCGGACTTTAGACGCCACTACATACCCTATAACCCCTAGACATGGATATGGCGCTGGACACCATCGTTCCGGAGTCTTTGAAGTGGAGGCACACTGATGAAGGTCCAGAGTATGTCACCACTGTATTCGTGAATGTCTGCCCATTCTGACGGTTGTGATGTCTGCCTGCAGTGATTCGTAAGTTCGGGAATTCCCTTGCGGTCCTCTCAGTCCTAACAGACACAGTGTTTCACACACCAAAGCGACCCTTGTCGGCTCCACGATATCAGTGCCAATCACGAATGGCTCTTTGAACCTTGGGACATGGCAAGGTATGGATGCTCTGTGTATGAATGGGCCCCGCTGACATGGGACACAGGCATATATCTCACCGAGTTCAGGCATGTCGCACACACTAGACGTGTTGTGGCCACTGTTTTGTGAGAAGCTCTAGTATGTTGTAGATGGCCATTAGTAACAGACGTAGGTCATGATTGTTCAGTCATTATTTCACAATTCATGTTGGTAGTGGGCTCAAGTGGGTGGCGCTCTGGGTGCGATCGAACGTGTCTGTTTTGATCAGGGAGAGATCAGTTGGTTGTCTAGATGGAAGTAAATTGACAGTTCAGAATTCGGGCGAGAGTGGGCGAGCGAATACGCCATGATTTAAGACTGCATTTTCCATGGTGCGATGAGTCCCCGGTGCCCGCAGGATGTGTACATGCCTGGCTACTCTTTGTTGTCCAGTGTCTACCCCGATTTGGGACTTTCAAGGTCCGTGAGATACCGGTGGGCAAATCTACACATCATGGCAGGAATTTTGGCGACACCATGCTTACTTACTCTCAAATCATCTCCAGGACCACCCCTCAAACGCCATCTGTACTTCCGCTCCGCGCGCTCAGCCCGAGACTCGACAGGGGACGCCGACGCACCGTATATCCGCCAAGCTTGATAATTGAAACACATGCCAAAGGCCACTTCTAGCGCTAGTATCGCAGGCCGCCCTGCTCTCCGTAGAAATCAGGTTTGTGCTATCATCTCATAAGCATCTTCGCCAAACAGACCAACGTCGTTCCCCTATAGGCCTGCCGCTCTTGTCGTAAGCGGAAGCTTGTATGTTGCGATCATGCTAGGTCACCCCTCCAAGTGCTGAGCAGTTAAAACAGAAATGCGACGCCGCTCGTCCTCATTGTGGTACTTGCGCCAAGTCAGTCCTTTCCTTCCCAGTGGAGTACACTTCTCATCTTTGTCCAGACAGTGGCAATCCGTAATTAGTGTTCCCGCACCTCCCGGATATGCGTAAGCGTACTGGCTAGACGATGATGCTTGATACTTAAAAGTGACCAGACATCCGTCAGAGCCGCAATGCGTTTATGACCCGGTCGATGGGTTGGCACTTGCTCCAGACACAGATCCGATTGAAAAAATACGGATGCTTGAAGAGGAAGTCTGTACGCCCGTATCTATCTCGCTGAGCTGACAATAAAAGATCTTACATGATTCCAGCGAAGCTCAAGATCCAGCTCCAAGAGCAGAGCAATATCATCTCACTCACCCATCATAATCAAGCTTATTATAGACCGGGCTCAGCTTCATCCCCGTTAGCCTCCAGTGGTCAAACACCCGCCACAGGGAACAAACCTTCATTTCACAATATGAAGAATGTCTCGGCGTTGGCGCTTCGACAGGACAGTCTAAGTCCAGAACACGGAGTAACAGATCGAAGTTCTGCTGATGCTGTCATGGAGCTCATCTACTCGGGATGGAATCCTGATCTCCCAGAGCCTCATATACTCAACCACTAGTTTGTGGCGATCTTCTTTCCCCTTCCACCGAAGTAGCACTGACTTCGCATCACAGTATAGAGGTATTTTTTAAATGTGATCCTTGCGGTCCGCGAATATTCCACCGTCCCTCTTTTCTATCCGCAATGCGCCTTCATCCTCGGGACCCTGCATTCCCGCATTCTGCCATTCTCCATGCCATTGTAAAGTTTTTTCTTGCTCCATTTATTTTTCTGACTCAGAGTCTAGTGTGCGTCAGCTTCTCGCTGGTCATCACGCAACGTAGCGGTGCTTCCTGATGGATCTCGCTGGGATGAGTTCGCTGAATATCACGCAAGCAAAACCCGGCAATATATCGACAGAACAATGGCTACAGGAGAAGACATATTTCAAGTCGTTCAAGCTTGCATCCTCCTTTCTTGGTATTTCTATCAAGAGGGCAGATGGGTTGAAATCTGGATCTTTGCTGGCTTCCAAACCCGCGTCGCAGTGCCGTTGCGCCTGAATTACCCGGGAACATTCTCTACACATGGAAGTGGTTCCCCAAGCGGATATTTGCCACCTCCAAAAGACTTTCGTGACCTCGAAACCCGACGGCGTACTTGGTGGATGTCAGTAATTTTCGACAGGATCGTCTCCGTTGGTGGCTGGATCCATGCAATTGACGAGCAAGATATCGGTACTGAGCTTCCTTTGAGGGGCGAAGACTTCGATAGCGAAGTACTGACCATCTCCTCTGGAGTATCCGCCTGCTAATTCAGAGATTAGCAACTGATTCCAAGCAATCCTCAGGATATGAGTTCGGAAGACATATTCACAACACATCTTCCCAGATACACTGATTCCTTTCTGCTGCTTATCAAGGCCGTTATGTTGTTTGGTCGCGTCACGGATTTCAATGTGCGGGGCAATCTACGCGCCCCAACAGCGCCAAGCAAGCACCAAGACCCTTTTGCACTACCGGGATTTCGCGAGTTGGATAGCCTCGTCCACCATGATTTCCTCGAGAACCTTCCCCACATATATAGATTCAACATCGGAGTCACAGACATTTCAGGAAGCGCACAATGTGTTGACACTGACTTGTATATGGTTCACATAATGCCCCATGCGTAAGCTTGGTTGTCGCTATTCAACCGACTTGGCTAAATGACATCGACAGAGCCATGATAACTCTTCACAACCCTTACATGGATCTCAATGACTTACAACGCGCCTCAACGAACCGGTGTATCAAAGCTGCACAGGCGATACTTTCAGCTCATTTCATGCTTTCAGCGACTTCTCTTGACCTCACCCGACTGCATCCATTTGTCACTGTATGGGTTGTCTTCCTACCATGAACTTCAATGCCTGATGTCCACAGATCTGCTGGTATCTCGCTGCAGTCGTCCAAGTCCAGGTTTGTAGGCATTTCATAGAGATTGGTGATCACGCCAGGGAAGCTCAGGTTTGGGGGGAAATCAACGTGCTCCGGTGCGCTGATCACTCATCACAACATTTGTGCCGCCTGACACCCGAGCAGCGAAGCTATGTTGAGTTACGGGGCGAGGTCTTCCATCGGGGGTGAGTCTCCATCGAAGAATTGGTCCCGCCTCTTACAGATCTCACACAGTCCGGCAAGAAAAGTTACTTCAAGGTCTCATGAAAGAGATTGTGAGGCTGACGACTCAGAAAAGACCTCTAGAAGTTGGGCTGCCCCTCTATCCATTCTCCCATACTACCTTATTTGCTTCGCCGACTCTTCCTCTCAACGATACACCCATGGCGCCTTTGCCTAATCCAGATTCATTGGGACAATCTGATGAACTAGCTTACAATAGCGCATTCGATATGTACTCAGGATCAGCCGCATGTTCCACCGTCCCATCATCCTCACACGGTATCGTATCATCCACTCCGAACGAAATGCACACTAGAACTGGACAGCATAGCGCAACTCGGAATTGCCCATAACTTACTGCGCCACTTCTTGAATTTATTGATCTGTGTCGTACTACATGTAGCCAAGACAGAATAAAGTGCCCTTGCATCCGCATTTGTCATGCAGACGACTAGCTGCATGATGCGTCGCGTAACAGTATAGTACTGTGGTGATAGTTTATTAATATTCACGGTCACCATGAAACTGACCTCTGCGTCTCTCCGCCTCCAGCAGAGCATCAAATTCGGCTTGCGCAGCTGCACGCTCGTCCACTTTGGTAATAGAGGAACTACCGCTAAGAGGGGGGCTGGAATCAGGGAGGCTGCTGCGTTCGTGGCGTTGTCGGATGGTATCCCAAGATGACTGGCCAGTACTGCATGAGTTCGCAGCTCTGATCTCGTCCCACCTGGTCCTGAGTTGGGTTGGATTTGATCTGGACACGTCACCATCTACAAGCTGAGTATTCTGTTAACCGTGACGACGGTAAAGATGAGCTCACCAAGGTTGTCCTGGTCCCGAACCCACCCCTCTTCAAGAACCATGCTCGCATCTTGCGTGTGACTTGTGGGGTCAAGGTCAGACTTGATCTCCGGCTTCTTTACGAGCATCTCTTCGAATGCGAAACCTATCCGTCCACTTCCGCCGAGTCTCTCATCGACATGGTTTAATGCCATAATGAAGCCTTGGGGATTCTCCAAGGAGTTCGCGAACCGGTAGTGAACCAAAAATTGCCTAAAAGTGCCATATGTCGATCCCACTAGGAAGGCAGCAGCCGACCCGAGACGGAGCCTCCAGATGTTCCACCTTGGTCGGGCGAGGTAAGAACCATAGCCATACACAGCGGCCGACGTTCCTGCGCCATACGCTACCTGGGTGTTGAAATGTGCTGTCAACCATGAACATAAACAGTACCATTTGGACCTACGTGCCAGTCCATACTGGGGCCAGGGAGGAACCTGGCAGCTAACTCGTAGTCATGTGGGGACAGAACGTGTTCCTCTAGTTCAGGTCGCAAAAGTTCTGCAGTCCGTTGGCGAGTGGTAAATGTTTTGTGGAGCCATGCAATCGTGGCCAGGTAGGACATTGGCGGGTGCTTGGGCGGGTGTTAAGTTGACGGCATGGAACAAAGTAGTGCTAAGGGAATGTATGTCTGCCGACAAGTTCCCATTCACATCTTTACTGTACTCTACTTTTGAACCGCTGCGATGAACGCTGCGTACACGACGATGGCCACAAGTTTTTTGGATGATGCCCCGCCGCCGCCACCAAAAGACGACGGCGGTTTAGGGAACGAACACGCGGACCCAATCGTGTCATCCTTAGGTATCCTAACAAAACCGCTCTACTTCGCGATCACCTCCTCTGACTCGTATGTCAGGCTTCGACATTCCTATCTCTCCAGTATCACCATCCTCCCTGCCCTCCACGGTGGATAAGCCTCCGAAATATAGCCCATTGACCGATCTTATAGAGAGCGAGAAAGCATATGTCGAACTCCTCACTGGCATAATCCGAGTCTGTCTCACTTCATCTCCTCGTTCCATATCCTGCCTCATCGTTTGTACTACAGAAAGTCGCCGCTGCCTGGTCACGGTCAAACCTTCCCCCGCCAGAACTCGACGTCATGTTCCGAAGTGTGGAAGGGGTATACAAGACGAATCGCACGCTCTTGGCAGTGAGACCTCCATTCCACCCGGCCTGACAGCATCATTTCTAATTCTTCGTAGAAGCTCAAGGAGATTGGCGGAAATCCATCATCTCCCAAGGCTCTTGGTGACCTATTGATGCGCTGGGTAGGCATACACTTCAATCCCCAATCCCTGTCCTCACAGTGTGGAAGATTGATGAATTAGAACAACCCTACATGGCATATGCCGACAGATACTGTATTGGCTTCGATGACTGGGAGCTCGTCAGGTCAAATTCGAAGCTTCCTGCTGTCCTGCAAGCCTTCTCCGCATCCAATCCTCCACCGCCTGCTTTGCCGCAACCCACACACTTGCTGAATCCCTCTCTTTGGACCCTCGATGCACTCTTTTTACTACCAAAGGGACGCCTACAGTATTACAAGAAGCTATACAGCAGATTGCTCAAAAGTACGACTCCCGGGAGAAGTGATCACCGGCTGCTAACAGGGGCGCTGGGGAAGTTGGATGCACTTCTAGCGACTCTTGATGGCAGAGCCAATAGCGGTGTTGGCACCCTTGGACCACCGCAAATACCACTCCCTCCCCGCATAAACACTGAGGTGAATCCGGCTACTGTGATACCCATGGAACCATCCGCGAATGTACCGATGGAAAGTGGCCCTCTGCTCTCAGGACAGTTTGGGGCAGATTCCGCAAGCGCTGAAACATCTATGCGGAGTAGTTTCTCCTCCAGAGAGTAAGTCTATTAATCCCACCACATACCAGACTTTTCATATATACTCTTAGTGAACGCCTTTCGCAAGAGACGGCATCAACCTCTGTCAGTCGGGAGTCCTATCGAACTATGACATCGCCCGTCCTTGACCTCGAGAGGCGCTTAGCTACTGTAAACACACTCGACATATTTACGATGCAACCAAAGGTTCGTGGTGTAGCATTGCACACGTTGTTAACTTAATCATATCTGCAGCAAATTCGGCTGCAAATAGCGCCACCGACCCTTCCTTACGCCCGCGAGTTACGTTTATCAGTAAGAGTGCTTGTACGGTTTACTCCTAAGGTGACAGGAGTAGAGGTTGTCCATCGTCACGGACACGTTTATATTTTGTCGGACCTGTTTCTTATATGCGAAGAAATGGCCCGAGATGAGAGAGCAACCAGAGGTGATGATGGGCAAGATATGCATCTGTGCTATCCTCCGCTTTCCGGCAAAGTTCTCAACGTAACTGAGGTGCCTGGACAAGGTTGGTTAGTTTACTCTTCCAAGTACACGTTGCTGATTGTATCAATAGAGAATGCCCTGCAAGTCTCTATCATGCGTAAAGAGGCACTGATTTTGGAAGCTGATTCCCAACTCAAACGAGACCGAATTCTCAATGAATTTCAAGAGTGTATATCGTTTGCAAAAACAAGTAAGCGTTGATCCATATTTTCGAGGTCAGTTTTTCTCACCTATCAACCTAGTCTCCAGGGCCGCGCAAGAACCTGTACCACCTATACCTCCTATTGATAACCTTCCTCAATCACCAGCTACGCGCCCTAAAAAGTCTGGCAGCTCTTCGAGGGAGAGACCCAATCGAGCCCTCAATCCTCGGTTACCTCCACAATCCCAAGCAAGCAATGCTAAGTCCAAGTGGACCGATGACGCCACTTCCACAACGGACAGGACTCTGACAGCTTCTTCGCCCAGGCAAAGCAACGGTCTGCTAGTGACGTCTCTCTCGCAAACTCGCCCAGAGCAGCAAAACGTGGGTCTTACCCAGCTCGAGGCGATCCTGCCACATGTAGTTAGCGGCCTCCCAAGCAGTCCTGCTTCACCAGGGAATGGACAACAGGTACCTACATTGCACGATCCAAGCCCAATATACCCGCCACGTGGATCTTCCGCAGGGTATGCCACCAGCAGCCCGCATTCGTCATTTGTACCAGGACAAATTGTCCCTCTCGTACGGAGTGGCAGTATTCAGCAGCAATCACCACCTTTTGCGACGCCTACCTCAGACCTACCTGGGAGATCAGGTGGGGTGTATTCACCACCGATTGCGCAGAACCCCGCCCCGCAAAACTCGACTCTAAGACACTATGCTTCCATACACTCGCTTCGTCAGCAACCTCTGCAGCATCAGCCTTCCTTGCATTCTCTTCCGCATAGACTGAACCACCAGAACATTGCCCCTGCTACTCATTCCAAACCGAGTCCACATTTCCCGAATGGGCAGTCATTCCCAACACATCCATCCAGCCCCCAAGTTGAACAATCTTCCCACAGGTTGCAGAAATCTCTATCGTCGCGGTCACTTCATGCACAATATCAGCGTAGCCAAAACCCACTTCCCCCATTACCCTCATTACCGAATGATTTACCCCTGCCACAAAGCCCATACAGTCAACGCAAGAACTCGACGGGGTCCTTGAACACACCAGTGTCGAGACCACTCCTCCCGTCGATGCAAATGGGATCAAGAACTAACTCGGTTGCGGAACCCTCGATTTTAGATCCGAGTCCTCCCACGTCTCCAGTTGAAGAACGCAAATCGCTTGGACCCGTACGGTCTGTAGTCGCGGCACAAATGAAGTGCAAGGTATTCCATCAACAACAACACGCGCAATGGAGGTCGCTGGGCTCGGCGGACTTGACTCTCTACCGCCAGGAGCCCACGAATGTCAAGCAACTTGTTGTGGCAGGTAGCAAAGAAAAATCCATTCTCATCTCGACGATCGTCTTGACGGATGGAGTTGAAAGGGTGGGAAAAACCGGTGTGGCAATTGAGCTGAGTGATGCTGGGGGTGCACGGACAGGCGTCATTTACATGATCCAATTGCGGAACGAAGACTCTGCGAGCACGCTTTTTAAGACAATACTCGCAGGCTCCGACCGGGTGGCATAAAGTAGATCTTGACGAACTCAAACCGAGCAAGGACTTGCTCCTGTCTGACTGGGATCACGGTGCAGCGTTGGATTATGATTTCTTTGCCCTATACCTTACCTTTCGTGCCTTTGATGGAAGATTGGTCGCAACGACTTTGTGTACTCCGGATATCCTAATAGAGTGCAGATGTCCCAGTATCATTGTAATGTGGCAGGTAACGTTACAAGCTGAGCGCAAAGTGAAAAGTGATCACTACCACATATGCCGATCTGAGGCAAGCCCCGCACAATATCTTCTGTGCGATGAGGTTGAAGGTAACCCGTCACACGCGTTCTACTCTCAGGGGCGTCTAGGATGAAGATGTAATCTGGTACTGTGAGCTACAGCACATCTCGATAAATCTTCGCAGGGTAATTACCTAGAGTCGTCTTCCAGTAATGCGTGAAGCTAGTCCACATTGGCTCACAGGCACCAACTTTTTCTGTCGGCAAGAGTTTTCTGGTACCGTATGTCGTGACACCGTTACCCTCTAGTAGTGATGACCGTTGTCCCTCATCATATGCGCTCCGCAAGCGGTGTCCAACAAGAGTAGACAGTTCAGTGTCCGATAACAGTCTGTCGGAGGGTTTGGAATTCCTCGAGTTTCGGATGACCCTATCTGGATCAGCTTCTTCCTCACCGCCCCCTTCGTCCGCCCCTTTCGTGATGGACGTGGGCACAGTTGGGTCTATGGAGATGTGCACGACACGCGAGACTTGAAGTCGTTCTTGTTGTTCAGGAGACAATGGTTCGCCAGCTAGCAAGGAGTACGCGGGATCATCAGGAGGGAAATTGAAGTCTGCTCGACGTTTGGATTACAATGGAGCTGCGGGTGCATAAGTTCCCGGAAGTTCTTACCTCCCGCTATGATACAGGGCCAATCACGGAGTCGCCAGAGCTCTTGAAATGCGATGACCTCACGAACCAGGAGACCTGCTTGCCTATGACCAGTTCTGGACTTGAGTACAAAAAGGTGGGCATTTAAGTAACCTGCCTCGCTCTTTCGTAGGTATACCTATGACAAATTCACGTCAACGGAGTTGGTGAAAAAGGTAGTCGTGTACGAACGCGGGATGCCAAAACAGATGCGTCGTTGCGATAATGTAGCCCTGGACTTCTGACTCTGGATCTATACTCTGAAGGGCCACGACGTTTGCGATATTCTTGGTTCGATGGCTCGACCCGATGCGTGCCTGCGTACTTAGTTCAGGGTTGCTGTGCACTTCCAACTTATCATACTCTATCGTGGCTTCATGCACGCTCCGGAACATGGCATTCTTGTACGCAACGAGACAGCCATGGGGTTTGTCTGTACCACTCGCATAAGAGTAAGCGTATCCAGCGAGATCGAGCGCAGGAAGGAGCTTGTCCAGCCCGTCGACCTCCTGGAATTCATCAGATGGTGTCTGAGAAACGTTATCGGACTTCACGAACTTGCATACACAGGATATCGGCGTCGTGAGAGAGTATCTCAGCATGAAGCATCGGTATCCTCTCATTTGCTTTACGGGCTTTGCCGCTGGTTGGGAAGAGCTCCGAGCCTGCGATTCAGTGGGACTTGGTCGTAAAGATGCACATTAACTCGACGCACGAACGAGACACTGAGCGAGCAGCTACAAGGATATACTTTGAGCAAATTACAGACTGATGCACAGGATGTAAGTACGGACGTTCCATGTCATGACCCTGATGGTCCATGTGTGAAACAGGTGTGGGCCGTGTGGCGGCTTGAGTGGTATCCATGGTCTCGAGAGGAAGAGAGGGACTGTCTGATCACTAGATTTAGGCTGTTTTTCTTTCCAAAGTTTCTTCTCCAGACGTTTGAGGCGTTTTTCTTCTGCCTGGGCGATCTGTTCTGGCGTTGGCTCATAACCCATGGTTGAAGGGAGGGAAGATGACGTAATCGCGGCGAACGAGACAGTCTTAGACAGTCGTCTCGCACGCTGGGTTGGCACATGAAGTTCAAGCTCTTCTCCACAGCGCGCCTTTCGACGACGACCCTTCGTCGTACAACCAGCTCGCTCGCTCACCCCCGCAGTGCCAGCCATCATCATCGCCCAAGTATTCTCCCGCCCACTCGGTCAAGGTCTCTCGCTTCCATGGCTTCATTTCAAGATCGTTCAGCCATCTCAGATGACGTCTTGACGTCTTTTGGCAATTTTGACCTTGTTCAACGTCTCCAACTAGATTATACTGATGTGGTCGTCTCAAAATGGCGGAGCCGTGTCAGCGGCTTGACCCTTGTTCATCTAGATTATGAGGGTGTGTACCTCAGTTCTCATCTTTTTGTACACTTCTGAATCCGTCCCTAGCCCCAATCATTAATGGATACTTTGTTGTGGCAACTGAGAGTAAGCTACTTCGCACGTATCGCAGTTATTCCTACCCTTCTTACTCTCGCAGTCTTCAACGACAGCGGTTGTCCTCACACCTTAGAACAGTGAGTTGTTTGATACACTTTGCGTGTCCCTGTTTTTGAGGCCGGTCCGCCAGCCTGGTCTTCATGGGCTCGGAGAAGTACCCGTACAAAGGCATCATAGACCATCTCGCTAACCGTGGTTTCTCCAATGGCACGAATGCTTGGACGGATAATGACCATACAGGCAAGGAACGTCGTCCTCCCGTCCCATCTTTTCTCACCTCTACTTCCACGCAGCCTATACCGCTTCAACAGCTGGTGAACAGGGATTCCTTCAGCTCTTACCAATATACCTCGATCATATACTGTATCCCACAATGTCTAAAGCTGCTTTCGTGACGGAGGTACAATCGGTTTATTCAACTTGAAAAGTACTTATTTCATTGACCTCGTAGGTTCACCATATCAACGCGAAAGGTGAAGATGCTGGTGTAGTGTACAGCGAAATGCAAGGGCGCGAGAATACCTCTGGCGATCTCATGGCTCTCCGGTCAGCGCTGACCCGCCGACGAGTTTGTCCATGCTTATATCTCCTTTAGGTCCCAACGTATATTGTACCCTCCGGGCAGTGCTTATCGTAGCGAAACTGGTGGCTTGATGGAAGCCTTGCGTGTTCTCACCGTAGAACAAAGTAAATTCTCCCTTGACCTATGTACATTAACTTATACCCACTTTGCAGTTCGGCAATACCACAGCACATATTATGTCCCTCATAATTTGTCGCTAATAGTCACTGGAAAGCTTTCAAGTGGAACCAGATCTCTTCTCTCCGTTCTCCAGGAGAAGGTTGAGCCTAGCATTATCACACATGGCCAAAATCAGGGATCGCGTCCAAAAGGCTGGAAACGACCATTTGTGGAGACGGCTAGTGCCAACCGCGGGCGCATTGAGGAGATCATCAAGGAAGCCGTGGAGTTTCCAGAGAAAGACGAGAGTCAGGGTGAACTGCTTATCACGTATAATGGTCCACCTCCAACAGCGTTTTTGGAACGAAAGGTTTGTTTGTTTTTACGAACTTGTGAGCAGCTTGCTCAATACATTTTTAGGCTTTGGACATATTATCTACCTACCTTACATCATCACCCGTGGCTCCTCTGAACAAAGAATATGTTGAAATAGAGTCACCCCTTTGGTAAGATTCCATCTTTACATCATGTTACCATACTCATGCCCTTGAAGCTCTTACATCTACTTCAGCGAGGATGCTCGCGCTACAATGGTAGACTTACCCGTCTACATCGGTTCTGTGCCCACGGAATACTTGGACGCTTTTGATGCGAGGCTCTCTGCGAGTTTCCGTCGCATTGTTACGGAAGGAATTGACATGGCCCGGATGTCGATGGTCATTAACCGGGATGAACGTCAAGTGAGGAAATTTTCTTAGCTTTCGCAGGTTCGTTGCCTTGCTGATTCGAACATTTTAGTTGCGGAGCAAACTTGAATCTGCCAAAGGGGATACTTTTTCAGGCACAATTATAACAGATTTCTTGTACGGAGCAACAGATGGCTCGGATCTGCGAGGGGCTTTGGACGAGATCAAGTACTACAATATCCTTAAAGCTTGGAACAGCTCACAATGGACAGAACTCTTGAAGAGGTGGGTCATATGCATATTACATTGTGTGTGATACTTAGTGGTATTACCAGGTACTTTGTCGACCAGCCTTACAGTGTCGTCATCGGAAGACCCTCGGCAAATCTTGCGGAGAAACTCGAAACGATTGAACAAGCTCGCCTGGCAGCGCAAGTCGGAAAGCTTGGACCTGAAGGTCTTGTGAAGGCAGAACAGGAACTTGAGGCTGCGAAAACCGAACATGAATTGCCCATCCCAAAAGAGGTTCTAACTTCGTTCCCCGTCCCAGACGTGAAGAGCATATCGTGGATTCCTGTGAAGAGCGTGCAAGAATTGGGCAAAGGTCGGAGTGTTACTTCCAGGCCTTCGTTGCGAACGGATCTCGGCAAACATATTGGGAGCGACGGCGAGCCATTGACGATGTTTGTACAATACGATCACGTCAAAGTGAGTTTCTTTTCGAGTCCAAACGACTTCGAAACCGACAGACCTTGTAGTCAGATTTTGTGGGAATTCATGCATTCTTCTCGCTTGCAAATGTGCCGGACGAACTTCGCCCGTTCGTAAAATTTTACTACACCTGTTCTCTGACTGATATTCTGTAGATACCTCTCCACCTATGCCGCTGCGTTCTTCTCTTTACCTGTAAAGCTAGAAACCGGCGAAGTATTGGGTCATGAGGAGGTCGTCAACCAGCTCGATAACCTGACTGTTTCGTATGAAGCGGGGCTCGGATTATCAGATCAATTCACCGAATTTGCGCGCATAAGTTTCAAGGTTGAGATAGCACACTATGAGTCCGCCGTCACTTGGCTCCGCGATCTTGTCTGGGGCGCTGTGTTCGACAAAGAAAGGTAAGTAAGTGTTTCGCAAGTTGTTTCAAGTGGCTAATCCGGGGAAAGGCTCCTTGTTTCTGCTGCTAAACTTGCCCAGTCCCTTCCCGAGCTGAAGCGTGATGGCAGCAATATCTTATCATCTGTATGGGCTGAAACGTTATTTGACAAGAATTCGACTTCGCTCGCTGGCGCAATCTTATCCCAAGCAGAGTTTGTGCCGAAGCTTATTAAAGACCTTCAGGAGTCCCCAGAACAGGTGATCGCTGCCTTCGAGAAACTGCGAAAGTATTGTGTGTACCATTTTTATAACATCTTGCGAAGCGTCTCGCCGAATTGCAATATCTGTAGTGACTGATCCCTCGGGAATCCGGATATCCGTCACCGGAAATGTATTGGGTCTTAAAAAACCCCGTAGTACATGGAGTGAAAAGTTCAGTCACCTTGGCGTGAGTACGAGTTCCTTCTAGTTCGCCTCCCCTTTTTCACTTTTCAACAGGAGTCGCCTTTGGCATCGGTAAAGTTGACTTGTGAGACGCTCAGTGAATTGGGCAGGAACCCTATTAGGAGGGTAGGAACAAACAGATTTTCACCGTGCATCCGTTTACCCTTTTCTAGGCGGTTCTCGTTAGTTTGCCCACGATCGAAAGTTCCTTTGTCAATCATACTGCCAAGGGTATTCAAGGTTTTGATCATCCGGAGTTTCCGGCATTAAGGGTCGCACTTGAAGTTTTGAATGCGGCGGAGAGTTTTCTATGGGTATCGTAGAAGCTTGTTCCGACCTGTCAAGTTGTGTTAACTCCAATCCCAACAGAGGTCGGTCCGCGGTGCTGGCCTCGCATACGGCGCATACATGACTGCCGATAGAGAAGCTGGATTGATTATTTTCTCCCTATACCGTGCAAGTTTGGTCCCCGTTCGAAAAATCGCTTCTACTGAACTTCTACATACAGAGCTCCAACAGCATGGAGGCGTTTAAAGAGGTGAACAATGTTGTTTCGGGACTAGTTAACGGCTCCGTAGGTTTCCATCGTTGTCTCCATCAATTCAGCGGGGTAACTCCATCAGATTGAACTCGAAGATACAACGTTAGATGCTGCCAAGAGCAGCATCGTCTATGCTGTTACGAAAAACGTTGCTACAGCAGGCAGAGCAGTAGGTGATTCGAACATCCACAGCATTTGATTTGTTCAGATCTCTACAGGCGATTAACTCATTTACAAACCAAGCGCTCAAGGGTCTAAGTCAAGACCACAACCTCCAGCTGTTAGAGCAATACCAAGCTGTCACCAAGGATGATGTCCTAGCATCTCTCAAGAAGTATATCCTACCAATTTTCAGCCCGTCTACTTCTACCGTTGTTGTCGTCACGGCGCCATCCAAAGTTGACCAGATCGCAGAAGGGCTAACAGGTTACGGATTTGATGTAGAGAAACGGACCTTAGAAGTCGAAGGGGATGAAAATGGATCATTTGAGAGTAGTAGCACCTCCGAAGACGGTTCGGAGGATAGTCGATGATCCAGTAAAGTACTCTATCGGGAATGAGCTGGCATAATTTACTGTATCCCTCCTCTTCCCAACATATCAGACCAGCTTAGGCCTAGGGTTCTGGGGTTCTCTTGGTGGGGGGCTGAGCAGAACATGGGATCTCACTACTTCCAAGGACCTCGATCATCTGCTCTTGTGCTTCGCCTGGTCGCAGTTCAACATCACGAAGAAAATCGTTTTCGACAAGAAAGCGTACGGCCTGCGACAGATTGGATACCGTGACCCGGATTTCAGGCAGGAGCAGCTTAACAAGTAAGATCATTAGAGCGGTTAGGGCAAGTAAACACTGAGCTCCCAGTACGTTACGAAGCAGCGTTGACCGTGACGCGAACGGATTTCGCGGTGGTTTCTTCGACTGAGAAATTCTTCTGACAACTTCTTGAGGGTGACACTGTGACACTTGTACTTCACTACTGTGCCCGACATCAACTTTCGGTATGCACAATGGTGCAGTAGGAACTTTGGACGACACAACTTCGGGTGCTTCGTCGTCGTCTGCGATTGACCCAGAGTTTGGGCCAGCTTCTCGGGTGCATTTCGTTTCCGCATCGGCTGGTTGACTCGTCAAGTCGTCAACATTTTCTGTTTTGGGTTCTTCACGCTGTACTGGACCTTCCCATCGACGACCTCTGCCTCTCTGGTGCCCCTTTCTGTGAAATCCCTTGCTGCCACGCTCTGCAAATGTAGGGTTCTGCCTGTATTTTTTTCTCGCACTAGCACCTATGTCTTCTGGGGCTAGCTGCCCTCGTGCAACTGCCTCCTCAAGTTTCCGTTTCTTATCCTGAATCTTTTCGTCCGTCGGGAATCGCCTCTTCCGCTCTGCTATCCAGGCATTGATAGCTTCTGGCGTATCTAGGACTAGACATGTCCCCTGAATCACAATAGGTTTTCTAAATCTCCATCAGTCAAGGGTCAAAGGAATCTGGCATGAACGTGCACCCTCTCAAGCTGGGATCAGCATCCCAGTCGGCCTTCTTCTCCCACCCAGGTGAAAATATAAAGTGTCGATCCATCATATGAATCTCGACGGACTTGCGGGAGCCAATAAATGGACAACCCCGGCGGGTGCATTGACAATTTCCGGGCTGGTACCAGCTTCCGTGAGTGAGGTGATTTAGGATAGGTCTCACAGTCGTTTGTGGGTGTGCCTGCACGGACGTCCGGTCCCGGGGAGATGTATGGATCGTCGACGTTGCTCTGTTCGTCTGATGTGCGGTGCCCGGGACGTAGGTCGATGAAAGTGTGTACCCATCCGCGGTTGTGCGAGGTGAGTAAGCTTGCATGTATGCCTGATAGTAATGTGTAGACATGTGGCTCGGTGCATAATGTTGTGCGTATGGATTAGCCAACGCCGAAGCCAGTGCGGTGGTGTCATACAGGGGAACTGTGTAAGGGGCCTTGCGTGAGGATGGATGCTGGCCGTCCATTGCAACGCCGTTGAGTCGTTGACGGAAAACACAATGACATTGACTAGCGCTCTGTGCACGTGATGTCTACATAGTACTTTTGGTTTGTATTGCAAACACCCAATTGAATGGCAACAGCAGACGAGAAAAGAACGGGAGCATGTCATGGACGCATGTTGTATATCGTCGGTGAAGCTAAAACACAATGCATTGTAATATGTCAGGCATGTCGCAATATGTATCTTGGTCAGAGCTATCGTTGGGGAACTGGGAGGCGATGAAGCAAATCGGGAGTCAAGAACTTCGAGGTTTTGTGCGTATTTTCGGTGATAGGGGATGGGGAAATGCACAGGGTTAAAGATAAATAACGAATGCGGCTCATCCGAGCGCGTGGGACGACGAAGCCACGGTTGCGTGTGGAGAGCGGGGAGGACAAGAAGGCTGGCAGGACAAGGCATACGGGTTGGTTTGGTGAGGCGTTGGATCGATCATGCAGAGTGGTCGGGCGGAATGTCTGGCAGAACGGTGGCATGGTGGTTTACTCTGGGGAGTCCTGCTGTTGTTGTTCCCTCCCAATTCTCCTCTCCTTCTCGCTCTCCAACTGATTATAGAGTAAGAACAATGCCTTCTCGTTGGCTGCTGGGGTTCCGATGATAGTGAACATTCGTTCACCAGAATTATCGTGTGGGGCCTTTGCAATAGATATCTTGGATCCAGAGAGGCGGCGGATCTCAGTAATTTTGCTTCCATTACGGCCAATGATACATCCGACCATATCAGCGGGAATTAGGATGTTTTGCGTACGAAGATTGGCGGGTGGTTGTGTCGTCGAGGGGGAGTGTGGAGAGGGTGGAGACGAACCACGGCGAGTAACATCACCAGCAGACCTGCGAGTGTTCAAACCGCCAGCATAGCCATTGGCTGATCGTCTCGAGCCAAGGCGTTCGTCACCAACGCCTGGATGAAAAGGAACTGTCCCGGCACCCCTTTCCCAGTCCTCTAGCAAGCACTTTCCAATTTCTTCGATTGCACGACTGATGGCTTCTGGGGAACCCTGAACCTCTACGATGCGTTCTGTTGACTGCGGGAGCATCTCTTTTGAGGCTACCATGCGAGCTCCAGAAACATCTTGGATGGCTTTGATTTTGAGACCGTTGCGACCGATTACTGTGCCCATCAGATTATGGGAGATGAGGAGGCGGATAGAGGTGTGTGGGGATGATGACGAGACGGGAACAGGAGACGGGCTTGATGAGACGAGCTGGGTGATGATGAGGTTGTATGCCTGTAGGCGTAGAGGATTTAAGTGAAGCTGAGGAGGAGCTGGGGAGAAAGAGGGGGGCGCGTACCTTTGCGACTGCGTCAACAGATCCGCCGACTGTGAGGACACGTTCGTGGACGCCAGGTATGACCTTGCTGACGCCAGCCCTCACCCCGGTCTGCTCCCTAAGATCTGCGACATTTTTTCCGCCCTTTCCGATAATTACCCCAGCCTCCTTTGTGGTTACGAGGGCGCGAAGGGTGAGGACGTCGTGGGCGGAGGCCGGCGATGGGGAGCGGGATGCTGCGGGGGATGCTTTTGTTGGTAAGCAAGCGGGACACCTCTAGGAAAAGAAAGGGCCCACCTGAGTTTTGATGGGCTAGATGTTCTGTGGACATGGTGTTAGGGTTGTCGGGGACGATGGAGAGGGGGAGGGGAGGATGGCGGCAGGGACGGTCAAGATGGTGGCTGCGTGATTCAAACAATCGCTCCCCTCAGAAACGCGTGTCCGGCGCGTTCCCGCCACCGACCGCACAGCCACTTAGGTCAAAAAAAAAAAAAAAAGTGCTCTGTATAAAAGACACCAGCGTTGCAGAGGTCGCATGGTTACATGCATGATCTTATCGGTACTGAACATAACGTAGTCTGCAGCTTGACATACAAACATGGTGACCCTCCTAGAATCCATATTCTGCCAGTTTCTCAAAGGAAGGTGATGCGTCCCCAACCGCTTTTTGGCGCAGCTTCAGCGCAGTAATCTGAAACTAAGAGTAAACTCGCAGCCCTAATACAATGTCTCAACTCTGCCCCACGCACCTTGCGTTCATGGAATGCCTGTGCTTTGATCTTCCTCTTCTCCTCAAGGCGGTCAACGACATCCTTATAACCCCACCCAACCTCATGCGACAGACGCTACACAATCATGCTGTCAATGGGCCACCCGTGTCAAATCCATCATCTCCCGTACCTTGACGGTGCAATATTTCCGGCCAGGCTTCAACCGCAGTACCCGAAGGGCCTCAGGAACGACCATCCGTTTCTTGCGATCGTAGGGCGGCGGAACACCCTCAAAGAGCTTCAAACGCTCGAGTGCGGCAGTACCCCTGGCAGTTTTGTGGGGCACCATGCCGCGAATGGCGCGGAAAAGAATTTTGGAAGGAGCGCGGTGGTGGAAAGGACCAGACTTCTTGGGGTTGACAATGTGGCGCTTGTGGAGGAAGTTGTGGTAGCGGAGCTGCGTAGCGCGAGATGTCGTCTGGACTTGGTAGAAGGATAGATGTATCATCATACCTTGTTGCGGAAGAAACTGCCAGAGATGTTGATCTCCTCGCATCTCACGACGACAATCTTCTGGCCGGACAGGATTTGCTTGGAGATGATAGAGGCCAATCGACCAAGGAGGTGACCCTTGCCATCAATGACGATGGGTGTCGAGGAGAAAGTGGCCATAATGAGATCTATATCGGACGCAGGGACGCAATGCTGAGTTCTGAGGGGGGAAGAAATGAAGTCAAGTGGACTTGCCTGTGGAGAAGAAAGTAGTTAGGAGCGCTCAATGGCTAGGACGTCGAGCCCCGCTTACCTTGGATCTTGAGGTCGTTGGGGAATGTGGGAAAGCGCAATCGAGACAGCCACCATGACAAAAACTGTGCAGTCATTCTCGGAAATTTCCGAACGAGATGAACTAATCATTACAGTTTCGCAGCTTGCACGATCCACTCCGCCATCCCATAGACAAATGGCGTCCACGGTCTCCCTTGCCTCCCGTTCCTTGTCCAGTATTCAACTATCCTCTCTCGCTTACTCACAGCAGCCCACACTTGCCCGCACAACTCGTACTGGCCCCCACTCTCCAGCTCTACTTTGGCAGATGGGAATAAGTCCGTGATAAAATTGATCGCAGTGACAACAGCAACCGTATATCCCTTGAGTGATTCGCCAGCACATGGAACCACGTTGGTGCTTTTGTTCAAGTTCGACAACGCGCCTTCAGTGTTCCGCAAGTACCTTGTCACAAGTCCCCGCCAGAGTTTTTCACGCTTGTGCGGCGCTAGCCAGTCCTGAGTCAATACAATGTAAATGGAAAGACTGCCTTTGTTGTTTCGAATGATACACTACCTTGTTGACGGAAGTTCCCCAAACTTGACCGAGGAAAAAGAAGGATGCTTCCTTGATCATCTGCGCGCTTACCCTGACCTCGAGACTCATATCTTTGAGAAGCTGTGGTCACGTTTAGCCTGCTTTTTGACCATGGTGTCTCCATCACCCACAGGTGTCCCTTCAGGTGCCAAAAACTCCTCCAGGAATGCCAAGATAGCAGAAGTCTCCGCTAATACGAAGTCATTCCCTCCTGCAGACTTGTCTCTGACACGCAAAACCGGCAGCGCAGAATAAGGGTAAAGGTCACGGGTAATTTTTCCTGACGTTCTCCATCGAACCCACGTTTCTGGTGCGACTTCTTCCAAGGTGAATGGGACGCCGGAGTCAACAAGAAGAAGTAGGACAGGCTCCCCACGAGCTCGGATAGCGAAATAAGTGAGGTGAAGCTCGTACGAGCTCATGACGGTTTGTCCACATGAATTAACACGCTGCCGCATGCAGTAATGGTTTATTTCGCATGGAACCTTCCCCCGCCTAATCAGGGCGACAGACAATCGACAAGTCCCCAGACCTCCAACTACGACTGGTGCTGAGTGAACCAGGGTTCCTATCTACTCTCGTTATCTGCCCCCATCGTTCATGGAACCTTGCATCCACTACGTTATCCCCCGAAAGGGTATCGCCATTGGCTACCCTTGACATTACCCGACAGATTCACTACAAAGAGGTGCCCGGAATCAGGGTATTTCTCCTGCAGGCTGCTGTCTCCACCAACGGCACTGCAGTGAGCAGTTGTTACGTAGAGTTGGTCCTCGTTGGGACCTGCACAACAAAATGACTATCATTCCCCAAGATCGACCACGTTCATCGCCCACCTCCAAAGCAACACGCAGTCACATTCAGAGCAGTAGGGAAGTGTATCTCGGTGTCGATATTGCCCTGAGGTGAGAATCGGGTGATTCGAGAACCTCCCCATCTGCCGAGAGTCGTCCAGCATATAAATCTAGGATCAATCGACCGACGGACCTTGCGCTCCATATGTAGCCCTCTTCGTCAATACATAGACCATCGCAATAGGTCTTTTCCGGCAATCCCTGGGCAATCGCGTCAACGGCAATTCTCCTATTCGACAACTTTCCATCATCGAAATCGTAGGCATAGATGAGATTAGTGAGGGAGTCCGTGAAGTACCTGGAATTCCTCTTGAGACACGCTCAGACAGCAGAATGAATTTCATGCTTGCATAGTTTTTTCATCCGGACTCCAGCCTAGTCCATTTGAGTCCTATACACCGAGTAAGCATTCCTCCCACGAGAAAAGCGCCATAGCTGACCGTAAAGGGCCCTTCGTCTACAACTTTGCATTCCGATGTGTTTGGGTCATACATCCAAAGCTGGCCCGGGATACCCTGATCTTTAGAATGGAGAGATCCAGCAAAAAATCGGCCTTTGCTGTCGCACGCCCCATCGTTAAATCTCACATAGGGAGCGTGATGGTCAGGCAATGGTTTACAGAGATGATGCAGCCTTGATCCTCCGTCCAACACCGCGAAACCGCTACCCGCTGTGCAGGCGAGCTGGAAAATAATAGTGACGAGAGTTGGGCAAGGGAATGTCCGTAAAGCGCACTCACCCCTTCCCCGCGGTCCCTCAAGGCAAGACATGTAATCGGTTCATCAAACGTCTCCACGCTTAGTGCTAGAGTCTTGGTATCCAGATGGAAAACCTTTCGGGGGAACTCGACAAGCTGATTCCCCGATGAACAGTCCTCCCGTCTTACCTTGTTCTCACATATATCTACAAAATGCAGGACTTGCGTTTTGGGATCATACAGCGGGGCTATTGACAGCTCATCAATAGTAGAGTTACGTAGTTGGCACGCTCGAACCTTCACCGAGGGTACACCCAACTTTAAGAAGTGGCTCATTGACTGTAAGGATTTTGGGTGGTGACATGAGGGATAAGATATCACTCAGCTTTCCGTATTGTATATATATGCGATAGCTCTCGGGAATCCAAATGGGGTTATCACGTCAAACTTTTGAGCAAGTGACCCACTCAGCCCAAAATAGGTCCAGGCATTGAACAGTCTCCGATCATACGCACTCAACCCGGATGGAAAGAAGTGTTTAATTTGATGCCGAGTACAAAATGACAAGTGGACGAAGAGTGCTATCCCTTCCTTCAGTGAGCTAATGAAGAGTGAGCGACGCACAATGCGGAAAGCGAAGCGTACAAACCTTCAGGTGTTTTTGCAATATAGTCAATGGCTGTTGAAAGGCAAAAGAATTAACATTAACAGTTAAACGGCCAATGAAGGAGACCTACCCTGCTGAATGGTCTTTATTTCGTCAGCTTCAGTATCAGGAATCTCGATAGCAAACTCCTGTAGATGTCAAATTGAGGATTACGTCGGTGGAACAGAGACCGCGCGAACCTCTTCTATAGCCATGACAACTTCAACCGCATCCAAACTGTCAAGGGAGAGGTCACCCGCAAAGGAAGCCGAGGTCGAAATCTGTAAAATATGTAAATAATGGGAGAAAAAGACGTGGACCTGTGTATGAGTTGGAAATGTACCTTGGATTGGTCGACTTTCTCGAAACCCTTGAGCACGTCGAAGACTCTAGCTTGAATGCCTTCCTTAGAAAGTCCTCCTGCAGCAGAAAAGTTCGCGCGGTGCAATCTGTAGGCCGACTGCTTGGAAACGGCGAAGGTCGGTCGGGCACGAGACAAACTACGGAGGGTTATACGAGCAAAAGACATTTTGGTGTGAACGCGTCTGACAGGAAGGTATTTGTTCGCTATGTTGTCCGGATTTGACCGAATATTACCTAATCCACATTTCGAGGGAATCCCGTCTTGGTCTTCACTACAACAGTACTCGTCCCAGCAATGAAGCATGGCGTCGCGTTTCGAAAATTCTCCAGGACGTCCTCGCATCGTAATTTGATGCTTCGGTGCGCCGCATAGTTCCTCTCTTTTGTTTCAATACTCATACTGCACACCCAGAAACATCGTCAGCTCGTTATTCGAGCATGAGCAGATTCGAACCACGGTTCCAAAGGCCAAGGATGCCGCGAGACTGGCAGAGAAGGCACGACATCTCGGTCCTGCTACGCAACTGTCTGACTTCAATGGTAGATTATCACACTCGGCAAAAGAGGGAGCGAAACTTCCTATCGCCGTGCACAAGGTTTTCTCCTCAAGCCCGAGCTCTTGCCAAAACTTTTCTCTACATTCGCGCAGAGATACAAGGAACGCCCAGGTGGTTATACGCGTGTTGTCCAGATTGATAACAGGAAGGGCGACAATGCGCCTATGGCTCTTTTGGAACTAGTCGACAATCCGAGGGACTTCAAATTTGAGATGACAGCCCGGGCTGTGGGTCGGGAGCTGCTTACGGACAAGTTGCGGTGGAACACGCCAAGGGGTGTGCTCAATAATGGTGTCACTGATGCTCACGCCTCCGTCTCCGCCGAGCTCCAATTAAGGGCATGCGATAAGGGGCAGTTACGCTCCGTGACGCGAAGGAATCTCCAACAAGTGTTAAAGTATCGGGGACGCGAGGCTCTCGCTGAGATTAGCCAGAAAGCGACTGCGCACACGGTGAGTGCCTCGGATGATAAAAAAAAAGTTGCGACATTCAGCATCTTCCAGGAGTCGCTTCTTGCAAGACCGATACTACAGCACAGGGCACGGGTGGCCGAGAATTCGAGAGCAGAGAATGCCAAGGCTCCCTATAACGCAGCATTCCCCAAGACATCTCTGCACGCGGGGTCCGCGGCCCTCGGGCAGATTCGACCCGCTGGGCAACTTGCCAAGGGTGCACTCACACGGACGGGCTGGCTCCCCAAGAGTCGGTTACGTTTTGCCAAGAGAGGTCCACCCCAACCTTCAGCTTATACTGTACAGAACCTGCAGCTTGTGTGAACTGCTATAATGACATGCTCGTATCGTTCATCGTTACACGCTGCGATGCTATTACGTTACAGTAGTGTGCGAAGTGTTTGACGTTGCGCTCATTTATTGTTCCAGTCCTTTCCGAGCGAAAACAATGATTGACGGGGCTCTGCGAGGGGAGTCCATGGTAACAACGAACACAATAACCAAAGGAAGAAATACAAAGTTGTGACGTCGACTCATGACAGACCGCTGCGGGTTTGATACCAAGCAACCGATAATGTTACATGACCAAGAGTGTTGTAGGAGGTCTTTCACCCCCGCCTGGAATGATTTGACACCATCCACAGACGAGAGTGGATGAGGAATAAGTTTAGGTTACGTGTTACGTTACGTGCGACTGATTATCCGTCGGCAGAACGACCTGCGTTCTGTCTTGACGATAGTATAATATGACGGCGTGCGTCTTCAGAGGGTATTTTGCGCACGAGCTCACTGGGAGATCAGTAGGGATCGGTGAGGTGAGGTACGCGAAAAGTCTGTGCCCAAGTAGACGTACAGTGTCATTCCAAACGTTGAAGCGATAGTCCCGCCAAAGGCGGTCGACTGTGACCCCGTTACACAGTGGGTTTGGAGATGCGCGCTGCGATGTGCGGGAGGATGCACCACTCGAAAAGAGCTGTGATATATCGCATCGTATGTCTCTCCAGCTTCGGGCACTGTGGAAGCGCATGATGGGTCAAAAGAATGGCAGGACGATGTTGGAGGTGAATAAGACACACCTCACGTTGGCGACTTTTGTGCGCGATTTGAGAGCGTACTTGTAAACTGAACCGGCGTCGAGGACGAGGGTAACGCTTTCCCCAGGGTGGAGCAACACGATCGCGCTGGTGGACCTTCCATAGTCCCGCAAGAGCTGTATGGTTGCGCAATCGTGTGTGTCGTTTGTGAAGTCGAGGCAGACCTCGTATGAGACTTGAGTTGGAGCGGGCATGAGAATGCAGGGCGGCGTCGCAGACGCTCAAGTATGAATTTTGAGTGGAGATAGGAGGAGAAGGGGAGTCGAGGAAGCCTGCCCCGTACGCAGCTGGTTTTGTTAGCCTTGCGTGGGGGAGCAGGGCGAGTTTCAGACAAGCCACGTTGTAATTGTTGCGCTCCTAACGCGGGCGATTCCACGTTGGTTCGGCGAGGCTCACTCTTCCTGTCTCCATGCTGCCATTTCTCGACTTGCCGTTCGATCTACGTCTCATCGTATACGATCTTATCCTCGCGGACAGTCAGATAGTCCATCAATCAATTCAGCCCTCCAACGCCCACTTTCGTTTCCTACACGCTTGCAAGCAGGTTTACTACGAGGCTACTGACACGTTCCGCACATATGTCTCCCTGCGAAACGAGTTTCAAATGGAACGGTTCCTTCATTGTATCTCCTCATTTCCTGAAACAGCCCTCGCCGTGCGGTGGGCCGACGTCGCCAATGATGGTCGCATCGTGGAAACTCTCCGTACTGGCCATGTTTGTACTCCTCTAGCCTCCCTCCCCCAGTGCCTCATCCGGCCCCCTTGCCTAGACTATACCGGCTTCCCAGCTCTATCGCATTCTCGCCAAGTTGCCTTGTCTAGAAAAGTTGCGTGTCTTCGATGTTCGCCGATATCACCCCTTTATCATGAACGGTCTGTATTTGTCTCTCCGGTCCATCCACCCCCTAACTATCGTGTGTAGTCCCGCAATTGCGGTACCATCTTGACTTTGAAGGTGCCATGTACCCTGCTAGCACTCACAGGGATGGCACAACACTCCCAAAACTCACCTCGTATGAGCTTTACCTCGGCCCCTCCACTCGCGTCGCCCAGGCGTTCCACCGCCTACCTAGTGATCGTGTGCGCTCATTGCGTTTGTCCGGAGACTGCCATATCTCCCCCAACGCGTCCTTCCAGGCCCTTCACCACCTCATTATCCGCAGCGTTACAAGCAACTCCTTTGACAGAATCAGATTCAACTCTGTCTTTGCGGGCTCTCAGCTTGAGTCGTTCACACACGCACAAGGTCATCGTCTGGGTTTCGAGATCAGAAACATTCACCTCGAGTCTCTCCTCGACGGCCCTGGACGCTGCCTTCGAAAGCTGGTTCTCCTACAGAGTGCCCGTCTTTCCACCCCTGTCATTGCATCTTGCTTACGCAATCTCCCAATGCTCGAATATTTTGCGCTTTCATTCGTGACAGTAACTGAACTCGGGGAGAATTTCATTCTTGCGTTGGGACCTTCCCTCCGGACGCTCAAGTTGCAGGTTATCCATGCTTGGTATGCAGTCCCGTTGTTCGACGAAGAACGTATCATTTGCAATAGTTTGGAGGAGCGGGTCCTGTCTCCAAAATCACGATTGGACACGATCTATGTTTCCTTTCACACTCGTCTCATGACGGAGGACGGGAGGGAGGAGAGGTGGAGACGTATCGCACATGCTCAGCATCTCACGCTAAAGATAGGTCCATGGGAGGACAACGAGGAAACCTGATTCGAGACTGCTCGAATGTCGTAGCATGGACATGAATATCAAAGGCTGGATTATATCAACTCGCCCGTAAAATGTCAAGGTAGCAGCTGCTATTAGCTGAACAAAGATAGTGAGAACAATGATACAAAAGGCTCCTGAGAGTCCACGAGACGATCGGCATATGTAGTAGATTCCCATCTGTAGTTTGAAACGTGAACAAGCGTGCTTGCCAATCCATGAGGTATCAACGTCAATAACCACCAGGATGGGGCCGGCCAGTAAACTGCATATCGGTGTTCTGGGGTTCGGAACCACGTGGCAGGTAGGTATCGTATCCGTTATAACCTTCCTTCTGTGGCGGTACACCGACGACTGTAGACGCCGTGCTATCAAGCCTCGCGTGTCCGCGACCGCGACCCTCGTCGAGTTCGTGGGATGCTCTAGAATCCCAGGGATCACCCCGAATAGCCATTGGGATATCGTCCGTCAGCGATCTGGTTGAATCATTGAGTGCAGCATACTTCTCGTGATCCTCTCGCTGAGAAGCGCCATACGATGACACGACGAAGAGGAGATAAGTCTGGAGGCTGTGGTAAGATATGGATTGCAATGGCGACTACCCCATCACTCACTTGGACGATGGCGAAGAAGACCCAAGCGCCAGCCATCAGTCCGACGTCGACCCATGAAAATATATTACAGAGAGTCTGGCCCTCTGATGAAGTGCCGTTGGAGTCGCTAGTCTGAAAGAAAGTGGTTTCGCAATTTGATTGGGCGGTGGAGTGACGAGAGGCAGAAATGATAATCCAGACAGCAGCGATGGCAAATACTGCGATAGATGCACCTGTGTTGAGAGTGACATATCTGCGATACATGATTGCTTTTTCCTGTGCTTGTGAGACGAAGTGAGGCTTGACGGATGAGTGTACCACGTACTTGTGCGACACCTAGGAAGCCTAGAATCTGGATTGCTGCTGCTACATAACAGACAACCGCAAAGAGCGCAGGAGCGAACGATGGAGTTGCAGCACCGACGACTTGGGAGGTAAGAGTGAGACTGCGGGGAACACGACGGGGTAGGAAGGGGCACTTACTCGATGGGGTAGCGACTGAGAGGGTTCCGACGACGATAGCGATGACGAACTGTTCAGTGAGGGTAGTATATATGCCTGCATTGATGAGGGGGATTGCGCAACAGCAATACTCTCGTGGCTTCATGACTAGTTGGAGGAAGAGAGACGAGAGGTCGCTGACAAGCCGCAGCTAGCGGTATCACTCTCGCATTTGGGAAGTTTACTCCCACGCCCCCAGCGTATTAGGACCGACCGTTCTTGGCATGCTCAGTCTCTTCCAGCTCAATCTCAAACATGGTCCGCCTTTTACCGCTGTCCCTGCTCGCGGTCTTTACAGGTGCAGCGCTCGCAGGTCCCAACCCAGAACAGCAGGTCCTCAGTGACACGTCCGTTCAGTTTTCCGACAAGTGGTCCTACGTCAATTGTGGTGGGAATACACTTTTTTGGCTCAAAAACAAATGACTGACGAGTAGACAGGATTTGAATCAGATCCGATTCAGTTAAAATCGATAGACGTGTCTCCCGATCCCCCCAAGCCAGGTCATGATCTTACTGTCACGGTTTCCGGCACTGCTGTCGAGACTATCGAGGTTCGCCTCCCCGTTTACCTTGCTCGGCTCAAATTGATGGTACCCTCAGGAAGGCGCATATGCCGACGTTGTTGTTAAGCTTGGTCTCATCAAATTGTTGACGAAACAATTCGACGTCTGTGAGGAGGCGTAAGTCTCGTCCGCACAGGTAGTGATAATTTTCCTGACAATCCTTAGTCGTGCCGCCAATACCAGCGTTCAATGTCCCGTTGAGAAGGGTGACTACACTGTCTCCCACACGGTCGCGTTACCGAAAGAAATACCGCAAGGTTTGTCTCGCAAGCACTCAGCTTGTTCTCCACTCACACGTTACTCTAGCCAAGTTCTCTGTCAGTGTGAGGGGATACACAAACAAAGATGAGGACATGCTCTGCTTGGATCTCAAGGTGGACTTCATGAAGTTCCCCTTTCCTAATGTTTGGTGATCGGCGCTCCCCGACGATATTATTTCTACTCTATCCTTTTGCTTGGATGTGTATACTCTCTTATGAGATGGTTGCGTTGGAGGGCAACCGCCGTTACCACAATAGGAAGTGTACCAGTACTAGTAGTACTAGTCGCACTCGAGAGTGGCCCTAAATAAACGATCATTGATGCCAAAAAGCTCGAGAAAGAGGAAAGAGAAAGTAGCAGACTTCTCGGTAAGAATGCCCGGCTCTTGCTCTCTTTGTCGTCTGAATCCCTTGTGAATGCCGTAGAAAGCGAAGCTGAAGCTTGGCAAGGGCAAGAAGTTATCCTCTAATGTCGTAGACACTTCCTTCAAGACTCGGAGTGGGTGAATACACTTTCTTTCCCGTCTCTTTTACTAAACGTTCCAAGGCATCGCCCTTCCAACTCAGAGTATCGCTGTCGAAAAGGATGATACTGTTCCCACTAACAGGCAGCGACAGACATTCGACGACATACTTTCCCTCCTCAAACACTACAGTGCCGGAACTCGTAAAGATGCCATTTTCAGTGCTCGAGAACTATTCCAGCTCCACCCTGGGTTACTAGAACGTTTAATTGCCCCTCTGCTCAGTGCTTGTGTACGCCTCGTTGGTGATGAGGTATGTCTCCAGCCGCATCCGAGCTTTCCTGCATGATGCACCCATCGATAGGATGCCGGCGTTCGTAAAGCTCTGCTCTCATTCTTTGACTGGATGTTCCCCCGTCTCGATAAAGTAGGCATATGTATTATTGCCAATGCACAATTTTGACGTCCCCGCGCAGAAGGATCTAATTCCACACGTACCGCTACTATTGCTCTTCACTGCTTCTGCCCAAACACACATATTCCCTGAAATCCGAATAGATGCACTACGCTTTTTGGACCTTCTTCTAGACGTTGTGCCAGAGAGCGTGGTATGTGGATGGAATGAGTCTGGTCTCGGCCACGGAAAACGCGCTTTAGAGGGCTATCTTGGCATCCTCAGCGCTGGAACAAAGTTCGGTGGAGCTGAAGGTCCGCTGAAGCGAAATGACAGTATCCTCGTTTGTCTTATTTTGTGTCCAGGTCCAGCGCAGGCGACTTCCACTGCCTCCGTGGTACTTTCAACCCAGGTAGCTGCGTCTGTCCAATCTTTCCAATCTGCTGAATCTCAAGACCTTGTCAGTCAAAACTGGTAGTCTTGCAATCCCTTTCTTCCTTTTTGGGTCATGCAATAGACCCACAGTCTTTTGCACCCAGCGGATCGCACAGAGAGGTCGGCCAAGCGATCGCACCAGCACCAACTTGGTTTTTGCGTCCCTCTTTCGCGAGTACTCGGCTATACGAAGAGTATGCAAACGTGTTCCAGCCCTCACTCCGTGGGGTGAATGGCAAGCATTTAACGTGGAATATGAATCCCGAGTTCGAGTCTTTCGATGAAGACTTTGTCTACGATCCGCGACTCTTATGTGGAGAAGCAGAAACCACGTGGGATCTGAGTAATCTGTCAGATCTTCCTTTCGAAGTGGACCAAGTTTCGCGTCCGTTAGGCGACATCCCCTTGATCATGGTAGGCGGTCAGTCTTCTCGTGGATGATCCAGTGGTGGAACGTGAATCTTGCAGAGATTGTCTCGAACGCTATACCCGACCTTGACCGCCACGTTTCTTGATGGCGCGCCCGTCGTCTTCTCGCCAAGTACGAATCCGACCGAAACGGAAGTCCAGATGCTCATGGCGGGGTTCAAGATCGCTCGGACTCTGTACAGTGCCATTCTCCAGAGCGCTAGTCCAGTGCGTGAACCTGCGTGCTGATGCTAGCATTTCTTTGAACCTGTGAATCAGGGATCAGATCTACTTGGACCTTGCGAAGAGCTCAAGACGCTACTTGATTACCTCGCTGGGTACTTTCCGTTTACCCCTGCGCATCGAGAAGCAAAGGCAAGGGTTTGTTAGACGTTGCTACCCAGATAGACTCATCAGGAATGCAGGTAGAACAAGCGTTTCAGGATCTCAGTGTGATCTACTGCGAACTTGCATCGTTGCTCGTCCTTGTTTCGCACCAATCGGGAACTAGGGGTATGCACCCAGGAAAACGATTTCGAGGAGGACGTCACAAATCTTTGTCGTCTCTGAAAAGCTATTTCCCGTCCAACTTGCAGGCTGATGTCGTCAAATACTACGTCATTCGACTTCTTCAAGGAGATGGCGGATCAAACGCGCAGCTACCGAGACCTATTTCGGCTGTAGTGTATACGGCGCTTCTCCCGACAATCTGGGCATTGTTGAACCAGAGGAGTGGACAAGAGCCAGAAAAGGAGCCCTCATCGGTGTTGGCGGCGACTCTTGACCATGCGATGAGGACTACGTCTGGTTCTGCGGTGAAACGACTGACGATCGAGTTTGTCGGCCGACTGTTGCTCGTAAGGGTATTTTATTTGTGCCAAGCCAAACCTAATGTGTTGATGTCCGCGCTTAGCTAGAGAAGCAAGTCGGCTACGCCGGCTACTTTGACCCTCGTGTTGCAGGTCAAGGAGGCAAGTTTCAAGAGTGGATGATGCACCTCCCTAGAACGCTTTGGGAGATGGGGACGAATAACCTTGTGACAAGCCAGGTGAGCGGCGCGTGTCCCAAGTTGAATCCAATTCACATTTTAGGCGATTTTGGGGTTGCTCTTACGTCTGCTCCAACGTGGATCGTTCGTGATGCAGCGCGAGGTGGGTGTCGTCGTTTATGAGGAGAGAGTGCTGGGAGGACTGATGTTCCTGACTTGCAGCAGATCTGCTCGTTGAGGTCGCGCCTCACGCCGTTCTTGATGATCGTACACCCTATACGAGGGCAAGTTCTCGGTCCGTTTAGCAAGATGCGGTGCTCGACATCTCACGTCCGATGTCTCGCGTTGGACTTGTGTGCGTTGCTCGTGACGGATCATCATAACAGATGTGAAACAAAGGATGACGACGGTCTATGCAACGCGGCATCCGTGGCTGTCAAGGGTACGACGGAGGAACTATATTGGGAAAGGGTGAGAGAGGCCATGCGTTCGGAGTGATTTTAGGGTTCGCCCGGAAATTCAGACCTGAATGAGCGTGGGGCGGCGATACGAGAAAGAAAAAAAAAGGAGATTTGAAACGTTCGGTGACCGCATTGCCTCTTTTCGCGTCCTTCGACGAAGCTCGCTGTGGAGCGAGGGCGATGCGTTCTGTCGACCCTAATTTTATTTTATTTTACTGCGGTAGCTTGACGGAGATGAGCTTGTCAATGGTTGCCATTTCCACGCATCTGAGCGGTCACCGTCTGTCCCCATTTGTGGCTTGCTGCGGACGGTGGCTAGCCAACGGCTCTTTGAATGATCCGGACGGTGGCTCGATCGGGACACGAAAAAAGGGTCGCCACATACAATTGCAACGTTTACGATAAAACAAAGACAACACAAAAATCTATTAGTCTTGACTAAAGCAAGGCAGAACAATACAACCACGAAATCCCATCAACTACGGTATCCAGGCCGTAGCACGCATGCATCATGTGTGTGGGTATGCAGTTACCAGCCCTCTAACTAGGAGAGCAAACGACCAGCGCCAGAATGTGAGAGGTATCTAAATGTTAAGTGTATGGAATAGCAAATAAATGAAGGAACCGAGATGGTTCAGTCGGTCTTCCACGCCCACGAGATGTCGATGCGACCGAGACTGGCGTCAGCGAGCGAATCAAAGGCGCTTGGAGAAAAGTCGAGATCGGTGATAGCACACGCAGTGCACCTGTCATAGACAGTAACCGTGACAGAACTACCTCCGTCTAGAGAAGAAAGGAATCAGCAAAAGTAGTAAGCGAGCGGATACGAATAATTACAGCTGGCTGTGATCTGCTTGCCGCAAACTGGGTTGGTATTGGGGTCGGCACCATCATAGCCTCTGTGGGAGAGTGAGAAAGTGGAGCGGGGAGGGGAAAAAAAAAAAAAAAAAAAAAAGACTGACGGATAACTGTCGAAAAGGAGTTCGGAGACGGCGGCGATAGCCTGACCATCGGTGCTGGTGATACCGCACGCACCAAGACCGACCTCGTAGTAAGTGCCTGGAATAAACGGATGAGGAGGATGAACCTGGACAAGGAAAAAAGACGGGTACCTTGACCAGTCTGAGTGCCAGTCATATAGCTCGGTTCACTGCTACTGCTGGAGGAGGTGGCAGGGGTGGGCGAGGCAATCGGAGTGGAGGTCGTGGGAGATGCCTCTGGGGTTGATGACGGAGTGACGTAGGAAGGAGTAGAAGAAGTGGTATCAG
>JBBPRI010000021.1:0-160283 GCA_038092955.1 Boletus pseudo-olivaceus
TAATTATTCTCTGCAGCCGTGCCGGAAAGTAATACATGTACATAATATAGATATCAGCTCCATCTCCGCCCAGAAAAATGTCGAGTGTACAATTTTCACGAACTCACGTGTAGAGCTCGCCAGGCGGAAAAAGACATGACATTTGGTCATTTTACATGTTTCACACGCAAATTCTTCCTGGGGTATCAAACGCGTTTATTTAAGAGGCAATTTCAGGTGTTCTCAGCTAATCTCAACCCGACCATGACTCAGGTGCCCAACGGCGATCGTTCTAACCTCATCTCGTTCTCTTATCGTCTCTTCGAGGGGCGTGCATTGGCCCAGGATGTCTGGTCGATCTTCAAGTGCGTCACGCGATACTCACCCTCACCCTCTCCTGATCTCTCTCTCTCTCTCTCAGCGCCGCAAATCTCCCTTCTGATTGCATCAATCTTGGTCAAGGCTACATGAACTTCCCCCCTCCCTCTTGGGTCGTTGACGCCGCCGATCAGGCGCTCAAGCAAACTTTGCCCAACCATTACTCTCATCCGAAAGGACGCATACGCTTGCGCCAAGCCATCAAGAACTTTTACGAATCTTCCTTTAACAGGTCTCTCGACGTCGAGAACGAGATTCTAGTCACCAGCGGTGCTAACGAAGGTGTCGTCCTCAACCCAATGTCTGCCGCATCTGTATTCAATGCGTACCAGGCCAATATTCTGTATTCACCGCCTTCTTGGAGCAGGGCGACGAAGTCATCATGTTCGAGCCTTTCTTCGATCAATACCTTCCTTCCGTCACCTTTAACGGCGGAAAACCAGTTTATGTTCCCTTGCACCCTGATATGGCCAGCGAGCGGCCAAATAGCAGCGAGTGGAGGATTGACTTTGATGAATTGCGGTATATCAAACTTACTCTCCCTTTTTCCTCTCTAACCAATTCATAGCCGCGCCATCACCCCTCGGGCCAAAATTATAATCATCAATACTCCACACAACCCGGTTGGTAAGGTTTTCTCCAGGGAAGAACTAGAGAAGATTGCTGTTATCGCAGAAGAATTCAACTTGCTGGTAATGTCGGACGAAGTGGTGCGCGAATCCCATTTGGTGCCTTTCCCGGTCCGCTGATCGTTCCACTGCCAGTACGACTGCCTTCTCTTTGACGGAAAGGAGCATGTTCGCTTCGCGACTCTCCCTGGTATGTGGGACAGGACTGTCACGGTCCTCTCAGCAGGCAGTGAGGCAAAACAGAATAAATATCTCTCGACAACCTTGATGCTCATATTCTCTCCTCCCCAGAGGCATTCGCCGCCACCGGTTGGCGTGTTGGCTGGCTAATCGGCCCACAGTCTCTTATCAAACCCACTCTCGCCGCCTGCACACGCATCGTGTTCTGCTCCAATTCACCTTTACAAGAGGCCGTGGCATGCGGACTCGAAGAAGCTCGATCTCGTGGGTTCTTTGAAAAACAGGTTGCGGAATACCAAGAGAGGCGTGATGTTTTACTCTCTGCATTCGATAGAGTCGGCTTGAAGTACAGCCTGCCAGAGGGCACGTACTTCGTGTTGGTGGTGAGGATGGTAAACAGAAAGTCAGCGATCCTTCTTTGATTTCATCCCGTCGCAGGATATTTCCAGAGTAAAGTTCCCAGAGGACTACCCTTTCCCAGAATCCGTGCAGGGCCGGGGAAAGGATTTCAAGTATGTAATATACTGCCTCTTCATTCATGGTTGCTCATCTCTCTGTCAGAGCCTGTTGGTTCATAGCTATGGAAATCGGCATTTCTTCCATTCCTGTTAGCGAGGTGAGTCGTGCAACCGGTTGCACGCCCTCTTGATTACCGAGTTGACCACTTCAGTTCTACTGTGAGGAACACTGTAGCATCGGCGAGAGTTACGCCCGCTTCTCCTTCTGCAAAGACGTAGATACGCTCAGGCAGGCTGGAGAACGGCTCCAGGCCTTGGCCAAGTACATCTCTTAGACGAGTGGACTGTTGGTCCTTCCGCCATACAATAGATTCGATCCTGTAGAGAGTACTTGCGTAGTTCCAAATGCAATACGCGCTGTCGTGTGCGACTCGAATCGCCAGTCTCAAGTGCTTTTTCCTCGTCTCCGTTGTCTCGATTTTTGGTCCCCTCGTCAGGTTTTCGCCCAGAAGCAAATACTCATAGAAACATTGAAATGTGCATGAGGTGTAAAATATACAGACAGTCTCATCGGCTAATTATGCTCGACCCCGTCAACTACGCGGGACAACGCCTCACCTTCGGAGGTACCGGGACGAAAGCCGTAGTAAACCGGGTTCTTCATCATCCGCCGAGCGAGGAACGTGAAGGAGAGCGCATCCACCCCATCCTGTTTGTTCCGTATCGTACCGTTCCTTCTCCTTTCCTGATACCACTTTTCCAAAATCTCTGTTTCCAACAACTGCGACTCCAATGGCAATCCATCGTCATTGAGGAACTTGTTGAACATCTCCACGGTTTCCGCCGGACAGAACAGTACAAAGTGTCCAGTCCCGCTCTGTCGGACGGCGCGGCTTTGCATCTGCACGACCTCGACGATCGTGTAGTCTCTCAGTTGTCGTTCGGACTTGCTAGGATCACCTTGCCTATATTGGGTACTCATGGTCACGACGACCTCGGCGTGCACCGGAAGGCTCCAGCAAGCTTCCCGAGGAGCTATTAGGAGTCTAACAATTCCCTCTGCGAAGAGCTCAAGAACCAGTTTGCGGTCTGATTTTGAGACACCGTGATGAAACACCCCTACGCCTCTTGACACGAAGTTGGCCAGCGTCGGGTCTTGAAGCCTCGTTAGGTAATCTTCAACATAAATCGGGGAAACAGATTCGGGGAGGAACCCTCGCTCGGAGGACGAGGTCAGCGCGGATTGGGTGATCAAGTCTTGTGCTACACTTTGGCAGTGTGTGCGAGTGGGGACAAACACGATCCCGGAATCACCTGAATGGATGCCCCGGATAGCTGTATAAACGGGCTTCGCGAGTGCCTTGAAAAGCGCGCCCGAGTGTGGGATTGTGTATGGCTGAATGGAGCACGTCAGCGGTTGTTCACGATCTCTGGGCAGGAAGCTGTAGAGTCCCATTGATTCGACATCTAACCACGACGCTAGGTCCGTGGGATCAATGAGCGACCTCGTAAGACCGATACTACGGCTTGGAAAACGTTCCGTTGCGTGTTTCGTAAGAGCAATACCAAGCTCGTAGGAAGCGTCCATTTGATCTAGGTTCTCGTACAGAATGACTTTAGGATGGCTTCGAATTGGGGTTGGGCCAGTAAGGTTAAAGCTTTCGAGAAGGTTTGTCGCGGTGATCACCCTTATCAGTTTGCCCTCAGGTGAGCTGAACAAGTCGGTGCCAGTCGAGTGCTCCAGTTTAATGCCCATAACACCCGATATAGTACGGAGTTCTGACATTGTTTTTGTTGCCGCATCGCCGTTGGGAGCAACGATAAGGACCCAGGAAGATGAGGTCGACTCAAGGAGTGTTTTCCTATAGGTCGTTTATATAACTGGCCAGAAAAAATGAGACACTCCGTACCAAATGACTATATGTGCCAGAAAAGACTTTCCGCAACTTGCGGGTGCGGCAACCAGGATATTCAACTTTGTGTTTACGAGACTCCAGAATGCCTGGGTCTGGATGGCGTTGAATTCGCGAAAGTGAGAAAAGTGTTGGTCGAGCGCGGGAAGGCGTGCCGAAGAAAGAGGGAGGAAACTGACATCCACCCGTCGTATATGGGAATGGCAAGTTGTGGGCATGGATATATCGTCCAGTTGTACGGGCAGTTCATTGTCCGTTCCTAGCCACTTGTCGGAGACGAGTCGAATGGTAATTGATGGGGGTAGGGTATCTGCAGATACTGAGATTGCGAACTCTACGTCCAGAGCTTTTGTTGATTCCCGGAGAAAGATCTGCGCCAACTGAAGTATTGTATTCCCCTCGTGGTCTTCGACCCATAACCAAAATGGCTCGGCTGATCCATGCACTTTGGGGCTCCAGTCGAAGGTACGAGTCACTGTGACTACAACCTTCAATATATCAGGACCAAGTGGACGCAGGGAATAAGCTAGTTCAAGGGAAGGGAACTGTTTGGCTGCAGTGAGTAATGCGCGACCTTGGTGTTCGTTCAGCCGGATAAGGTTTCCCAATTCGGCGGCCGTCAAGGTGGCGAGCTCCACAGGATGGTACTCCATACGCGATTCATTGAGGCCATGCAGGATCTCCGCCTTCAAGTTGAATTGTCCTAGAGGTTCTTCATAAGGCCACATACGTTTTTCAACAGCTTTGCTCATCCCCATGAGTGTATTTGTTGCATTGGCTGATTTTCGGCTGATAGCAATTTCTAGTAGAGCTCGCACGATACGCCCACCATTCTGAACCACGTATGCGGTGTCTGACACCAACGCGAAGTCTTGAATGGGAAGGTGGGAGATGAAACTTTGCAAAAGTATATTGACCTTCCCCTGACTAGTGTCAGTGCCTCCCTGTGCTACTATTAAAACCCGTGAACACCTGACGAGCATGTCTACTTACCCGAACCTCACAAGGAATAAATGTCATCAACTGTTCCAGTTCCTTAGTCTCTGATTCTCTGATCTGGATTTGATCAAACTAGGACGGAATCGCCACTAGTGTCAGGATCTGCACGTCTCTGACGAAATGGCATACCTCTGTGCTCTTACTGAGCATATGCAAAATATCTGCCTCGGTCATCTGCGCCCTGAATTGTGTCTGAAAAATCTCGATTGATTGATGGCGAATATAGTATTTTGCGGCTATTCTTCCAACGTCCTTGATAATAAGAGTTTCGCCATCGGAGTCAAAGTCAATCATGGACAGATTTGCCAGTTTGCAGGCTGATGACACGATCAACTCTGTCCGCCGCTGAACAAGTCGAGGATCGTCGCTCAACGCTTCTCGCGAAATTCCTTCCCCAGTGTTAATCATCGTAACTCGATCCTCGGAGTTGCCCTTACCGTATTGCGTAGGATTCTTGCGCATTCTGGAGAAAAGATATGTGTATCCAAGCCAACGCACGCCTTCTGCGACACTGGCCACAGTCCCGAGGGCGATCTCCGCATTCAATGCGTCCACCATGCCTAATTGGAATCTGCTAATGTTGAGTATCCGGCTCGAGAATAAGGGAAACGCAGACTGACTGTGATTCGATGGGATTCTAGAAAGTTCTCATCAGGATACCCGGCTGACAGCTGCAGTGAAAAATTTGCTCACCTGCGAAGAAATAGCATCAAGATAGTGCTTAAGTTTGTCCACCGTCGTGCAGATGTATCCTTCACCACTGCTTTCCAACCCGGGACGTCCAGCACGACCGAAAACCTGCAAGACATCCAGAACAGAAAGATCCACGAATGAACCTTTCCTGCTATCATATATTTCTGTGCCCTTGATGATAACTATGCCACTTTGTGGGTGTCATCCAGTGACTTTGATTTAACACACACCTGCATGCGCAGGTAGGTTGACTCCCCATGCCAGGGTGGCAGTACAACATAAAACCTTGAATGGGATCAACGAATGCTGGAACAATTACCGATTTCCCGCACCTTGATTGCTCTCTCCTGGAACATCCTTTCCATTAAGTTACGATCAGATCGCAACATCCCAGCATGGTGGATACCGAAGCCGTCGTCAAAAAGTTGCTTCATCTCCTTGTTGTGTGACTCGCCAATGTTCCTGCGGAAAATGCCCCACCGTGGATGGTCTTGACAACTGTAGTCATCTAACGTACCCTCTACGGCAGCAGCATCTTTGAGAGTGCGCGCCGCGTTGACGGTTTCTTTCCGTGCGTGAACGAACACCATGAGTTGATGACCTTGACGAACCAGTTCCGACACCTTCTCAAACGTGACGCGGTCGAGATTCCTTTTTGACTGCGGACTCCCAGATTTCCCTCTAATGCCAATGAAGTGCTGCTCTAACGGAACCGGTCGGAAGGACGAGTCGAAATAGAACAGACCGGTGTTTAAAGAGACACTAGATAATTTCCAAGTCAAATAACGACGCACTCCATCTTTAGATGCCACTGACCACAGGAATTCAGCGACATCGATGTAATTTGGAAGCGTGGCACTCAAACCCACGATCCGGATGACGGATTGACTGGATTCTACCTGCTCAAGTTCTGAGGTCTGACATAGAACTCATCGACCTGCCGCTCACCTGGCGGAGGGTTCGAGCGACAATGGTCTCGATCACGGCACCTCGTTCTTCATTGAGGAGATGGACTTCATCTATAATGAGAAGTTTCAGTTTCTGCAATGATTGTTCAATTTTGTCGGTTTGCTAAGACGAGGGGGAAAATATATGTACAGATGCGAGTTCGCCCTCGCCTGTAGGCTTCCGAGTGACTACGTCCCATTTCTCAGGCGTGGTAACGATGATTTGAGTCTCCGCAATCTCGGCCTTTGTGAGCTGCATGTCACCTATACAAGCAGATTAGTATGTTTTGTAGGGTTCAAATAGTATAAGGAGGATACTGACCGGTCAATTCTCTGACAATGATTGTCAACCATTTTAGGCGTCTTCCGAGTTTCTGGACGATCTCTGAAGCCAAAGCCTTCATCGGTGCTCTGCGCTCCTACTATAAGCGCATTTAGGGCGAGGAAAACATCGACCCACACGTATATAATCTTGAAGCTGTCACGATTTATGGGCGCTCGCAGAGGCGAACCCGGGGCAATAATTGACCTATGTTGATCCAAGACACGCAGGATGGTCAACATAGCGACATCAGTTTTACCCTTATTTACAGAAGTTATTGTCTGCAAGGTATTGGATCAATGAACCGCTTACAGCACCAGTCGGAGCTAAGGACATCAATTAAAGACTAGGGCCCTCAGTCAGACTCAAACGCTCACCGCAAACAAGCATGTTTTCGTTGGAACCGTAAGCAGTGGGATAGACAATAGATTGTATTCTATTCAAAGATGTGTATCCCTGGTGGATTGGATTTGAGCTGGCTTTGATTTGGATACATGAAGTCGCTTACCGGGAACGATCCTCGAGCGAACTCGTCGAGTTCAGACACGGGTATAAGATGTTCAGATTCTCGCGGCGGAACCATTTTGGGGGGAGGTACGACCACTTCTTCATAATCCTGAAGAAAATATGAGACGGGTTGCGAGAAATGAACTGCCAAGAATCGACCTCGTAATCATGTCTTGTAGTCCCAATTGGTAGCGCATACTTGCTTCCATATTGCGATAAAATACTTCCGCCACCAATATTAGACCAGGAAGTATAGACATGGGGTAAAACTTTGGGGGCTTCTTGCTGGTAGATGTTAGCATCTGGCCAATACTTTAGAGAACGAAACTCACCGTCGTTTGAGTGAACAGAGGACGAGCAGAATTTGTTTTCAACGTTTCCTGGATACGGCGATGAGCGTCCTCCGGCGTAAGGCTAACCAAGATTCCTGCTGACAAGGTTCACTGAGCAAGACAACACGACAAAAAAAAAAGTCCCTACTCGACGACTGAGAGATGGTTCCATTTGCCTCTTGTTCTTTCCTTGAGACCAAGTAACGATGGAACTGTAGAATATCCAATGTACGAGTAAAGCAGGATAAAAGTGAATGTGCTCACTTCTTTTGCAGCCGAACGGCGCGATCCTAGCAGGTCCGTGACTAATTCGATCTGATCAAAGCCCACGAGCTCAGCGACTTCGCTCGATATCTCGTCGTCCGTGCGCGAGTTGGATAGCAGGTCGACCAGGGCTTGTAGTGCATGATGAGGGTCAGGTTTACTAGTTCACATGGTGATTCAGCCGCTCGAGAAGCTGCTCCCGAAGAGGACACACTTGAGTACTCTTTGACACACGATCTTGACAACGGGTGACTCGATGTCCTGGACGAAGATATCCAGAACGGTAGGCCACGGCTCGCCAGCTGGATCGTCTTCAGGAACTTGGAATAGTTCATCTACACGTTCGATCGTTCAACACTTGTACATGCAACTTGGTGTGGAACGTTTGCATACCATCCTGGCCAAACACCTTGGGGCTGATGTCCTGTTAGCATCGATAGATCATCATGAAGGACTCCAAGTTCGTGTACCTAGTCCATTCGACAAAAGCTTGTACATTCAAGTCAGAGCCCGCACCTCGAGACGTGATCAGGGAGTCGAGATGATTTGCAAAATCGGTCATCACAACCCAACTAGACGTGTTGTAGAACTCGAGGCTGCAGGTAGTACTGGTAACTCCAACAGTCGCGTTTAGTGTAAGGTCTTCACGCGGCGTGGGATGAACACACACCCCATCCTAGACCTGCAGTACTAATCAAGGGAGACAATTTATACTATGGTCATTAACCCCAAACCTATTGGCACTTAGTAGTATACGGAAGACAGTCCGATCCAAAATGAACCTAAAAACCGCCAACAAATCGATGACCAACTTTACATCCTGAAAATGATCTCCTTCGATAATTCTGCGCCGAGGGCACGTATGCAACCCACAATTTCCTGGCGAGTATAATCGATTTTCCATCCTCGAGACATCTATATCAAACAGTAATTAGTGGAAGAGGCAAGCGAAACAATCGATCCTCACTGTTGCAGGGATCACGGAAAGAGTGTTATCTTGAATGGAGTAAATGGAGCTAGCCTCGCTTGCTAATTCTTCTTCATCGTCGGCTTCGACGACTGCAATTGTTCAGCACATATACTCCACCAGGTCAAGAATCTCACCCTCTCCAGGATCGTCCGAGCCGGCTAGGGAATGATCGGGCTGAGAGAAGGTAGCGTACCGATATTTATCCAACAACTCTACGCAATTCTTCAGAGGGTGCCACGTAAAATCCTCCTGACCACAGGCTCGTCAGAAAGCCACCTTTTTCTTGCAGTACGCCTACCGGATCGACGAGGAAAGAGGGAGTATATTCTCCTTTGTACTTCATCTTTGGGCACGAATGAATGTAAAAACCTGAAAAGGTCATGTCAGTGGGGAAAGAGAGAAAGTAAGAATCGCACGTACCCATATACAGCGCGTCCAGCGAAGAGAGCCCAGCGTCGTGTATTTCCTGCACGAGAGCTGCTTCCCGAAGAGCGCTGAGCTACCATGTAAATTGACCTGTCAGTATTTCATATGTATCATCGGCACCAAATGTATATACTTTTCCCAAAGAGTATTTTTCCCACTTTGCGTGGTACATGAAATAGACGCTGGAAACGCAACCAGGTAAAATGTCCAACACCCCTACCGCGATCAGTTCACCGTCCAATCTGTACATTTGGTGATAGGATCCAAAGTGTGATGGTAGGTGTTGGGGGGGTGGTGTCTGATAGGGAATGGGTTCTGACTTGATTCGTCAAGTGAAGAAGACCAGAGAGAACAGGGACAGGAGATACTCACTACCAGCGGTGACTGCACCAAGAATCGCCTAAACGAGCGTGGCGTATTATCATCGTCGTGATGAATCTGCGTCTGATATGCGACATAAAGTGCATACTTCTCATCGGTGTACGATGATTGCTCAAGTGTCACCTACAAGACTCACTTTACGAGAAATCTAACGTGAACAACACACTGCGTACTTGAAAATCATGCCGTGGCTCCTCGCCAGCAGGGAAGAACGCTCGCTCGGAGCTATGAATGGAAGAGACCAGGGAGAACGCAGCAGTGTGTGAGCCTTTTGGCTTTGACTGATCAGGAGTTGCCAGTGCGTCGACATTCCCATCGTCCCGCACGAAGCGGTTCCATCTTGCCGGTAGTGAGATATTAGGATTCCCTCCCAACCACGTTCTTCCTCACCTGTTCAAGAGCTTTCGCTGACTGCGCGACGGTTTGAAGGCGAGAGCATCAAGCCTGTTGAAGAGTCCTTGAAATGTACTTGGGAAGGAGCGAATACGAGAGTCCCACAAACTTAATCGTGTACTGCGGGCAACACGAACGACGGAGGTCGGGGGCGTAGCAATATGACCCAGATCTCCTCCATCCGCGATCAATCATTTTCTGGTACACCTTCTGGCGAGTGAACAGTTGCGTCGCGGAAGCTGGAAAGCGAAGTTCTTACACCACAGGATAACTGAGACGCGATGAGAGCAGCCTTCTTGACGCTGGTCTCGGCTAAGCTCCTCTCCCCTTGTGGTCCACAGTAACCACAGGTAGAACATCCTGGACCCAAAGGAGTCCCAACGGATATTGGCATCTTGGTGATGAGCTGATCTGACTATCTGAGCGTGACGCGTGACGACGCGAGGAAGGCAACACCGACCGAGCCAAGAAAAGCGCCCAACCGTCCGCACCCGAACCCCCCCCCCCCAGCCAAAATAATGCATCAATCTCATAGTACATACATCAACATTTGTTCGACTCCCGACGCTATGCATTATGAGAAAGTGTACTGTACAGTGTACTACTCCCAACCATCCCATCGTCCATACTTACGATACTCTTGCAGAACCAGCTCACGACTCCGCTTTCTCCCCTTTTCCCGTTCCTTCCCTTTACCTTTTTCCGAAAGTGACGTGACGGAGGAGACGCTAGAGGTCCGTTGACGAGACACTGACGACGACGTCCGAGGAGATCCAGCCACAGGTGGCGAGGCTTGAGATTCCTGGGGAGGTAATGCAAGCCGATACCATCCCCCACTGTAAGTTAGAACGACGAGTTGGAACTCAGGGGCTACCCCCGTGACTTCAGAGGCAACCGTAATCCAGCCAACAACACACTTTTCATCAGCAGCAATGTCAGTGTGTGACGAGCGGACAGAGGACGTCGAGGAAAGTGAGATGTGAGCGGCTTGTGTGGGTATTCGGTACTGTGCGTATGACCATTGCGAATCAAAGTATTTGGGTAATGGCAAAAAGGGAGTGAGCGGCGACAGGGATGATTGTCGGTTTCTGCATGGCGAACGTAAGCTGACTGGTGTCAGATGATACAAATGACTTACGACACCCCGGACGAGACAAGAGAGAATACGTGAACAGTTCCCTTGTCACTCCATACGCCTACTTCCTTTTCGTCAGGCCGGAAGGCAACCCCATAAATCTCCGCTGTGTCTGCGCCTCTACGAAACTCCCGAAGAAGCTTTCCGGAAGTTGTGTCCCATATGCGGACAAGCGTTCCCCGCGATGATGTGGTGGCCAGAAATCGGCCCGATGGAGGTAATGAGAGCGTTGTCAGGGCGGACTCATGGGCCGCGATCATGGACACTGGGTGTTTCAGTGGCGGCGGCGGCGGCCTGGATGGAGGGATGGACGGCGGGGGTCCAAAAGGGGTCGGGGGAACACAGGGCGGTAGTTGCACGAGCTGTACATGCCCCATCTGCCTGCCTGGAATCGCAAGTAACGTGGCATAGGCTGCGGTAGCCATTGCAAGGATTCCTTGCGGGTGATGTAAGTCCCGTATCGCGAGCATCCCGGAGGAAAGAGGCCCACCTCGTGGATTGTCGCAGGTATCGTATTCTGCCCCTCTGGCGACGGTATCGTGTACCTCGAAGACGACGACTCTCCGTCGCAGAGCTACCGCAAGCCAGCCTCGTCTACAAGCGATCCCACGTACTCGTTCCCTGAACTCTAGCTCGGCAGCCTCGACCCCTGCAGCATCGTCCCATAAGATCACCTTGTTTGGCGGATACAGTGGACTGCGACCACCCCCGAGGAGGAAGAGCAGCGACGACGTGTGGCAAGGCACGACAGCAGCTAACGTGCCACCAGTGAACTCTGTGGACGAATGTCAATGATCAATGAGGGCGCCGAGATCGATACTCGTGCCTCTCTTGCGAAGTAGCCCGAGTGGCCATGCCCGATAAACGGCGAAACCAGCCGGCGTTGAAGCGGTGAATATCTGGCAATCCGCATCAAACTGGGCATTGAAAATCTGAACTGGGTTTGTTGGGGTGATGGAATGTCGAGCGAGGTTCATGGAGTGAAAGTAAGAGTAAGGTGGTGACTACGGCAGCGGCAGAGCCATACTTTTGTGTTAGGAGTGACCTCCAAATTTAATGGGACCATCTGCTGTGATATCCTAAATCTACGCGGAGGACAGTCGAGCATGATAATATAACAATACACGAGACAAAAAACCCCGACGAGACGGGTGCGGGCAGCACGATAGCAAGGGGCAAAGGGGCATACATACATACAGAAACCCAGAACATGTATAAATATTCAACGCGTTTTCGACACCACGCCGTTTACCCTCGAGCAGAATGTACGACCGCCGCAGATGCGTACGGTGTCGCGTGATAGACGGGATGATGGGTGTAGGCTGAGGCATGCGAAGTCGCACGAGGTACACTCTCGTTGGTATCATCCCAAGCTTTTGGTGGTCGCAAGCCAACACCGGCAAGCTGTTGGCGAGCAGCTTTGAACTCGAGTTCTTCTGCCTGATTCTGAGCAACCAAGGCGGCTTTTGCCTCAGCCTGTCTCTGAAGCTCGGCTTCGGATTCATCAGACAAGTAATCTGTAAATGCGCCATCTGAGATGACGGTGGCATCGGACAAGGAGCCGCGGGAGCCGCCACTATCACTGCTGCTCTCGGAAGAGCTACTGACGTCAAGGGCAGCCATGGCGGTCTCCAAAGTCGATCTTTTGGAGGAAAGAGTTCGGCTGAAGGGAGCATCTTGAGAGGATGTCGCGTAGGAATCTGCGGGGGACGTGTGCAGGGGGGCGGGACATTGATTCTGGGTGAGGGAGTCACCGGAGGGTCTCGAAGGCGAATAGGAAGGGGCGACGGCGGAGAGAGAGGGCCGAGTTGTGCCATTACGACGGGAGAGAGAGCCGTCTTGGTCGACATGTCTGCGTGTGGACGGGGCCCGGGATTTGTCTTTTGTGCCTTCGGAGTACGTCTGGCGACGCGAGAGTGGGTGCTGATCGGAGGCGAGGGTGGAGGAGCGGGGAGTGGTGCCTGAGCTCTGGGGGACGGGACTGCCACCGGAACGACCGCGGGAGGGAATGGCGACGGGTTGGGTCTTTGAGGAGGATGGGCAGGGTCTGTTGGATGCACTGTTGGTGCTGTTGCGACGATCCAAGGTGGACGGGGACGACTGGTGTTGGGGTTGGGGTTGTGCACGAACGGAGGAGATGATGGGGGGGAGGGGGCTGCCCCTGGAGAGGATAGCGTCGAGGACGGACTTTATCTCCGGGGGCATGGGTATGCTATGTACGATGCTGACGGTGGGCCAGTCGGCGGGCTGTATGAGACGGTACTCGCTTTGGGTGGGGGGACGGCAGCAACCGGGCCAGCCGTGGTTGTTGTACACGGTGAGTTTCGGGTTGGATCGAGCCCACTGTAGCGGAAGGGGGTGAGGACGGGGGGGATCGGAGGAGAGGAGGGGAGTAGACCTTGCAGTAACCACAGCCATTGAATGACTTTACTGTGGAGGAGTGTGGGGACGGGGGTGGGGGCGGGGAGGAAGGGACGGACCTTCAGCGTTCTTGAGATGGACGACGTCGATGCGGGGATGATTGGCTCTGTTGTAGCAGACGTCGCGGAGGTGGGGGCATCTGTGGGAGGAATGGTGAGAGACGGAAAGGGTGAGGGTGGGGAGAGGATACCGGGCAGCGCTTGGCTTGAAGACCTTACACATAGGACAGGGAACAGCGGCGATGTCGACAGGAGCGTTGTATTGGTAGCACATCTCGATCGAGTGGAGGAGGAGGAGGAACAACACCCCGCGCTCGTATACTTATACTATACTAAAAAAGGACCTCTCCTCCTCCGCCTCCGAGTCCCAGATCTTCCATCTCCCACCACCATCGACAATGGGAAAGTCCCAGTCAAAACTCTCCCCAGACCAGCTCGCAGATCTCCAAAAGAACACCTACTGTGAGCCTTTCCCCGTCCATCTCGTCCCCGCTCATCCGTTCTCCCAGTCGACAAGCGCGAACTACAGCAATGGTTGCTGCGTCCCCGCTCGCTGTCCCAACTCACCCTGACCCCCCTCTAGGTACAAGGGCTTCCTCAAGGACTGTCCATCCGGCCAGCTCGACAGCTCCGAATTCCGTCGCATATACAAGCAATTCTTTCCGTTCGGTGACCCCGGCGAGTTCGCAGACTATGTCTTCAACGTCTTTGACGAAAACAAGAACGGGACAATCGACTTTAAAGAGTTCATCTGCGCTCTCAGCGTCACAAGTCGTGGCCGCTTGGACGAAAAGCTCAAGTGTATGTCCTCTCATGCTCATCGTCCCCCATCTCACTCCCTCCATAGGGGCATTCCAGCTCTATGATATAGATAAGGACGGTTTCATCACCTACGACGAGATGCTCCAGATCGTCTCTGCTATCTATAAGATGACCGGCCAGATGGTCAAGCTCCCTGCCGATGAAGACACCCCCGAAAAGGTCTCTCCCCCTTCCCCTTCCCCTTCCCCTCCTGCCCCTCCTGACCCTGTTGTCCCAGCGTGTGGACAAGATTTTCAGAAATATGGATCGCGACAAGGACGCAAAGCTCACTTATGATGAATTCGTAGAGGGCAGTAAGCAAGACCCAACTATAGTCCAGGTAGGTTCGCCCACCCACATGGTCCTACTGCCTGACTCACCCATGTGATCCAGGCCTTGTCCCTCTATGACGGCTTAGTATAGGATCACGCGCGGATTCCTCTTCCATCATACCTTATCGCATAAACGCTCGCAAAGCGGTCTCATGTAGCGTTATCTCCCCCTCTAATCTGCACTCCTCGCGACGAAGTAGATCGTCGGACTTGGTGTTCTTGTTTACGATCTCCCCAAATGTGTACTTCTCCAGCCATGTAACGATACTGTGTTGCTCCTAGATCCTACTGTAATGTACTGTTGCTACTTGGTTGCTACCCTGTACTTGGAGCCAGCTTTCCATACTTGCCAAGGATCTTGGTGCCTATATCTTCGCCTGCCCAGTTGTACAGCCCTTCCGCAAACTCCAGATTGTCCAGTTCCGTCTTGAACAACTTGGCATAATCCTGTGGTTGCCCAGCCTGAGCAGTTCCCATGCCCACGAATGGCGACATTGACATGTCACGCGTAGAATCAGCAGCTACCCAACGGAGATCCGCTTGTCACCATCAAAATTTCAAACCACGACGGAAAACACGCACAGTTGTCCCCCCCAAGGAGAAGACGGTACAGCCCGTTCAGGCCGAAAAAGTTGAGGAAATACCACGACAGTGAGGACACCCACCGGACGTCCATATCGGGCGTTTCAATGCCACGCTGAAGCATAGACCTGAACCCGAGCGTCAGGGGAAAGGGCAGTTTGACTGGAAGATCTGAGTAATATGCAACACCAGGCCAGCGACGACGCACTTAAAACAAACCCCTGGAAGAAAAAGTTGATCCAGCCCATGATGACCATTTGCGGCACCATCATCACCATCTGCGTCTTCATCCCGGCCATCATCCCGTCAATGGCAGCCGGGTCCGAGAAAGGATTCGGTGTAGACAAAGTCGAGTCACCTTTGGGTGGACCGTCTTTAAGATATGTGCCAGCCCTGAATGCTTCGGAAAGGTTCTGAGATATCGTCTTGTAGTATAGTGGTGGTATAGGTGACTTTGCAGACGTGGCGCGGAGTATTTGAGATCTTGCGAGAGCCCGCCTGGATGTATGCAGCATTGTCGGACAACGTCAGCAAAAAATGGCAATGGGACACACTGTTCACGAAGCGCAACACGGGACAACTTTTTGGGCATCGATTGTAGTAGAACTACAACATAATGTCGCAGCACACCAACGAGAATCTTGGAATCAGAACAGATGCGGTCACTGAGCGGTATCCATGAGTGGGATGCACATACCATGACGAGGGTGATTGGGAGCAGGACCCAGTCCCGTATTTGAGGGTCGAGATATAAAGAGACCCTGCCAACCGATCCTGTTAGCGAGAAATAACGCGTCGAGACAGCCATAGCAATACGGACGGGGTACTCGAGGACATGACTGCATTAGTTTGACTGGCAACTGTGAGACTGCCTCTTTTGGTGGGACACTCGCATAGCCGCAGCAACGCTTTCGGCTTCCATCCACCTCCACCATGGATAACTCTCCGACCGCACTCTTTGATACGTACGAACAAGACTTTCGTCAGATACTTGACAGTGTAAGGTCGAAACTCGACGGAGATGGCAAGGATGAACGTGGAGGTGAGAACAATGCATACATTCTTCATCGAGACACCTCAATATGTATCCACACAGAACAGAGAAGAACGGCTCTCAGACGGGTGGAAATGGAATTAGACGAGGCGGATGAAATGGTATGTGTTGCCCTCCCTGTGCCTCTCACTGGCTGACATGTGTCCAGATCTCGCAAATGGAGATTGAAATCCAGGGGATACCCCAGTCTCTCAGGCCTCAGTATCAGACTCGTCTCAGAACTGCGAAAGCGGACCTGACCAGGTACAAAAAGACGTCCAAGGACCTACACACCCAATATTCTCGGGCAGATTTGCTCGCATCACCCGGGAGAGCTGGTACACCAAACTCGGACGAACCTTATGGTGCAACGAGTGATAGAACGAGGTTGTTGAGTGGTATTGCAACACTGGAGGATGGCACGAGACGACTGCAGGAATCTCAGCGAATCGCGCTCGAGACCGAGGACCAGGGTGCTGAGATTCTGGTGAACCTCCGTGTCCAGCGAGAGCAAATCGAGAACGCAAGAGATACCGTGAGTCAGAGTTTCGCAGAGTTCTTGGCGCACCATTCACTATTTCCCAGCTACGGACTGCGGACACAGCCATAGACCGTGCTTCGGGGACGTTGAGGAAAATGATCAGGCGGTAAGTTCGGTCTTGTCAACTCGCTTTGTTAGTTGCTATTCTGACTGTTTGACCTAGGATGTATCAGCAGCGTGTAGTGACTGTCGCCATCATTGTCTTGCTTGTCTTGCTTATCGCAATCATCATTTGGGAAAAGCTTTTTCGCTAGAACACTTCGATTATTTATTACGTGCACGCTGTCCATTACTGATTTACGGACGGTATATTTATCATCTCTATATACCATTCCTCTCAGTCGCTTCCAATACTACCGTCCAAGGTCGGCTAAGGTTTTCATATGATGTATATGAAGAACGCATTCCTTTGAGTTTTCAGAGCCGTTGTTATCGCGGTTTGAACAATCACATACTGTTTATCTGTCAAATCCGCAAAAGCGTGCCGTTCAGCCTCCATCATGAAGCTAAAGCATCTCTTCTGTCCGGCCTTCAGTGGCCACCTTTCATTTTGCCAGTGCTTTGAGTTTCTTCCTATTCAACTTGATGATATACGCAAAAGGTTCGCCACGCCTATCCAGACCGTTAACAGGACCATGATTGCCGTCTTCCCGGGAATACACGCAGGTGCATCTGGCAGTTGAAGTATCACCGTTCCGATGATATTGCCAACGGAGAAGGTCAACGTCAAAGCATTGATCGTAAGCTGGCAACTGGTTCAACGACGGAAGTCATGTAAGAGAAGCACGTGAGCTGACCTAGAAGTCTGCGTGTACCCGCTCGTATTTCTGGCATTGTACGCGTAGATGATGGATAAAATTCTTCCAAAAGTTCCGATTAGATACCTTCCGTGGTGAGAGCATCAGCTCGGAACTGGGTCCCATCTCTATAAAATGCACCAAAGAGTAAGACCGCTTCCTGATTTGTCTCGTTGAAACTTACGGGGGAAGCTGCCATAGTGTAAATCAAAAAATTTCAAACATGACCGTGGTATTCCTGGCGCATTCCAGCAATTGTGGGCAGCGCCGCCCAAATTACAGGAAGCGTCCTCTCCCCCTAGCCCCACGTGAGCCAAGTATACACATACCAGTCAAAAATGACTCACCTTCATCCACAAACTACCACAGAAAACACTTCCACAATACCAGCTGGGGTTCCGAGTATTCTGAGCGTTTGGTTCTATCTAGATTAAGACAGACTAGTAAACATGCTGTTGCCCAAGCACGAAGGGTCGACGCACGTGTAACCAAAGTTCCTGATATGATGATGTTACTGACTGGATACCAGTAGGCTACTAGTTGCGGTTGTATTCATCGCTGAAGTGCTGGCCAGCGTTCCTGTGCACCCACAAGTCGTAGAGCCTCGTCTCCGTCTTCAAGCGAATTGATGGGGTTTTCGTTTCTGGAGGGATAACCCTGACTTCGCAAGAGACCTCCTGTCTAGTGGGGGGGGGGGGTGCATAATGATTGCTAGATCGGCGGCTGATAACGCAAAGTTCTTATCAGGACAGACGTTTGGACATGCTATTTTTCCAAGTGGCTTTGCATGACCGGCTGCGATATCTGTAAGGCCGGTTCTATCAAACAGAACATTGGCATTTACCGAATCCCCGTTCATGTACACCCGGTTCGCGTATCGCGAAAGTCGAGTCTCATGTTTACGACTCAGCAAACAGAACACCTACATCAAGTGCAGCGGAGGGCTTTGTTCGCTATCTAACATTGTGGAGAAGACTTCGAGTGCGGTCGTAAGTGCCACCACGCGAAACCATTTATATGACGGTAGCCGGAAACTCCTCATTATTTGTGTCAAATAATGATAGTCAGCGAGCGACAGTGCCAGGTACCATGTTCTGATCGGCCTGAGGAATGCGTCACGGCGCTACAAGAAGTGGTTCCTGCACGTCTCGACTGCTTCCGGCACACTGGTAAGGTATTATAATGGCAACGCGCTGATGCCACGATCATTAGTCTTGTGACCTGTCTGTATATTCATGGGCAGCTTGCCTCCCGCTGGTCTCCGAACCAGACGTTAGACGGCGATCCCTTCTACGGAAGTAAGCGAAGAAACGAAGGACAACCCACCGGGTCATGAAATTTGTGTGACGCTGAAACTCACAACCTGGTTTCACATCGATACTCACATGGATGTCAAATCTAGTAAATAAAACACTGCGGGGAAAAAGGAACAAAGTCATAACGGTTCACCTCTAGACGCTAGCGGACTACATAGCTTGTCCATACTCATGTGAACCCTGTTCCCCATGCCTCTCGTACTGACGGTATGGATCCCCGTAAGATGCGTAGTCATAGGCATACGCTGGCTGCGCATAATGACTCGGATAGTCCTGCACATCACGAGCAACTCCCCCCACGCCATCGCTTAGCACTGCAGGGGTCGCCCTGCTTTGATACATATCATAGGCGTCCGCGGCGTAGTTCTCTGGCATCCCTGTATGACCATACGCTCCCGTTTGCTGGTAAGAAATAGGAGCTGCAGTAGCAGGAAGGTTGGCCTGGCTGCTATAGTCATCGTCGTATACGTAATGTTGGGGCGGCTCCTCGTCAAAAGTAGTCGAGGAAGGGTTGTATTGGCCATATGCGCCTGGTGTCTGGTGAGAATACCCCCCATTGTACGCTGGCATGGGTGGGTAATCAGAGTAGTCGGCTCCTACGGGATTTGTATGATAACTTGGGGCCACACTCTTGTTATCAGAAGCATAGTGATAGTCCTTGGCGTACGGACTTGGGGATAGCCCTCGCTTGATCACGGACGTAGCGTCGTCGTCGTCGTCAACAGAAAGGTTTGGAAGTGTGGGTTGTGGTAAGGGTTTGGCAATCATCTCACCCTTCTTGTTCTTCAGGTGAGAAAAGTCGCCCATAGCCTCCTTCTTAGCGAGCGCAGCAGCCTTGGCTAACCGCTCCTTATTGCGGCGTTTGATGACTTCGGCAATACGCTAAAGACCGCTTAGTTAACAGTAAAATGAGCATAGTGGGAGACTCACTTTGTCAACCTTGTGGCAGACATATTCCTGAAAGAAAGTCAACCAACATCTGTCAGGTTCGGGTAGTGAGCACAACTTACCTTTAGGTTCCCTTGAATGTAGCAAAGGAGAGGAATATAACAGATGCCGGCGATAATTAGCAAAAAAAGCGAGCCGGCAAAGATGACAAAGGTGAAAAACGTTGAAACGGTCAGGGCGGACGTCGAGAGACTGTTTCCAGCGAAATACTTCGGTACATCGTACCATGGACCGTTGTTTTCCTTGGCGAGATAGATACTGTAAAGAGTCAGGGCGTTGATTGTCTGTCGAGGGCCATCAGACAGAAGCAGCCGCTTCCAACCTATGCTAGGATGTCAGATGAGTCATTCGGTGACAAAGATCCAAACGACTTGCTCTTGAACGTAAAGAAGATAAAGAAAGCAAAGTCATCCTTCTTCTTGGTTGAATTACTGATGTGGTCGAAGAAACAGAAGTGTTCATATGAGCCTGCAGCAGATGCACTGAGTGAACGATCGTGTCTGATAGTATATTAACATACGGAGTGAATAATAGTGGTTTGCCATCACGTTCGTGAAAGCATATGAAATATCACGACTGGCTATTATCTTCTTTGACTTGCGAGCTTCATATGCCAACTGAAGAGGTGAGGCTACGGGAGGCTGGATCAAACGCACATACTCACCAGAAGGAAACCAAAGATGATACATCCTACGAACAACCACTTTCCAATATTAAAAGGGATATAGAAACAACCGTCTTCAGTCTGACAATCGTTGAAGATTTGATTTGACCAGGTCGAGGTGGTCAACATTGTGGTTGCAGAAAAGATATCCGACATATACACAAGAAACGATTTGAGAATGATGATATAAAGCCACAAGTACCTAGATATGGGTAAGGTTAGGCATTCATTCGTGTCACGATTGGAGGTGAAAGGTTTCCTGGGCATGTACCGTACTGTGGTATGATGTGGTGAACTCACTTCAACCGCATGAAGAATCCATTGTCTCTGAATTCCCGCGCGTCGACGAAGTCGAACTGTAAAGATAGTGTCCCTCGTGAGTCCAGGAAGGGAATTGCGCTAAAGCCGTACCTTGTGGTCGGGAACAATTTCGCGTTTCCATGCAGGGCCGGTACACATCGTACGGGGATGGTATAGTCGATCAAGGAGCGATTACGACAGCGAGCGAGTTGTCGAGTATGGTGAGCAAAGATCGTTCGTGCGCGGGTGCGACACAGTCGCATACAGAACGGAACTGAGCGCGCTAGAAAGAGTGGAAAAAAAAGAGAGAACCGACTGATCCTGATCGCTAAGGAGAGTTGAGCAAGCCGCAAGGAGAGTTGTGAGGGAAGGAAGAAGGGAAAGGGGGAGCGGAGGGGGACAAAAGGAAAGGCCTGAACCAGACAGTGAACTCGTATCAAGGCAACAAAACACTATCGATTACATAATCCAGTACTGCTCTTGATCGTTCCCCTCCACAATGACGACCGTACAGAAAATCAAAGTATGTCGCTCTTCTTGTAGGTGTTATTTTTCTTGACGCATCTCCGTCGCCGCAAGGAAATCGAGGATGAGATGGTAATATTAAGCATCATCTTCCGGCCATAGCTTCATTCACCCCAACCTGCAGGCCAGAAGTATGTTTTGCACCAATACTTGTCCTCTGCACTTTCCAAACATATTCAACCTCTTAGCCCAAAAGAACAAGGCCACCAGCTACCATCTTGGTCAGCTCAAGGCCAAACTCGCAAAACTCAGGCGAGAGTTGATATCGCCATCCGGAGGCGGTGGTGGTGGTGGAGGCCTCGGCTTCGACGTAGCTCGGACGGGTGTGGCATCTGTTGGTTTCGTCGGTTTCCCATCGGTCGGAAAGGTGGGGGTGAGGGCCCTACTCAGATCCACCTTCGTGCTGACCCGTTTACAAGTCTACTCTCATGTCAAAACTCACAGGAACTCATTCAGAGGTCTCGGAGATCGACTTCACCACCCTTACCACCGTCCCCGGTACCGTAAAAGTGCACGGTGCCCCGATACAGATTCTAGATTTACGTGAGTACACCATGTTCTTCGAATAACTAACACTCAGCACCACTTAGCCGGTATTATCGAGGGTGCGAACGATGGTCGCGGTAGGGGTCGTCAGGGCAAGTAGATTGTATGTGTGAATAATTCTTTTTGCTGACGGTCTGCTCGCTAGTGATCGCCGGTATGAAATGAGGTATTGTATCACAATTCACTCGCAGACTTATTTATCCTTTGGCAGTTGCGCGGACATGCAACCTCATCTTTATCGTCCTGGATGTTCTCAAACCTCTCGGAGATAAAAAAATCATCCAAAGTGAACTAGAGGGATTTGGTATCCGACTCAACAAAAAACCTCCCGCGATCATAGTTCGCAAGAAAGACAAGGGTGGAATCGCAATCACGAATACTGTGCCCCTCACAAACATTGATCACGATGAAATCAAAGCCGTGCTCAGCGAGTACAAGCTCAGCAATGCGGATGTCACAATACGGGAACCAAGTTGTACCTCGGATGACCTAGTAGATGTGATTGAAGGCAACAGGCAAGTTTTCATTCCCCCCCTGTTCATAGTAGTTCACACAGCCGATAGAGTTTATATACCTGCTGTATATGTAGGTTCATGTCATAGCTATAGACCAAATCTCTGTGTTAACCCAATTCGTAGGTTCTCAACAAAGTAAGCCAGCGCTACCAGTCGAATTTCGTTGCACCCCTCACGGGCTCCCGCTAGATAGACGCCATCTCTATAGAGGAACTTGATCTTCTGTAAGTGATTTGCCCTGACTTCCTCGTTTGACAAAACATCCAACGTTATCCTCCAGATACAAAATTCCGAACAGCGTACCAATATCATCCAAGGAGTGGATGAACGTCGACGAGTTGATTGAAAAGATGTGGGACGCTCTAGAGCTTGTCCGTGTTTACACAAAGCCGCGAGGGCAGTCGCCGGATTATTCTGCTCCAGTTGTCCTGCGTCGGGGAAGATCCTCGGTGGAGGACTTCTGCAATTCCATTCACAAGGAAATCGCAAAACAGATGAAATAGTAAGCCTCAGCCGGTGGTTTCCATACATCGTCTTGCTGAACTACCCATAGCGCGGTCGTGTGGGGATCCAGCGCGAAGCACGCGCGAGGGCAGAAAGTTGGGCTAGATCACATTTTGGAAGACGAAGACGGCAAGTCAAAGTTATTCTGTTGCCATTTCCTACATTAACTATCCCATACAGTGGTCCACATCTCAAAGCGGTAGATCAACAGATATAGCTTGTATGTCGCCCGATACTTGTATGTAATGGGTACCACTATTGCCTCAGGTATATCGTACCCAATCGGATGAAAGCCCACACCAGACCGAGTGCACAATATACACTTGTCATCATCAGGGGAAGAAACTCGACCTGAGAATTTCCGCCGAATACCAACGGAAAGGCAAGAACGAATGCCAGTAATGGGGCGAAGCCCAGCAAATATGCATTTTCTAACTGCTCCAGTATGACCCAGGGTAGCGTAGTCGGGAACCTGACGAGGCTTGAAACTAATTCATGAGCAATGATGGCGGTTCGCTCACTCATAAACTTGTTTGTGTAATGGATAGAGTACCATGACGCCCCAGATAAGAGAGTAGGCCGTCTCGACCAAAGTTTCTGTGCCAAAGTAAGACTATTGGTACGGTTCCACCAAAAACCAACAAGGCGCACCGCTGGGTGTGAATAGCAAAGGGAACAGAGAAAATATTCCGGCAATACTTGCTATCATGTAGGTCTTGAAATGGGCGTAGTCATCTGCTGCAAGCAGACTGCCAATCTATGAGTCACGAAATTTCTAAATCATCAGTGATCCATGGAGATGTTACCTGAGGGGCACAAGGACAAGGAGAACGGCCTTTTCATGGACATGCCAACCAAACATGTACGAGGTATAGCCACACAATGTGAGGGCAGTTAGGAAGGACTTGTAGTTTGGTGCCTTCCACAACTTGACAAGGAAAAGCTTTGGAAGGCATCAGCTAAAATCCCTATCCCACATCTTGTTGCCTACCAGTTGGAAAACGATCGTGATCACGAACGTATGAATTGGCTTGACGGTTGGGAGGACAGCGAAGGTCGTGTCACCAACAAGGCCGCGTGACGTAGAAACCACCCCTTGCTGGTTTACTGTCAGATTCACGTCAAAACGTCTAGCCACTGTGGATGTATGAGATCAGCACCGAAAACCTAACAAAGAAAATATGGGCAAAGACATACGCTGAAGAAGTACACGATCTATAGCTGTCACCAAAGCCCATGCATTTGGAGCCCAGTAAGCGTGATTTAGACCCCGAGTAAATGGGAAAAGACGAGATAGAAGTTGCGGCAATTGCCCCATCAAGACGAATGGTCCAAGCGAGGCTCCGAAAACCAAGATCACGGTATTTGCCAGCGAAATGAACTTTGTTGGGAGAATCTCGCCAGAAGGGGACATACAATGCGAACGCAAAAGGTAAATAAAGTAAGCAGGCTGTCAAAATATAAATGAAATGAACAAAGCAGAGCCGCAGAGCATACCGCGAGGTACACGTAGATGTGCTTGAAGTTGAGAAGCACGGCAAACAATAGACCGCTTGCCAGCTTCCTGCCCTATAACACGAAATCAACCTTAGTATGCACACCACGCGACCGGAAGTTTCCTACCTCGCGCGCCATAAGGATTGACCAAAGCAGAATTCCAAACATGAAGCCATTGTATTGAAAGTGAATATGGTCGATAATCAGGAAACCTGGATGGAGGAAGAGGGAAGCAGAGAGGACACGTTGCCGCGAAGGGTCAACTGCTCCGCGAATAAATCTAAATCACCAAGTTTAACTTTGCTGCATCGTTCCAAGCCTCTGCAGGTCGCGCACCTAAGTAACGCTGCTCCGAGGACAATCTCAGTCAATATCACGGTGCTTCGCTGGTATGCGACAACAGACCACGCGTCGTAGTTCAGGTTATAAAGGTTTACTATCTGGGGATCAATGAATGATGCCGGGATTGACAAGAGCTTTTCAAAATAAGCAAAGAATGGAGGGTAGTCAAGCGCTGTAACGCGAATTAATGGTTTCGTGAATACAAGTCAAGAGAGCATCTCACTCCATTGTGATGTGGTCTGCCGGGCTTGTCAATGTGGAACGATAATCAGTACTACGTGATGGCGTACATCATAGTACCATTGGGAAATGGGGAGGGAGTAGGTGATTGCAAGCCAGTTGCGGTGCACCTCGAAATCTGTGGAACGACTATAATACACTTCAGAGTCGGGTCCATAAGTATGCGTGATCCAAGCTCACTAAGAGGGGAAGAGAAGAAGCTTGACAGCAGTCGAGAACAGCAAGATGTCAGCCTCGGAGCGCGTTACAAGTTGCCCGACATTCAACCAGCGAATTGGGTGGTGCCGAGGGATTCCTTTTGGTTGTTCCGGCGTCTTGTCTTCAGGTATTGTTGGCTGCTGCACATACCTTGGCGAGGATGGCAAGGAGTTGGACATGGGCTATACGGTAGTAGGAGACTCAGTTATGAACATTGTTTGGGAGCACTGCCACCCTGTTACTAAAGAACCTCATTCCAGTAGCAACTTCGGCGAGGACGGTCCTACTCGGTCTTACGCTGCTATGAGTAACCAATCTACAACTGCCAACGCAACGGCGCAAGCAGCCTCAAGGTGTGTGGCTATATGTTACGCGGTGACTCTCCCACTGTGAATCACATACACTTAGGGGAGCTCTCATCAAGTTGTTGTTCTTCGCGGTCACGCTTGCAGTTCTACCGATTTCCTCCTACTTTATTTCGCTTAGGTACATGTGGGGAGGTGCGATGTTACTGCCAATCATGCTTGAACACCACTTACTGTATATTTCATAGGTAACCATAATTATGCTGCCATAACTGCTGTCGGTGCCGCAAATTTGGTGCTTGTAGCTTACATCGTTACCTCCATCTTAGAAGACAGAAAGTCCTTGGAAGAAGCTGAAGGGAAGAAACTGGCAGAATCAAAGAAGCATCGTTAATTGTTAACGTTAATTGTCCACTTGTCTCATCTCATTGTCTCATCTTGAGTAACTAGGGTCGACACAATTCACGCCTGCTTTTGGATCTATGGCATGAGTCCACATGTCGAAGGAAGCACTTCGTTCTCACCACACAGCACACCGACACGTGAATGCTTATCCTTCCGTCTGACAACGTGTTGGCATGTTTTGATGACATTGGTACGAGATACCTCGCATCCATCGGTTGACTACCGCGTGGGACTGTCCTTGCTAGAATTCTGGCAAACAGGGAGAATCAAGTTTAACCACGCCGGCTGTGCACTCGTTTTCCCCCAAGCCACCGACCCAAGAATATCTAGGGATATGAAGAATGTGTGAAAGCGCACCCTTCCCCTGTACCACAGACATCCGTGTCGTGTTGGTTCTCAAAGTGGGTAGCATCATTGTGCTGCATCTGTCTGGGCAGTCGTGGAACAGTTCGGTTACACACAAGTTTGGGAAGTCCTCAATGACCCTCAGATTCACCGTCTGGAAAACTTTTTGATGCCATCGCTGCTCCGACGACCTAGGTTTACGGTTTGAAAGGACGCGAACAAATTGTTTTGTCGTTCAGTCCACATTGATGGGCTGAACACTTCAAGAATCGAAATATCCGGCGATACCTAGACTCTGTGGTATTCGAGACAACTACCGGCGTGACGTTGACCACCACACTTCATGCTGTGTGCGCCAGGAACGCCCGTTCTCCTGAGTGACCCTGATAATTTAAGTCTGATGAAGACCGTGATGCACTCTACTGTTTTGCCTGTAGTCAAATCATGGAGCTCGTTCGTTTGCATCGCATGTGCCAAATTTGACATCCTGTATTATCCTATAGTAAAATCAATATCGCAGCTTAGCAGGAGACCATTGTCAATCCTTATAAATACTACCAACCTTGAAACGTTGGATGTTTCCCCCATCTCGACCGCTCGGTCGCGAACGTGGGGTAGATGCTGGCAGTGCCATTCGGCAAACCGACACTGACGCAGCTCTTGCAAGACTCTCCGCGGTGAAGCAGGGCTATATCGAGGATCCGTTTATTACACATCTTCTTCCTCGTGCACAGTTCCAACCTGTCCGTCCTCCCTTGATCAACATCGGAACTTACGTTCGTTCCAAGTCCATCGATGCGCTCGTTGATCAGTGGCTGGAGTTCTGTGAACAACAAGCCATGGTATGCCAGATCGTAAGCCTCGGAGCTGGGAGCGATACAAGGTTTTGGCGTATCACCGTGCGTGCCTCATCCTTGATCTTGCCTTGAATTATGATAGTGACTTTCAGTAGACCGGGCCTCGCTCGCATGTCTTGAAATCATACTTCGAACTTGACTTCCCGGATGTCACCGCCAAGAAGGCGATGGCTATCCGTAAAAGCAGAGAACTCAGTGCAGTCCTGGGTTCACCCGAGAGTGTTACTATCGGTGAGTTCCTGCAACGTGATGAACCCGGGAGGTCATCTCAAACTTCCAAGCGTCGGGTGGAACTGCACTCCACTCAAGCAAGTATCATTTGCTTCCATGTGATCTGCGTCATCCGCCATCCACTTCCCTGGCACCGGTGCTCGATGGGTTACTATCACCGTCACTCCCCACCCTCTTACTTTTCGAGTGCGTGTTGGTTTACATGTCACCCGAGTCGACCTCTGCCCTTATCGACTGGTTCGTGAATCATTTTGCCTCCACTCACGACGGGAGTATCCTTGGAGCCATTGTATACGAGATGTTTGGCCTTCAAGACGCCTTTGGTCAAGTCATGTTAAATAACTTGCGGGTATTTCTACCTCAACTCCCTCTCGTTACTTTCACTTCAATTCCAATCTTAGTCAAGGAACGTGTTCTTGCCGGGCGCGGCCCCGTACCCCACGGTCGACTCACTCCGTGAACGTTTCACCCGACATGGGTTCACACTCTCTTATGCACTGACCTTGAGGGAAATACGTGAGAGATACATCGGTCACGCTGAGCTCGAGCGGTGAGTTCTTTGCTACGTGGCTCTGAGCGTGCGTTCCTGGGTCTTCGTCTGATACCTCTGGCACACAGGATATCCCGTCTCGAATTGCTTGATGAGGTCGAGGAACTGAATCTGGTGCTCCAGCACTATGCCATCACCTGGGGTGCCAAGACGTTCATGCCCATGGCGAAGTTAAGTCCTTGGGAACAGTGGGGATTCAAGATGCCATCACGAGCTCCACCTCGTGGTTGAGGTCAACGGGCAGGTATGTGGGCTGGCATTTAGGAAGCTAGCTGGAATACACATCGCAGCGGCGGTCGCGCCGGTCCCGGATTCCGCGAAATGAAGTGGACGGTCGAACAACTGAACAGCACAACTATTCATACATACATATTGGAATGTCAATACACTCTGCACTTTACAACGAGTCAGCGGAGATTTTCAGGACACGTATCCGACATTCGCAGGGCAACTTGGCCAAGGAGTGGAGTACATCCGTTGAGACACATGAGAACGTGGAACCATCGATATCTCTAGCCACTTGTCAGACTCCCGTTGACGAGTAGCAACTGCGAGGAGGGACATACTTGCATTGAAGAGTCAGGTTGACGTTCAACTTGTCGCCGATGATGACGTGAATATTCGAATGTTAATGTTCATCACTCAAATGCGGTGAAAATGATGCCATTGGGGTGTCGCTGAATAGTGGGTGACATGGGATAATGGTACAAACTGATGGTGATGTAAGTAACAAGTCTACAGATGGAGTCGGAATATCATGAATTATTTATATCATCGCGAGGGTAGCGCTATCGTTCGATGGTAGACCAGTGCACAAGAACAACCAGGCAAGTTTAAAAATCCTCGTCTAATGAACTATGTTTCCCGCCATGGTCAGCTCGAGGGGATAAGGACATAAATGAAGACCACTCACAAGGTCTTGCTTGTAACCGTGTCACCCTTTTGATTGTTATGGTTGACATTCGCTTTCGAGTAGTCGGATACCCGCTTCTCGAAGAAGTTGGTCTTGCCTTGCAGCGAGATCATATCCATAAAGTCAAATGGGTTCGTCACATTGTACACCTTCTCATTTCCCAGCGAAACCAATAGACGGTCGGCGACGAACTCGATGTATTGGCACATGAGCTTCGCATTCATTCCGATCAAAGAAACAGGCAATGCATCTAAGAATCAAAGTTAGTATCAAGCGCATTACATTTGTCAAGTGCCTTACCGGTCAAGAACTCCTGCTCAATCTTGACGGCCTCTGTAATGACCCGTTGGACAACGTCCGGGTGGGGACGCCGCTTGAGATGGCTAAAGAGCAAGCACGCGAAATCGGTGTGCATTCCCTCGTCGCGGCTGATGAGCTCGTTGGAGAAAGTGAGACCAGGCATCAAGCCACGCTTCTTCAACCAGAATACGGAAGCGAAGGAACCTGAAAAGAAAATACCCTCGACAGCGGCAAAGGCCACTAAGCGTTCGGCAAATGTAGAGCGTTGGTCCGAGATCCATCGGAGAGCCCATTCAGCTTTGCGCTTGATGCACGGGATGGTGTCTATGGCGTCGAAGAGATATTCACGTTGCGCGGGGTCCTTGATGTAAGTATCGATCAGAAGGGAATACGTTTCGGAATGGATATTCTCCATCATAATTTGAAACCCGTAAAAACAGCGGGCCTCGGCGACTTGGACCTCGTTCGAAAACCGCTCAATAAGGTTTTCGTTTACAATGCCGTCCGAAGCGGCGAAGAACGCCAGTACGTGAGAGACGAAGTGGCGCTCGTTGTCGTTCAGACGAGTGTTCCAGTCGTGGGTGTCCTTTGAGAGATCCATCTCCTCGGCAGTCCAAAAAGACGCCTCTGCTTTCTTGTACATTTGCCATATCTTATGGCACATCAATTTAACTTCCAGGAGATGAGGCAAAAGACCGACCTCGTGATACTGTATAGGGAACAGAACGAATCGACGTTTGGATTCCTTCAAGAGAGGTTCTTCACCTGTACAGAGAATTGAATAAAAAGTAGGTGGCACGAGAGAAGGGGACTCACACTCCGGAAGATCCACCTCACCAACGAACTTTGTACGAAGTGCGTGGAACGGATCATCCTCTGAGTCGGACTCCTCAGCCAAAGTATCGGGAGAGACAGAACGCTTCTTGTCATCAATCAAACGCTCCTTCGGGGAGGGTGGCTTGGAAGGGGAGTCTAACGAGAAGGCGGCAATCGCTTCTGCAGCCTGGAAAAGAGGTGAGAGGTGACACGGAAAAGATGGACATGTCCCACCTTCTTGCTAGGGGTAGGGAAGGGAGATGATACACGGGGAGGGAGGGTAGCAGCCATGGAGATTGCAAGAAAGAGAATATACAAGTAATAAGAACTGTACTGGTGAACGCAACAGGACGTACGCTCGTTTTTATGCGGCGTCGGATGCGTTGCGGGTATTTGGCTCACTCAACATTACGCGACGCGTTGTTGTGACATGTTGTGCACTTCCACTCCGACTTGCTTGGGAATTAGCCTCAAGAATAGGAACAAAGCACACGTCCGTAGATAATACAAGCACTGAAAATAACCAGACGTGTGGACATCGGCGCAGTCTACACCCGGTCATCAAATCTCGCCTATCCTGCAGCAAACATCATTTGTTCAAGTATGGTGAGTGTCATAATCAGCTTCACTTACAACGAGTCTTATTGTTCCCTCAGCTAAGGCGACAAGCTCGTGAGCGCAGGCAATATGTATACGAAAAATCCTTGGAGGCACAAGAACGCCAAACCTTCGAGCGCAAGCGCAAGCTCAAGGATGCGCTTGCATCGGGAAAACCGCTCCCGACAGAACTAAGAAAGGATGCGAAGGATATAGGGAAGGATCTCGCGTTCGATGAAGCACAGGAAGGTGACCACTACCATTCACCGGTGCTTGGTACACGTTGATTGGCTCACGGAGATCACAGAACCTTCGACACATATCGATAACGAGTACTCCCGCGCTGGTGTAAATGATCCCAAGATCATGATAACCACTTCAAGAGATCCCAGTTCAAAACTTCTTCAGTTCGCAAAGGTACCAGTCAGCCTGACTCCATGAAGCAACCGTACCATAATCGTTGTGTAGGAAATGCGACTGGTATTTCCCAACTCGCATCGAATAAATCGCGGAAACTATGTTGTAAAAGAACTAGCAGACGCATGCCGTGCCAACGATATAACTGACCTCATTGTCTTGCACGAGCACCGGGGTATTCCAGGTGAGCAGCCACCCGGCACCGTTCCGACCGGTCAATTCATGCTTTTCAGATGCATTGATCGTCTCCCACTTTCCCCATGGTCCAACCGTTCACTTTACGCTTCACAACGTTGCCCTTCGTCATGATATTGGCTCCTACAAATCATCCACTGTATCAGAACAATACCCGCACCTCATATTTGAGCAATTCACCGCGAAACTCGGGATGCGGATAAGGGATGTACTCAAGTTCTTGTTTCCCGCGCCAAAGGAAGACAGCAAACGTGTCATGACGTTTGCAAATGAAGATGATTTCATCTCGTTCCGGTAAGCACTGAAAACCACCTGACAATCCCAGACTTGATTCACGACTGCATAGACACCATGTATTCGTCAAAATTCCCGGCGATGTTCAGCTTGCCGAGGTTGGACCCCGTTTTGAAATGAAGCGTATGTTCACGTGGTCGTCTGTCTTGTGCACCAAGTGATAGTCTTATCAGCGTATGAAATAAAGCAAGGTACCATTGAACAGGCGGAGGCAGAAAAAGAATGGGTTCTTGCCCACTATTCCAGGACGGCGAAGAAACGGAAACTGTTGTCAGGTACTGGCAGCGAACTAGATGACTTTACGAAGCGGCAAAAACGATAACTTATTCGATATCCACATTTCTTATCGTCGATCTCACTCGTATTCACCGAGTCGCTTGTGGATCACTGGGCTCGACATTATGTGTACTATTAACACAAGTGTGCTGGTTCACGTCTCCTGTATTATGCATCCACCTAATCTTGTCAATCGACCGAAAATGTGTGGTCGAGCTCTGCAAACCCTTTAAATAAGGAACCAAACGCATCGATGGCATGTTGAACGTCGCGCGAGCCCCCCGTCTCCCTTATGGAATGCATGGATAGCATGGCATTGCCAACATCCACGGTGCGCATCCCAAGTGCTGAAAGCATTGGACCGACAGTAGATCCACAAGATCTAAGGGCGTGTTCCATTGATATCCATCACTTGCAGATAAGCACCAACTTACACATCATTGGGAACCTCATACTCCTGTACTTTCCCACCCTTGCGCTCAACCAGCTTCTTGAAAAGGAATGTGCCAACAGCCTCAGAAGCATAGCGCTGTGCAGCATTGGTCTTAATAACCATCCCTCCATTAATCTGAGGCCTATGATTTTCTTCGTGCTTGGAAGTGTAGTTGGGGTGGACCGCGTGACCCATGTCCGCCGACACGTGGAAAGATCGAGCGATTGATTGATAATGAAGAGCGGGCGATGGAGAGAGCCTCTCGAGGAGCGATGGGATCAAGGATGACCGGGCACCAGTGGTCGATACGCTGCCAATTTCTTCGTGGTTGAACAGAGCGATGCAATTCACGTTCCCTTCGAGGTCTAGGAAGCTAGAATCTTCCACGTGACCTGCCAATGCTTCCACAGCGCAGAACCTTGGTCTGTAGGCAGCTATGCATATCGAAGGTAATGGCACAACTTACGATGAGAACATGTTGTCCAAGCGGGGACTAAAAATGTATTCGTTGTTGATGCCTCCTAAAACTGAGGGTTGGGTGTCGTACAGATGCCTGACATGAAAGGCTTAGTGGTGAACTCTAAATCAAGGTACACATACAATTCGAAGTCATGGATCTTCTCCGGAGCAACGGAAAGTTCATTGGCGATAATTGACAAAAGTGCTGGATGGTGATTCTCTTGGATGCTGGATGCAGAGGAGTTGCCTGAGTTCTTGGTCTCTTGATTGAGTTGACCCTCAATCAGGCCGGCAATGGGCACGAATTCGGTTTCCTGATTAAATTTGAACGAGGTGTTGGCGTCCCGGCCAACTGAAAGCAGTGAGTAACTGTACATATAAGCATTAGGGATATTTACGGTGGATAGCTAAAGTCGGAATGCGCAGAAGGGGCCTATCAACCTTGATGAGCTTTGACTGGAAAGACCCGTCTTGACGGGTGACGACAACCCGTCCTGCTAAAGACAGATCGCGGTCAAACCACGAGTGCCAGATTCCTGAGCCGTAAGTTTCGATGCCAACTTGAATGTATCCAACATTGCTTTTCTTTGATATCGGACGAACCTGATACAAGGAATGCTTTAAAGCCAAAGTTGGCGTTTTATACAACTCACGCGCAAGTTGGGACTGTCCACGTGAGTCGACACAATGGAGACACCCGCACCCGGTTTCCAGTTCGGAGGAATGGTGAATGCGAGTAGAGAGGACTGGTTTCTAGGAGTACATGAAATGAGGGGGAAAGAACCGAACAAAGAGTTAGATCGTGATACCGCGTGAAGTAGTACTTTCCCCGAGGCTTTATATCCTTTTCCCAGTTATCGATCTCCCTGACCTGAGCACAATATCGATCATGCTGGCTGATGGTATCGGAGCAAATCGCGACAGACCTTTTGAAATCCAGCTGCTTCTAGTCGCGCGACGGCATTCTGAATAGCATGGAAAGGTGTCGGTGAGGCATTGATGAAAGTCAAGAAACGCTTTGCAGCTTCCGGGGCTGTTGGATATAATAGCATGATTTAGAGTCGGATGATGGGAAAGCGACAACAGAGCTGCTTTGGAACCACGTAATTTGTAATCACAAGGTACGGAAAGCCGGACAACCAGACCATCTAAAAGAGGCACGTGCTCGGCTTGCCTTCCGCATTGCCTCTTTTAGAAGGTCCGGCTTTCCATAACAAAGTGACTTCCCTAGTCCGGAGTTAGGCTAGCAAGCAGCGCTCTCACACTGAGTGACCATCCTCAACCCATATGGTCCAGAGTTATCTCAGACACGGCCCAACACAGGTAGCCAGCCACGCCTCGAGACCTTTTTCTTGCTGTTGTTTGACCCACCGTACAGGCCTTTGGTCTCATTTGCAGCGTCTCGTCAAATTCTTTATATGATGGCAAACTTGCCTATGTCCCTGCTCTGGAAGACGTCCTTGTCTGGGACATGAAGAAAGGACACATGGTAGTTTAAGTTGGCTATCTGTTTTTTAACTGCCCTGACAATCCCTACAGCTTGCGATGTGGCATGAAACAGGCCACAGGGCAGAAGTCACATGCATTCAACGCTCCCCTCAGCAAAATATATTCGCCGTCGGATATGCAGATGGTTCAATTCGGTTATGGGACAGCATCCTTGGCTCTGTTTGTGCAACCTTCAATGGTCATCGAAAAGCTGTAACCGCACTCGCATTCGACAGACAAGGTATAAGGCTCGCCTCTGGCTCGCAAGATACGGACCTGATCGTATGGGATCTCGTTGCGGATGTTGGCCTTTATCGGTAACTTACCAGAGCACTCTGTTTTGGCTTTTTGTCACTTACATATCACATCTCAGGCTTCGGGGTCACCGTGATCAGATTACTAGCATCCGCTTCTTCCCCCCCTCGGACCTACCCTCAACTTCTACTGGGAATTCGAATGGCTTCCTTATTTCCACCTCAAAAGATACACTGTTGAAGCTATGGGATCTCTCCACCCAACATTGCGTGCAGACTGTCGTCGCGCATCGTTCGGAAGTGTGGTCAATGGATCTTAGTCCCCAGCAGAATCTCATCTTCACCGGAAGTGGAGAAGGGGACCTAAAGGCATGGAAAATAGATTACGACGCTGTCGCAGCAGGTTTGAAGACAACGGAATCTGGAGAAGTATGTATCACCCAAGACATCCATGGATGAGTAGACTTACTCCGCTTCTGTAGATCAACAAGATGATTCAAGCGGTCGATACACTCCCTCTTTCTTCGCGTCATCGTGTTTCTCAAGTTTTATTCCATGACTCGCAGCCCTACGTTGCTGTTCAGTCACACGATAGATCTATCGAAATTTTTCGTATACGGACTGAAGATGAGGCGCGTAAGAAACAGGCGCGGCGCCGAAAACGTGCGAAAGAAAAGGAAGGAAAATCCAAGCCAAAGGGCAAAGACCTTGTTGACAATGCGGATGATGATGATGAAACAGGCGCAGGCGAAATTGGCCTCGTCGACGTATTCACACCTTATTTGGTTATTCGAGCGAGCGGGAAAGTCAGATCATTTGATTTTAGCACCAAAGACGTCCCCGGTCATAAAGCAAGGGTCGAGGTCAGTTGTCTACACAGACCATAGAAGCTTTCACTCACATAATATGCAGATCCTTTTAGCACTTGCGTCGAATGCGTTAGAGGTTTACGATATTCCACCGCCCCAAAAATTGAAAGATCAAATCCCTGAAGCTAGTCGAATTTATTCACTCGATATACCGGGACACCGAACAGATGTGCGGACACTTTGTCTGAGTTCTGATGATCAGCTTTTAGCCTCTGCATCTAACGGTAGGCATGTTGGTAAACCGGTCAGCGTACCTCTCACGTTTCTCGCAGGAACCCTCAAGTTGTGGAACGTTAGGACAGCAGTATGCATCCGGACTATGGATTGTGGCTACGCCGTCTGCAGCACTTTCTTACCAGGTGATAGACACGTCCGTACTGTTTCCTCAGATGTGCCCGTCGTTTGTCTCACACTCCAAACAGCTTGCTGTTGGCACAAAGTCAGGGGATATCTTGATCTACGATCTGGCCTCTTCCACCCTCATTGATACAGTCAAAGCTCATTCCTCGACTGTATGGTCAGTACATCTCAGGCCAGACGGGAAAGTACTTGCCAGTGGGAGCGCCGACAAAGAGGTCAAGTTTTGGGAGTTTGAGCACGACCCAACATCTGAGGACGAGGTATTGAGCTTTTTCTCAGGCCCGGTTTTCATGCTCAACTCGCTATACTTGTAGAGTCAACCGAAGAAATCACTGGCGCTTATACATGCACGCACCCTCAAGATGTCTGACGATGTACTGTCTCTCAGATACAGTCCGAACGGCAGACTCTTTGCTGTATCTCTTCTGGACTCCACTGTCAAGATTTTCTATCAAGATACTCTCAAGTTTTTCCTCTCGTTGTATGGACACAAGGTCAGTCCTGGTCAACACCCAAATTCGAGTAACATGACATATATATTTCGCTCAGTTGCCAGTCCTTGCGATGGATATCTCAGAGGACTCGAAGCTAATCGTGACGTGTTCTGCCGATAAGAACGTCAAAATATGGGGCCTTGATTTTGGAGACTGTCACAAATCAATCTTTGCCCATGAGGATAGCGTCACGCAGGTCCTATTTGAGAAAGACTCCCACTACTTTTGGACAGTAGGTAAAGATAAAGTGCTGAAATATTGGGACGGCGACAAGGTAGTTCCCTTTATGTTTCTCCCCTTCCTTCGCATACTGAGTCATCATTGAAGTTCGAAAACATTCAGAAACTCGAGGGACATCACAACGAGATCTGGGCTCTCGCAGTCAGCCACCACGGTAACTTCGTAGTGACTGGGTCCCATGATAAGTCCATCCGTATCTGGGAGAAGCTGGACGAACCAGTACAGTGTTTTGTCTCTTCGTTGGTGGCGTCCACTGACGATCTCGCAAGCTCTTTCTTGAAGAAGAACGCGAGCGAGAATTAGAAAATCTCTATGAGAACGACTTAGCAGAAACCCTGAATCAACCTAATGGTATGACCGGGCAAGGAGAAAACACCGATGGTCAACCTTCTGCCGAAATGGCTGCAGTGACCAAGCAGACCACGGAAACACTCATGGGTGGGGAGCGTATAATAGAAGCTCTCGATCTCGCGGACAACGAGCGGGCTGCTCTCCGAGATTTTGAAGACCAGAAGGCCCGAGTAGGCACTCTAGAAGCAGCTGGTCTGCAGCCCCCCCCTCGCAATCCCATTCTTGCAGCACTGGATTTAGACTCAGATGGTTACGTCCTAAGGGTCGTGGAAAAGGTTCCCCGCACGGCGTTATATGACGCTTTGTTGGTACTACCATTTGGTAAGGTGTTGTCGTTGATGCAATATCTAGATATGTGGGCAAAAAAGGTGTGTTTCCACGATGCTTGAATGACTTGCTGTGCTCGGCCCTGCCTAACCCTAATACAGGGCTGGAATATTGCGCTCGTTTCATACATCACGTTCTTCCTCCTCAAGACCCACCATCACCAGATCGTGGCTAATCGGATCATGCGAACAACGTTAATTCCGATGAGAATTCATTTGAGAAATGCTCTGAAACGCGAGAAAGACACGGTTGGGTACAACCTAGCTGCCTTGCAATACATCCGCCGTAAAAGTGAAGCAGAGAGAACTGCACTTTTCTTCGAGAAAGAGGACTTCGACGAATCGAAATTGCGCGAGACGATTACCGAGGGTAAAAAGAGAAAGCGGGTGAGCATCAAAGCGTGATGCCCTTTGCACACGACGAGATCTATTATGCGCTCATGCATGTGGATTACAAATCTAGAAATACATCGTCATCAGGTATCTTTAGGGCCCCAAAGTTCTTCACTCCTGGCAAGTTTGGTGTTTCAGAATCATTATTATCGTGATCTTGGAGATGCCTGCACCCACCAATCCGTAGGATCAGATGCCTGACGCATCTGCACCGTCAAGACGCCCTCGCTTAGCGGTGCCAATGCTTCGAAGGCTGCTTGAGTGAGGTCGACATGCTTGGACCCCTTTTGACATCCGGCGCAAGTGTCTACTACCCTGGCAAATGTGCATTTGGTGGAGTCTTTACAGACTAAAACAGGTTGGCGGGATTACAGTTAACAGGAGAATATTACCTACGTTCAATAAATTTGAAGCACTTGGGCTTCTCTGACCAGCCGTCTAGAGTGAGAGCTGCGACGAAGGATTTGTCCTTCTTGCGAGTGAGCAACGGGATCGAGCGATGCTGAGTTATACGGTACCGTGGGTGCCCAATTTGTCTCACTCCAACAACTAGGATTGAGAAGATCATGTCCGGTATACCTGAATGTTCCAGAAGTTAGGCATAAATCGTTGGCGAATAAACGTATCAAACCAAGTAATGGTAACAGGCTCAGCTTTGCCGCTGGGGATGATTCCCTTTGTAAGCTCAGCTAAAGATTCCTTGACAGATCTGAAAACGTTCTTCGTGAAATGTTCGGTATTTGTCCTCGACGGACGCTTGAGTGCGCTGCTGGAGTTTGTACCAGGAGTAGTCGCTGAGGTCATCCCAGGGGAAGGTGAGCGGCGGTACTTGTAACGTAGGTTCGTAGCTATGACGGATTCCCAGCCATCTCGGGAATCAAATTGGTAAGATTCTGGTAAGGAGTGTGAGTTGCCCGGCGTCCCTATTGTTCGGGTGGTGTTTGTGGCTGCTCCACCGACCAGCGGTGGTAGTCTAAGGAGGAGCGCAAGACAAGTGGTGAGAACACCCGGAGAGAAGTACATGATAAAGAACGGTTAGCAGTGGGGTGACAGACAAGGCTTGGTATCAATGTGCAACTTGTTTGACGCGTCGCGTTTGGGTCACGTGAAGTTGATTTTCTGACCAAGCAGGCTTACTATTACCTAAGTCGGAGAGGGAAAGCGGTGTCGAATTCGGTGGATCTTTGTCAGTCAGGCCGGAGGCAGCGCTAATTACTGCGTCTTGCTCACACACTTGTCCAATTTTTGGTCCGCTTGGTTGGGCGGGAAACCATGCCGGTTGACACTTCAAAGGGCATAGCTCTGAATATTTCACGCCGGCAATTTCGGAAAGTATCGACCGAGGAGGAGATAGAGCTTAAACGTGCTCGTGGCGAAATATCCTGTGCAGAGTGCCGAAGGTTCTCTCTCTTCGTGTCGCTTGCTCTCGGCCCTCATCATTCCGTTGCAGACTGAAGCTCAAATGCGACAAAAAATTGCCATGCGGCTCTTGTGTACGCAGGGGTTGCCCCACAATATGTCCCAATGGTTTGTTGCCCCTGTCGTCCTCGGCGACTGGCTGCTCAACTTCACTTGTAACAGGAAGCTTATCAACTGGACAGGGAACTCGGTGTGTGCTTGCGAACATACTGACGTACATCAGGTTCATTAAACGCCGGTCCCAGATTTGTTCTTGCTGATACAGAACATTTGCATCATAAGATCGGGGAGATGGGTCACCGAATACGTTCTCTCGAAGATGCCTTGGCCATATTTCAAGCGGGAGTTTCAAACGATGTCCACCCTTTGTTGACTGACGAGTTGTTGGCCATCAAATACGGGCTTGAGGCAGCCCCCCGCGAAGTTCCAGGGGATCAGCAGACTGTCCCGATAGATGGCTTGGGGACCCTCACCATTACGGAACGGGGTGATTCTCATTACTTTGGTCGTACAGCAGGCTCCGAGGTGAACTTCTCATGACGACTTCATAATGTCACCAGCGCTGATGACGGTTCGATCGTACAGACCCTCTTTTTGGTTGGTGGTGTTTAGTCTTGGTGCACCATTCTCTGACATATTGCGTAAATAGGCTGGTGCCGAATTGAGTGGCACAAACTCAGGACCTTCTGCTTCGATTGGCAATCTACCTCAGGTTTCGTCTGAGATTAGCCACCTGGCATCGATTCTACCTTTCAATCTTGCAGGTATCAGCGATGATGACAAGCAGAGTCAGCTCATGGGCGCGTTGTTCAACCTTCTCCCCGAGTATCCACGTGCCACCACCCTCTGTGAGACTTACTTGGAAAACTCCGCATGGAGTTTTCGGCCAATTACCCGTGAAGAGCTTATTGATGAGATCCTGGTTCCCGTTTATGCTTTTGCGCACGACAGAAAAAAGGAGGTTTCGGAGGTCAAGAGAGAAGTTTCTTCGCACACTATGGCTGTGTTGTATATGGTCTTCGCCCACGGCGCGCTCACAGACCTCACTCTTCCTCCCTACAATACTGAAGCTGAAAATTATTTCCATCTGGGTCGCTTGGCGCTCTCGTTGCACTCGGTTTATGATTTACCCAATACTCAAACTTTACAAGCTTTGTGTTTAATGGCACTCTACTACGCAAACCACGGCAGGCATCCCACACTCGATAGTTCATGGTCAATCATGGCATTCGCGAATAAGCTTGCACAGAGCGTAAGTCCTCAATGTAACAGTCGGGTGGCACTAATTATCTTGACAGATGGGCCTACGTATGTCAGTATAATTGAACTCGGACAAACTCTCATCGGTGCCTAGATCGCGATCCTGCACGCTTTAACATGCCACCGAAGGCAATTCAACGACGTCGGTCCCTTTTTTGGGAACTTCTGTCAGCCGATATGTTCCATGTAAGTGTTCCAATGATCAGTTTGCTGACGCATACTCACTCGAACAGAGCCTGACTCTTGGGCGCCCACCATCGATTAGCCTGTCGTATGTCGACTGTGAATTTCCGGAAGATGAGACGACAACTATCAACGACAAAGGAGAAGTAGAGATGGGCTGTAAGGCTTTCTTTGCGTCATCTGCGCCCCCCGTTGAAACGGCTTTCAGTTTTCCGTTGGAAGTACTCTTTCACGAAAGACGTATTCATACCGGTGCTCGAACTTACACTTACTGCGACGCCACCGACCTACGAAACCATCCTGGAACTGGATCGGAAAGTTCGGGAGAAAGTTCTCCCTCCCTCATTGAATTTATACCGCTCCAGCTCTATTGACGAATACACTACACCAACTGCATATGTCCGGGGTCGGATGCTATTCCAGTTCAGGACTTCCAGTATGATTTCCATCCTTGAAGTTGCTTTCTTCCACTCATCACCTCTCAGCAATGTTATACATACACCGCAGTTTCTTTGCCCAAGCTATGCTGGATTTTCCTTCCAATCCACTCCGTAGCCCCTTCGCACCGTCGTTTCTTGCTGCCTACCGATGTGCTTCGGCAATTATAAAGACCACTGCAATGAATTTCCAGAAATATCCGGAATTGTTTGCGCGGTTTTGGACAATGTGGAATCATCTGTTGTCCGCTGCAGTTAGTTCGACTACTCGCGGCCTTGCACGAGCTAACGTCATGTTACCAGATTATTGTCGGAACCATCGTCTCAAGGGCGCCGTCTTCTACAATGGCACCTGCTGCGCAACTAGAACTTGATCTAGCACTGAACCTGTTCAGGAGCGGTGCGGTCATATCTCCTCGCGCAAAATGCGGTCTAGTAAGTTAAGGTCCTTTCTCCATGGAGTGCCAGTATAATAATGGTTGTGATCCAGGCTGTTTTAATGCACTTGAAAGCCAAGGCTCACCAAGCACAAGGACAATTACCTACCAATAGGACCGCTTCTCTTGGCGCTGGTTCTGCTTCCCTACTTCCAGAGAATGGTGTCGATGAGCTTGCAGTATTCGGGGGCCAGACACGGATCCTAGTCAGCAAAATTCTCTCGCAGCAAGGTCGTAAGAATGTTCACGGTGTGTCTCCTCCGGTATCAGCAAATTCAGCGAGCTCTCCATCCACCATGTCGGAGGACAGTCATACCCATTCGGATCCCGTACCCGAAGTTCATCCATCACTTGTGAAGTACTTGTCGATGCTGCCATCCTCCACAGCGCCTAGCCCAACGACGATCAGTGCCGGCTCTGTACCCGCCCAGTTCCATTTCGACCAAAAGCCTACCTTCCAGTCTGATATGTTCACCAATGCCCTGCCTGCGATGACTCCCTCGTCGTCTCAACAGACGTTTACCCCAACATCATTACCCCCCGTTTTCGACGAGCAGTTCATGAGAACCTTCGCCGGCGTTGACTTTTTTGGGTCACCTTCATCCGCGGAAGCAGCCAACAGCTTTGATAACCTGGAACTTTTGATTTCCGGCGAGTCGGGCGTAGACGAAAGGTGGGCGACCTTGATGCAGGATATGTTGAATCCACCGGCTTCGTGAAGTAGTTTAGGCACGATTTAGAGTTGGTTTGACTCGTACACGTATTGTCATGTAGCTTTCTGTTTCCAGCGCTTACTTGTATTGTTCTGCTTAGATTTAAGGTATATCTCATGTAATCCTATCCAAGTCCTTCGATCATTGATTACTAAGATGAATGATCAATGGAGATTAGCCTTTGGTACGACTTCGCGAGTGATCCGCAGATGAAACTTCTAAGCCCACGAAACAGGGTCGATGGGTCGATTATAGTTTGCGCCCACCGTGGCCAAGGTAGAGAACAAGTAGGTAGGATCATCACTGCCGCTGACCCAAGTAGAGATCTAGGAAAGAAACTTTGTCTTCCCAACCAAGGCCGATGCGTTTCATTTTACCAATTCTTGCGATCAGGACGGCGCAGACTTCGGAAAGCGTATCAATCGCCGGGTCTGGGACAACCTCGCTCACCACAAAAATCTGAGAGGAAGGAGACTCAGAAAGTGGGAGCATGCGAACGGACATGGTCTGAGGAGACAGGGAACTTGCGATGGTGAAGAGATGATAAAGCGGATTGAATGTGGAGGATGGGGTGGGGTGTGTCAGGGATGTTTGCAAGATCGTTGGGGGGTTGTATCTAGGGAGATTGGCATGAGATAGACTCGAAGCGAATTTATATCCACTTACCTGATACACATTATAAATACGTTGCACTTCTTTACCGGAACATTATAGCCTTCAAAAACGCGAGCGAATCGAAGAAGACCGCGCCCATTGCTCGTTGTGCATTCGGGAAAGACTACCACTGGTCGTTCTGCAGATTTTCGGATGTTTTCAAGAGAGGAGAAGGAACCTGACAAAGGCGACTGGGGAGTTCCACCGGTGGCTCGAACCATCGATAACAGAGACACTCGGCGGAAGCCGCGAATGGGCAGGCGTGGGCTGATGGTCCGAGTCGGGATAGAGATTGCGGCAGAACCAGTACCTGTCTTGCGACCAGGTCTGTAGGATATGGATTCCCCATCAGGAGCAGTGGATATTGGTGGCTTCGGCTCATCGGCAACGGGAAAGACAAAAATGGGGTTAAACCTGTGATAGGGTTTAGGTCCAATGTTCCCAAACCCAGCATTTCACTCACCGATACGAGAGCCACAAGATATCGATCCAGGAGCTCCAATTAGACACAATAATATCCCCAGCCTTTGGGCTCCAATTAGTATCCGACAGTCGCCTGGGAGATGCTTTAACGAATAGCGAGTGTCTGATGGATGAGAAAGAGACAAACCCTCGCTTACGAGCTACGTGCTCTTCTGAAATCCATAGAAAACCGAGCACATAAAGGGCAAGCCGGCTTAGCGTGATCGTACTTGCCCGCTCGACGAGGCGATGAAGGGGGGGAACCGGCGTCTAAGTTTTTGAGACGTGGGAGTTGAGAGCGAGACCAGAGACCTACAAGAAGTGTGGATAACGCATTTACGAGGATGAATTGCAGGACGGCAATCGCGATGACCAATACGGCCCGCAAAACGGCAAATGTGACACGGACTGGGACTAAAAGTGAGAGTAAAAAGTCGTGTTCTGATGGTGGAACCGGCGGAAGAAAGGGCTGAGCCGATTGACTCATGTTCAGGAGTCTATTCGGTGGAGTAGAGAGGACAGGCCGACCTGTATTCCCGTTCCAGGGTCCTATTCGAAGTGAGCGGGATATGGTGATAGACAGCATTAAAGACTCACTCTGAAGGCAGAGAACTTTTCCATGAGGCGTGAGTGACGCTATCCCCAGTGCGAGTCGTGTTGGACGTGCTTGTCAGGTAAGATTCAGGCTGTATGCGATTTTGCGCGGTCCAACTGGGAGGTGAATAGACAATATAATGATTATATTTATATTTATTTTAGGTTAACCATTACCCAAGTTCAAAGTCAGCGACCCTCTTCCCAACTGCCATCATGGTCCCATCCCGGTTACCGACTGTTCAGCTCCACTCCCTTGCGAGATCCGCTTCCGTACAGTATCAGAAGCTTAGTTTCTACGGAAAGGCGAGTAGCAGTGCTTTCCTTTGTATCTCCGTGATAACTGCAAACGTTAGGCCGCTATTTGTTTCCTCCTCCTTTTCTACGCGTGCCTGATCGCTTTTATTGTTTTGGTCACACCGAGTCGCATCGCCCAGTTTATGTATGATCTCGCCGTCCTAATTCGCCGTCTTCCTTACGGTTCTTTCATTCTCATCGCTGTGATCGGTATGTCCTTCTGCCCTCACATTCTTCCTCTCTTCCTGAATCTGTTCAGTCTTGACATCATTTCCTCCTTTCATCGGCCACTCGACGCTCACGAATCTCTGTGGTTTCACCTATGGTATCCAAGGATTCATTCCTGCGGCAATCTCCACCGTTGGCGGCTCGGCTCTTGTATTCGTTGTCTTGCGCTCACTCATTAGCAATCGCTTGCGCAAATTGACAGCCTCCAACGAGAATTGGGCAGCGCTCGAAGCTGTCATTGTTAGTATTTTCATGTATTACACGCTCCTGTCCCATTCTGTATCTATTGTGTTGAGCAGCGTGCGAGGGGCTTGCCCCTCATTATTCTCATCCGCATCTCGTCGTTTCCGCCATGGGTATACTCCAATTCTCTGTTCGCCGTGAGTAATTCACTTTGGTGAGAGTAGCTCTTCACACTCAATATGTTTAGAGCATCGATTCTGTGTCCCTGACCCAATTTACATTCGCCACCCTCTTCGTACTCCCTCGCGTTATGCTCTACGTTTTCGTGGGCTCGCGCATTGCAAGCCTCTCTGACGGTGAACAGAGAAGCCATATGGACGCCAGTACGCTAGCCTCCTTCGGTCGTTGCCAATCTCACGATCATCTTTTAATCAGCGACCATGTTCATCAATGGCTCCCTGATCGTCGGAGGCATTGTCATCTCAATTATTTCAAGCGCGTATGGTCTTCCTTCGTCCGATTTCATGTTACCTGACTACCAACAGTGTGGTCTACTACTTCGTCCGCGAGGAAATTAAATCATTGCATAGCAATCGCTCAACCACCGACGAGCCAGACCCTGAAGCACCAGAAGACGCCGAGGAAGGAGTTCCCCTCCTTATACGCTCCTGACTTCAATAACCGTGCATCAAGGATATGGACACGAGGTTGCATATATGAACCTGTCTATTTAGATGACTGAATATTGTATACCACGCTTAGAAAGATCTACAAGATCTAGTACAAGTGTAAGAACAGTAGAGACAGGCTGGCCCCAATAAGGAACACGAAGATGAATATTCTACTGTCCTTCGCCCTTCGTCTGGCCTCCCTGAGTTGCACGTTACCCTTCTCAACGGTGGAAGTAGTTGCTATTGCATCCTCATAGAGCTGTTCCGTAAGCTCGGTCTGACGTGTGAGGTGTGTGATGAGCTCCATTTGCAGATTACTGATGTCCATCAAGCGGGCCTCCGCGTGTTGCACTGACTCTAGTGTATCCTGGACCGACCGTAGAATGTTTGCATTCTCAGTCTCGAACTGGAGAATTTGCGATTCAGTTAGTTCCAGCTCTTCATCGTCATCCGAATTCTCTATGGAAGGAGTGGATCCGGTCGGTTTGACAGTAGCAGATCGACCAGAAGCGGAACCAATTGTGGCAGCAATGCCGGACACGAAGGCAGAGGAAGCTCCACCAAGCCAGCTGTCACTAATTGGCTGTTGCCTTCCGTGTGCGACATCCTTCGAGGTTGTTATAACCTCGCGAGCAGCGTTGGAACCAAGCGTACGAGTTCGTTCGAGCTGTCGTTTTACGCGTTCCTCCTGTAATTCCTTCTGGCGCTGGCTTGTCTCTGTCAAACGCCGACCAAGGTACCACGTTATGCTTGCATGGTGGGCGGCCAGATACTCTGGGAGCATAGCTGAATCACCTTGCACCAATCTCGCTGGGAGAAATCGTGCCAATGGATTCATGTTGCGCGCAGCCAGCTCTACACGTCCTATTCAGGTGTAGAGGTTCGAAGGATTGTTCCAGGTGTGAAACAAAAACAGAAACGCACGCTTTTCGAGCGCCTCCATCTCCTTCACACGGCCCGCACAGCGGGTGAGTATGAGTCGAGCCTGGAGATCGATCTGGTCCCTCTCCTCGTTCGAAAGATATTTTATCTCTAACCACAGCTGCTGGGAGTCCTTCAGGTCAAGGTTTCGAGAACCTTGCCGCACAAGCGGACTGGAGTTAGAATCGACGCTGAGATAAGGCCGCCGAATGTTGCTCAACACTCGCGTTAGAGCGTTTATGTGGTTCAGCTGGGAAGGACGAGTCAGTCGTGGGTATTGGCACTTGAAACAGTGGGCGCACGATGATGTAGGCCTCCTCCACATATCGTTTCCCAAAGGTATCACGAGGATCAACCTCGGTCACTACTTTTCGTCGTTTGGCGGGAGGGCTTAAGCCCTGCTTTGACTTTATGACCTCCCGGAAGTCTGCAGTGCGGTCTGTGTATACCATAGCGCCAGTGAAGAAGGAGAGTAAGTTGTATGTCAGGCAATTAGGTCATCGGGTCGGTCCGCGTGCCACAGTCAACGTGTAGCTAATGATTCCGAACTGGTTCTGTACCACACCGCTGAGAGCTGAGAACATCGGAACTCCGTACCACACCTGGCGGGGAAACGATTGTCTCCTGGCGGAAGATGGATGGCAGTCCTTGTTTGAGGTATGCGGTGTCCCCTTCACCACCGTCTGCCATAGTTTGCGACCAACATGGCTGTGCTTTGGTATATTCATCTGTACACTGAACATCCCCTTGTAATACTACGTCCAAGTCCCCACATCCAAGCAACTCAAAGAATGATCCTAGCGAGGACCGGGTTTCTCTCGTGGAAAGCGATGTTGTGACGAAGACGCATGCGTCGTCTGTACCTCCCGTTCGCACAGCAGCTTCTGTTCCCTGAATCAACGACATCATCTTTCAACCATTATGACCACGACCAAGTTGGATGACTCACGGCAAAAGTCATCCACTGCTCTCAGCATAAGCCTGCAGGTTGTGAATTTCGCGAGATCGAGAACGTCCCGCTCCTTACACGTGTAGACAATTTATAGCGGCTACCTCTTCTATCTCCTTCACCTGCTCGAGTATGGGCCCTGATTTGCCCATTTCTGCGTCGATTCGAATGCGACCAGCTGAACCAACGCAGAGCCACTCAGATGTACGCACCAGCGTACATCCAACCGTACGAGATTCGGGCAGAGACCCGCAGGACCATACAGTAGCTGCAGTTCGTCGTCTGAGATGTCGCTGTCGTGCAAACGGAGTTCCTCCAGTCGAGGTAATAATGTGAGGCATTGCACCAACTCCTCCCGAGGTAAGTTTACATCGTGTAATTCTAACAATTCTATGCAAGGCGAAGACTCCAGGATATGGCGAACGAGTGAGCCGGATGAGACGTGCTCGTCTCCTGGAGAACAGCGGAGGAGAAGCTTCCGGAGCGCTGGAGCTCGTATGTTATCGAACACCCCGAGGAGTTCATGGGATATCATAAATGCCAAGGACCCGAGTTGAGGAAGCTCCACCACTTGCGTGGTGTCAAGTTCGTAATGGTATCCCGACTCGACGGAGAGCTCCAGCGTCAGATGTTTTAAGCCAAGCAGATTAGCAAGCATGCTTGTCCATCTTGAGGCAGTAACCAGGTTTGGAAGAATTCCCGGTGCTGAAAGAACGAGGTGCAGGTTTGTCAATCGGAAAGGGATGCTCCAGCGAGGTAAATTAGGTTGCGCAATGTCGAGCTGATGTAACGAGGGAGCGTTGTGGACAGCGGAAAAGTCAACAAGGTCTGCCGTAGGGGTGTTCCAGTGGGTTACACAGTCAAGCCTGCGCAATTGCGGGAATGGGTGATGCATCAGTGACAAGATGTGGTTTAGCTGGACGGAGTCATGGGTTCGGATGGTGGCGCTCCTCCACTGAGCGGAACGTTCGAAGAGGACAAAAAGGATTTCCTCCACAGAGAATGCGTTGGGGGGAACATCAAGGGTGATATAGAGCAGTGACTGCTGTGCCCTGGAAAGCCATAACCTCGTCTTGTTCAAGGGATTACCGAGACCACAGTCGACGTAGATCCGGGACCAGACGTGCGAGTATTCTGTCGCTTTCCTCCAAGCGGAGCATACATGTGATGCGACAAGGGGAGCGCGGGTCCAACCGCTCTCGACGCACAGTTCAAAAACGTTGGCAAGAATCTCGGGCGGGATGCGTCGGGCAAGTGTGATCAATGACCGATATTGCCGAATATTTTCCTGATACTTCATCTTGCGAAGACGAACCCGTTCCAGTTGTGCCATGATTGTATTAGTTTCAGAATTCGAAGCAGCGATGACTTGCTCGTCGTGGGCTATTGCACACTCAACCATGCGGATATCATCTTCTGAAGGGCAGCGGTGGGAAGACATTATTTGCGCGATGGCTGGTAGCCTATCAAAATTTGAGTATCCCAAAGAGAGAGAGTTCTGCAGCTAAAACATACACCATATGAACAACGGAGTACACTGCCAGTGAGTGGTGGTCAAGTAGTGACTTGGTGTCACGCTGGATTCTGGAAGCGCTCGTGTTCCTTTACTCTCACTCACTTGTAAGTACCGTCTCACTGCCACGCCCTATCTGATGATTCAGAGTGGATGCTTCATTGACCCACGTTCTTCGTTTGTTGGGTCGAGCTGGAGACTACAAATGTTCTAGATACTGCTGACATTGGCCCTTTTGTGTCGCGTCCCATTCCGAACCACACTCACCATCTCTTTTGAGCAGAGATCCATGGACCCTCGCCGAGCGCGTGATCCTCGCCTTGCGCGCGCCGATCCCCGTCTGCAAAGAGTTCCCTCGGGTTCACCTGCCCCCCCAGCGCCACAACAGCAGCTTTGGCCACCAATTGACTCGCATACAGCCCCTCAGCAAGCGCAATACCAAGCCTCATCAGCAAATGCCAGTTCCAATGCGCCAGCGCCACTGAATAATGAAATGTCTCCTCCCTCTATATACAGACCGCGACCGCTATTCTGCGTTGTTTGCGCCAGTAACCAGGTAATTAATCAGTAATACCACCATGAGCGCAAGCGGTCTGACGCTGTCCAGAATCGCTCTATGGAGGGACATCACGTACTTCAGTAAGTAATTATCCCTGCATAGAAAAGGGAGATTTTCTGACCAAAATTCAGAAAAGCAGGTTACAGAGTCATCTCGTACGGCACGGGCTCCGCTGTTCGCCTCCCTGGTCCCTCGATAGATAAACCGAATATTTACTCATTTGGGACGCCTTACAACACGATATATGAGGAGCTCCAATCAAAAGATCCCCGTTTGTGAGTCGAGGCTAGACGAGCGTTTTCGTATATGGGCTTATGGGCGCAAGGTATACCGCAAATGGGCTGTTACAGATGCTTGATCGTAATCGCAGGATCAAACTGGCTCCAGAGCGGTGGCAAGACAGCAGAACAGTTGCTGATGTGGTGATCACATGCGAGGAGCGCTGCTTCGACGCTGTATGCGATGGTGGGTCAGTCCGTGACATGAGGTAGTCTTATTAAACTGATAGACGGCATAGATCTCCTCAGTCGGGGCGGCGAATTCAGCAAGCCCGTACATGTAATTAATATAGAAATCAAGGATAACCATGAGGAAGCACTTATTGCTGGGAAGGCGATGCTGGACCTAGCTGCGGCGGTAAGTCGGAGAGTGATGGACATGGATCACGGGCTGATCGAGTGTAGATCGAGGCGTCGCAGGACATCGATGAGGATATCGACCGGATTCTTCAGGTACAGCAAGAACGACATCCACACAGTATCTTGCATGCCGTTGCGTATTACTAGATCGCGCAACTATTGCAATAAACTTGTTATCACTCGTGGGAAGCAAAGACGCCATCATTAATCATAAGCAATATCGTATAAGAGGACAAGGGTTAGATCTGATCATCCTCCTCTCGTCCTTTGACATCATATCACACCATGCCCTCCCTCCGTCTCGGTAACACCGCCCCCAATTTCCAGGCTGAAACTACAGCTGGCGTGATCAACTTCCACGAATGGATCGGTGATTCTTGGGTATGCTTTCCCCTCACTCACCCCATCTGTATCTTATTTCAATTCGCTCCCAGGCCATCCTCTTCTCACACCCCGGTGACTTCACACCTGTCTGCACCACTGAGCTCGGCGAGGTCGCTCGTCGTGTACCCGACTTTGCCAAACGCAACGTCAAGGTCATCGGTATCTCTGCCAACGACCTCCAAGATCACCACAAATGGGTCGAGGATATCAACGAGTTCGGCTCCAAGATCGGCCCTACCAATGTCAAGTTCCCGATTGTAATCCGAGTCCCTTCCGTATCTTCTGCGCGCTCCTGATCATGCACCAGATAGCCGATGCGGACAGGAAGATCTCTACGCTGTACGACATGCTCGACGAGCAGGATGCTACGAACCGTGACAGCAAGGGTCTCCCCTTCACGGCGAGTGCGATCGTCCTCTTGGCACCATCCATGTCTTACCGTCCAACAGATCCGGACCGTCTTTGTCATCGACCCTAAGAAAGTCATTCGCCTGACGATTTCCTACCCCGCTGCCACGGGCAGGAACTTTGACGAGATCATTCGGTTAGCACTGCGTTTCTCCTCCCTTTCAGCGCCGTGCTAACTCGTTACAGTGTGATTGACTGTGAGGGAATGAGATTTACGAACTTGCTCGAGTCTAAAGGATCCGTCTAGCTCTGCAACTCGGCGACAAGTACAAGGTGACGACGCCCGTGAACTGGAACAAGGGTGACGACGTGATCGTGCACCCGGCCGTCAGCAACGAGGAAGCCAAGAAGTTGTTCCCCGATGTGACTTTCCACAAGGTAAATACATGACATCTCTGCGGGAAAGCGCGCTGAGCGGTGTATTCCCAGCAACCCTACCTGAGGACAACGCCTCTGGTGGAGGAGTGAGAAAAGCAACATGTGTAGGAATATCATAATGTTATGTAGTATTCTTTGAAAATCAGTGCAACTATATTTGCACACGTTTGATTCTGCGTAAACAGTGCACAAATAAGACGCGTGTGCCCGACCGCGCGTACAGGGTGACTCAATGAGAGGTAATCACTCCTTAGACTCGCTTTTAATTCTTCTTCCTCAACCTCACAATGGCTAGTGCGGACGGCGGCGCATACAGGTATTGAATCCACACGTAAACCTGTCTTCAGGTCTCACCTCGTCCGTTAGTTACTCCCTGACCGTCTTCTCGCCGAGCGGAAAGCTTGTGCAGATTGAACACGCTTTGGCCGCCGTTTCACAAGGGACCACAAGTCTCGGGATTAAAGGTATCATCATAATAATGTCCGCATATCGGATCTTCATTCTCTGCAGCGTCAAATGGCATCGTCATTGCCACTGAGAAGAAGTCCTCCTCCATACTGATAGACGATTCGATGATCGAGAAGGTGGCGGTGGTTTGTCCCAACATTGGCATTGTGTACTCCGGCATGGGCCCCGATTTTCGTGTCCTCATCGCGCGTGCACGCAAAAGTGCTCAGGCGTACTGGAAAGTGTATGGGGAGTACCCACCCACGAAAGTTTTGACTCAGGAAATTGCGACCGTCATGCAGGAAGCCACACAGTCTGGGTAAGGTTGGAGTGTTACACGTGACTCGCTTGCTGAATCTCCACATTTTTTTCATAGAGGTGTGCGTCCATTCGGCGTGTCGTTATTGGTCGCAGGATACGATATTCATCGCGGACCTTGTCTCTATCAAGTTGACCCGTCGGGATCGTTTTGGGCTTGGAAGGCTAGTGCAATAGGTAAGAATATGGTGAATGCAAAGACTTTCCTAGAGAAGCGGTAAGTTTCGCGCATGTTGATTCATCACGGGATACACATGCAACTGATGCTCCTTTAACGTAAAAAAAAGATACAACGATGACATTAGCCTGGAGGACGCAATTCACACAGCCCTGTTAACCCTTAAGGAGGGGTTTGAGGGGCAGATGACAGAGAAGACAATCGAGATCGGTGTGGTCACAGTACCGGCGGCGGAAGAACTCGATGCAGGAAAGGAAGGGGGGGAAACAGGGCGCCCGCGACCTACTTTCCGTAAACTAACCGAAGAAGAAGTGAAGGACTATCTGGCTCTGTGACATGTACTGTATCTTACGTGCGTTTTGTTCAGAACCGCATTACCCAGTTGTACTCTGCTGAGCGTGTTTCTCATTCATGTGGACCGCTTGTAACAAGAGTTTTACTCGTTTCCCAGAGACCGATGGATCACAGCTCTAAATCTGACTTCAGCTACGTGTGCTGATGAGAGCTGAGAGTGTGTTCCCCAGAGCCTTGCATTACCCGGCGCTGATCATGAAAAAGGAAATTCAGCCTAATCTCTCTACCATGTCACCCACTCCTGATCCACCAGCCATCATCCGCTGCTTTCATTCACGCCTTCTCGTTATCGTGAGGCTTCCGCTCAGTACTTCGCGCCTTTTAATTAATTCTCACCTACAGCATTCAGTGAAGGTGCACAGGACAAGTTCAAACCAGGTCTCTATCCTCGTTCGGGCCGTCTCGTGGAATGCGCCAGATTAATCGACGAATTTCTGATGTTGTAATCAAAATTATTCTTCATCCTGCGCGACCAGACGCGAAAGGATTAGTGCCCCCCCAAGCACAAATGCGTAGGGAGACTTTGACCGAGATTTAAAAGAGGACACCTGTGCCGCTCTCCCCACCAATCCATTCTTCCCTATGTCTCCTAGACGTTCTTCAAGTCGTACTCATCAGCCAGTGCAGAGAAGGCCACGTAACGAGAGAGCATGCCACTTCTGCAGGATAGCGAAGCAGCGTGTGAGTACGCCTCGCATAGAACTGTTAGCCGTACTCAAGTGTTACTAGTGCGAGCCTATTGAGTATGGCACAAACGATCGGCCGTGCCGTCGTTGTGTCTCGCAGGGATTGGAGTGTAATATTCCCGGGGCAGCTCGCTCCCAGAGTCCGAGTCCAGGGTTCGGTGTTCAGGGCCCTGGACCAGTTCGACACCCTATCGCGCCGCAGTTCACCAGTGGCACCACCGAGGAACTGACGGTGGGCTCTGAGACCAACGTTCGATATACGCCACAGCAGTCTGAGTCGCTTCGAGGCCCGATGGAAGGATGGCCCCCGCTCGTGATGCGCTCAGACGAGCGACAAGGTTCAAGTAGCACCATCCTTTCGGCGGAACAGACCGCGTAAGTGTATCCATTCCCACAATTTCGGTGCTTGGAGATAATAATAAGAACTCAGGTTACAGACGCAGAGCTTTCTACCCCTCGCACCGGGCATGGGAGGTTATCAGCAGAACTTGTGAGACGCCTCTTTTTGTGCCCTTCCTCCCTCCTTACAAAACAATTACAGCGAGAATGCCGCTCAAGGTTCTGCCAACCTAGAGCCTACTTACATTTTTCAGGACTACTATGGACAGACCACTATGGCCAGTTATGCCGCCCAGAGTGCGAGCGATGGTGGACCGGGCTTGGGGTTGTTGACTTTCACTAACCTTGTGACTCCATGTCTCACGTCACCCAATAGATATGTCATGGAGGAACCCCAGCCTGACGAGGGGTGCGCATTTGCCGATGACAAAGATGCTGGTCCTTCCCGCTCAGGTGATTCCTAGTTGACCAGTATGCTCACGATACGCCTTTCGCCTTTTGTTCTTATATTCTATCGAGTTTGGCCATCCTTCTTGTTGTGACTCTGCCTTCCGAATGTGATCCCTGTTCTTGTCGTTGCTGTTTGTCATCACCTCTGACACTACCCATCTGACCTTGAGGAGAGTTGTTCGTGTGTGGGTGCCCAGGTACATGAACGCACGCTGTCGTCGCATGGTTTGGCTTGGATACAAGCCTTACATGGAACAATCAAATGACTGCGCAGTAAACTAACGCGGGGCCGCCTGGCTGAGGCAAGTCTGATCAAACCTGATCTCATAGACTTTTTACTGAGCGTCAAGGACCAAAAAAGGAACTTGGTCAACGAGTCGTTATCACCCACACCTAATTGGTGAGGCCTGGGTTGCAACAGTGACATGAATCTTTCGTTCCTATCTAGGACAATGTCGAGCTCCGTGGAGGCCGCGATCCATTCAAGCTCAATGAAACGCGGGTACCAACCCCCTCAACTGCCGGGCTTGGTCGATCAGACTGAATTAGGACGGGAACGCGGTGCTCGGACTCTATTCATACCACGATCATTCCTACCAAACCGGCTGCTCTGTACCTCCGATACCCTACCTCCAGCGCAGATAGGAGTTGGACATTACCTTTGTCCCGGTCTTCAACGTGGATTGGCATGCAACGTGCACATCGTGATGCGTATTCAAACACCATCTGACCGTTGATCATTCATCCATGCCAATCTTGTCCCACTCGGCTGTACTGATTTATACTTGCCGAGCGTAAAATGCGGTGAATCTCACTTTGCGTTTGCGTTTGCCATCTGCATAGGACGTTGTCCAGGCTCGCAGCGAAGATCTGAAAGGTTTGTTTCACCAAATCGGACCCCTGGCTCTCGTTTGCTGGCCCTTGTACAACGGCTTCCCGATTCATGCACTTGCCCATGAGCGTACGTCTGTTTGCTTCACTTCTCGCTCGTGTATTTAAGCTGTTGGACTGCCTTCCCTTCCGACATTCAACCCAGAAGCAATGAGCGTCGCTTCTTCTGAGAGAGCAAGAGAGGCTTGCGAGTCTTGCCGGAAGAGCCACAAAAGGGTCCGTTCCCCCCCCCCCCATCTCTTGGCCAACATCGTACTCACTCCTTCTCTAGTGCGCTTACGACGACAATTCCACACGGTGCCTTCGATGCGAGAAACGCAACACGCCCTGCAGCCTGTTCTTGTTCGTCGAGACTACAGCTGTCGCCCAGCAAGATGCTCCGGCATCGGTAACCACAGAGTCCGCCCCTGACTCGTGGGATGGAACCTCCCACGACTCTGCCGCGTCCTCGAACTTGCCGTATCCACTTTTTCCTCCCCAAGCGCATTACTACTTGACCAACCCCGCCTTCACGGAGTCTACACACGGAGAATACCCTGCAGACATGATCTCTGGCTTCCAGTCGTAAGGACGTATTCTACTGGGTTGTCTTTTACTCGCTTACGTCTCTCGCCAGTTCTGTTGACCAGCACGAGAACACGCAGCCCGCTGTGAATCAAGATGGCTTGTGTGGGTGTTTCAGTGATCGTGATGGCGCTTTGGCTCGCGTGGACAGCAATTTCGAGTGGTCTTCTCCGGCGTTGTCGGAACAAGACCCATCATCGCTTACATAATGTACTCGTACACACATTTTGAATGTCTTTGCTCATGTGGGCCACATTTCTGTCATTTCGGACATCGGGACACCGCAAAGCTAGATGTTAAAGTTCATTCCTGTGCGCACTCCTTGGCTATGCCGTGTTCGAGGCTCGTGCTGCCATGCACACAGGAGTAGGAACGGGATTCATTTGTCTGCTAACTTACACTTTGAACCGTAGAGTCATAGAGTACAGCGTGGCTGATGACCAGGCACCACCAAAGAAGCCTAATTTACTCCAAACCAATCGCTCGTTTCTTACAAGGGCCAGTCCAGCTTCTCTCCAAAGTTCCAGTGAACGGCCTTGACAGATGTGTACTCCTCGAGGGCGTAACTGCCAAGTTCGCGACCTTCGCAGCGTCAGTTCAATCGTTCCTGGACATCCAACATAACAAACCTATCCCGCTCTGTTTCTTCCCACCAAAGGGGACATTGTTGTTCAGCAAATTATACTGGTTGACCCAGACCTGGGGGTGGCTCGTCAGGATTCCGCACAAATCGACAACGCAACCTTGCATACTGTTCCAGCTTCCAGGGCAGATGAGACTCGCATACACTGGTTGGCGTCGTCTGCAAGCAGTCGTGGTCAGGTCCGTGTGATGTACACCCTCCGCGTGTTGGGCTCACTCGAGTGCAACCCAGCGCCAAGACCATAAGTGGTGTCGTTGGCTAGGGCTATTGCTTCTTCCTCTGTCTTAAACTTGCCGACCGAGAGCACGGGGCCAAAAATCTAGAGTACGTTTCAACAAGCTGTATCCGCTTGCAACACCTCACTACGTACCTCATCCCGGACCTACATCGCGTATCAGCGAAATTCTCCGAGTGCATCAAAGTAGATCTCACTATGTTCATGTCTTGCTTGATGTCCGTAAATACTGTGCCGTAATTCTCGTCTCTAGGGACTCAAAGAACTCGGCCGGAACAATACTTACTAGTCGGGTCCACGTAAAACCCTTTGCCTGGGCGTTTCTGCCCGCCAAGGGCGAGCTTCGCACCCTGAGCCTTGCCATTCTCAATGTATCCCCAAATTTTGTCGTATTGGGCTTTAGAGATCTGTGGAAAGTTAGGAGCCCAAAATTGTTAAAACCAGGCGATATGAACTAACAACGGGGCCAATTCCACTCTTCTCATCAAAGCCATCTCCGATCACAAGTTCCTTGGCTTTCTGCACCAGCAAGGCAACAAACTTGTCGTAAATGGACTCCTGCACGTACAAACGGGACCCAGCGGTGCAGTCTTGGCCGGTGTTGTAAAGGACGCCTAGACACGCCCAATTGGCTGCCTGGTCGAAGTCCGCGGACTCGAAGATGAGCTGCGGAGACTTTCCCCCAAGCTCCAGCGATACCTATTGGCGTACTTTCAATGCACTGCCTTGATGTCTATTGCCTCGCGGGAGTGGCATGTAAACAGACCTTTTTCAAATTACTCCTTGCCGCCGCTTCCATAATCTTCCGGCCAGTCGCAGTAGACCCGGTAAACGCCACTTTGTCAACATCCCTGTGTGCCGAAAGCGCTGCACCACCGACAGGTCCTAGAGAGGGTACTGTGTTTACCACACCGGGCGGGAATCTGTCCGTGAAAAATGAATGATTCACATAACGGCAACAAGGTTTGGGGGGCTCTTACCCAGCCTCGGTGATGAGCTTGGACAACAAGAGTGCTGTGAGCGGAGTTAATTCAGAAGGCTTCATGACGATTGTGCATCCACATGCAAGCGCAGGTGCTACTTTCCAAGCCCTAATATGAATTGGATGATTATGACACTCCCGTGCAATGTGCGGATGGGCATACCACATATTGATGGGGTAGTTCCAAGGGATGCTGCATAGCGTCAATAGGAGTCCAATGTAGGCGGAGGTCCCTGCTCACATTTGTCCGCAAACACCAATTGGATCGTGTCTGGTGAATGCGAGCTTCTTCTGATTGTCGACCTCTATCGTCTAATGTGTGGAAACAGTGAGAGGAATGTAGGTCAGAGTGTAAGTGCAAGGATCACCTGCCCAAGAATTTTGTCTGCCCATCCGGCATAATAACGCAGACACTGAATAGTGTCACCGATATCGAAGTCCCTGCCAAAACGTGTCAAAGAGTTTCACTAGTCTGATGAAGCCTGCGCCATTACCTGGCTATCTTGACTGGTTTCCCGTTGTTTAGACTCTCGACTTCTGCGAGGGTTTGCTGATCTCTTTCGATGAGGTCAGCGAGCTTGTTCAACAAGCGAGACCGCTCAAAACCCGTGACATTCTTTCCCCAGGTAGTGTTGAAAGCTTTGCGAGCGGCGGCGACAGCGACATCGATGTCCTTCGCGGACCCTTGAGTTTAGTCACACAGGGGCAATGAGATCAGGGTAAAATGTTCTCGGGTAGTGGAAGGTGAGTATACCTGCGACGACAGAGCAAATCACTTCCTCTGTCGCTGGATTGATCGCACTATCGTTATCTTGAGCGCAAGAGAGATAGGATTGGACGATAGTATGCGCACTGGATAAGTTCCTTGGAATCTACGGAAGGAACAAACTCGTTGTTGATGAAGAGACCTGTCGGTATCTCAAGCTCGCATTGGGTGGCGGAGATGACGATTTTTGAGGTGAGAGCCATGGTTCAAGCAAGAAGATCTGGGACCGAGCGCCTGCCACGATAATGACCCCAGGCTGGTGTTGCTACTGTTTATAAATGGCCCGTTATCTCAACTCCGCAGCCACCTGAATGATAGTCCGTGAATCGTGACTTTGATTCGGTTTAGACGTTTTTCGCCCTGAAATTCGAGCTGGACAATGAGTACAACACCCACCGTAAGTGAATGTCATGGTCAGTTGGTAGGACTCGTAAGTAGTAATGGGCTACTCGACGTGTCTTCGTTGGACCCGCCGAGTTTTCTCACAGTAATACGCTACTCCTCCGGCTTTCTCCATCACCACCACCACGATGCTCGCGCGCGCACCGCTCACTCTCCGTTCCCAAGTCACTCGTCTGCGTGTCACCTCCCCCGCACGCTATGTCCACGGCCACGGCGAATACCACGTATGCTTTCCTTGCAATCACCTAAATGTGTCGCTCATTGTCGACCTCAGCATTTACCGTTCGCGTTCCCGGGCAAAAATCGCGCAGCCTTTGGCATCAAGCTCTCCCTCTTCCTCCTTTCAGGTTTCAGCATTCCCTTTGCTGCTGCGGCATTCCAGTTGTAAGCCTTTCACTTCCCTCTTTCATCCATACTCAGGATGCACTATGCAGGAAAAAATCTGGCGCTGCTTAATTGCACCCTTCCTAAGCAGTAGACATTTCCACCCGTCTTCTTTCGCCCTGATTTCATCCTCATGTACAAGTGTGCCACGCAGCCAGATACCGAATACACTGGTTCATGCTACATTTCCATCCTCTATCTCCTCTACGAGCATCCTCTTAATACGTGCTTGAGCCCCTTTGTTTGACCGCCGACTTTCCCGACAATCACACGTTCTCGATAAGAACTCAGGGTTGCCCTGTAATGCATCCAGTGCGAGCACAGACGCCGCACGCCCCGCGGCCTGCGCTGTTGCACCCATGGCGCTGGCCAAGGTAATTTGATGAATGATACCTGCATGTCGGAAACGTAAGCGCAGTGACCATCACAGGGGGAATGACTTACAATCACAACGTGTTTCTTGGGTCAAATCATTTCGCTCCTTCACTAGCTCGAACTGCTGACATCCATGTGACTGCAACAACTCGAACAGAATCTTCGTCGGATGATGAGACAACGTTTTCAATGTGATATGTCGGTCATAGAATGGCTGCAGCACTTTCTTGAAAAAATTCTCTGCTCCATCTAACGTGAACCCGTCTGAAACGTAAAGAGCTCCAATGATGGACTCCACGATGTCTGATAGTGCCTAATAACTGTGCATCAGTGTGCAGCCCTCTACCCAAGGATCTACTCGACTACCTTGGGAGGCTCAACTTGCAACCAATGTTGCCTAGGCAGGCCGTCCTCAGCGGCTGCCTCCGCTTCTAGTCGTTTTGCTTCCAGTTGTTGAGCGTAAGTTGCGAATGTAGTTGCCAGAGCATAAGAGTCGAAGTGAAGATGTTTGTGTAGTCCGCACGATACACACAAAGCAGCGAGAGCTGCATTAGAAACCATTGCTCCCTAGAGTGCCGTGAGTCAAATTAAACAGCGACAGCAAGCCGAGCATACCTTCAGCATTGTCATCGCACCCGGTGACAAGTGCTCTTCGCGAGAGAATACGTGTCGTACCGTCACTAGCCATGTCAGTTCGGCGCCAAAACTTCAACGAGGGGAGACATACAGAAATCAAGGATAGCATCTCCAAGGAATTCCAATCTCTCGTAACAAGTAGTGTCGTAACCCTCCACTGATGTATGAGTCTGGGATTTTCGTATTAGCGTACATGCAAAGATGTCCTCAGAACGGAGCCATTCACCAGTGCTTGGGCGAGGAGATGAGGGAGGCGGAAGCGGTGCCCGATGATTGCCTCGACAGCTTCTGTCGTACCCTGGCGAAGTGGCCTACTGGGTGTGGAAGGGATTGCAAATGTCTTTCGGCGGAAATCCTGCCACTGATGGATGAGCGGGATTGGCACCTGCAATGCTTTTGCGGCCTGGAGTGCGTTATCCTGTCCCCCAGACATATACGCCGCTCCAATAATGGCTTCTGTGACATCCGCAATGGTCTTGGAAAATAATTTCGTCAGTACCTATTTTCCAGTCAAAGTGTTCCTCAGGTACCTTGTCACCTAGCCATTGAGTCACATTCTCGTCTCGCAATTTTTTTTTCTTCTTCTTGGATACATTACTCGCATTCATGTCCTCGTCCTGGCTAGCTGGGTCTTGCTTGCCTTGCAAGACATCCGCCGCCGTGGCACCAATTTCATCTCCGCTACCTGCAGGGTCTGCGCCAGTTGACAGGGATAGAGGATCAACGTTGAAATTCGGGGGATACCACAGCTTGTGGCTGAATGGTTTACTCTGGATATACTGAGGTAAACCGATCCGATCAGCACTTTGCATCAGCACCTTATTGCTGATGATGCGTTGGCGTGCGGCATGCAGGGCCCCCTCGTGCTGTGCTGGGTTGGTAACAAAAACGTAGACTGACGCAAGATATTTCAGAAATGAATCGCCTGCAACAAGTGTGAACCAAGGTGCGAAAGGGTGATCGGACTAATATCAAACCAAAAAACTCCAGTCTTTCATAATCAACTCCAAAACCTGCGGAAGGCGCGGAGATGGCGGATAACAGGAGATTCTCGTGGATTGAATAACCGAATAAGTTGGCATTGAGCTCGTGCACAATCAAGAAGTCTTCTATCCGTTTCGTAATCGAAGGAAGAAGCAGCGCAGTCCTAAAAGTGCTGCTCAATAACGTCAGTATTCGGGAGCGGCCCGCAGTTGGCAAAGTTGAGTTCGTCACCTTGCAGGAATAGTAAACTTGGCACTCAGCTCCGGAATTAAATCTGGAAGAATGTCAACATCCCGATGACTTGTCAGGGCTGGATCACGCGTACATTTGACGGCCGCTTTAACTGGCTCTGTGGCGGTAGCCCTGGTGGTCGGATTAAGGTGATTCCCAGTCACGGCAACTCCAGACACCTCTACGAGGGGCTGCGAGTAATCTGACAAGCCTTCGAAGCATTTCCGCCTAGCCTTGCAATATTCAATCAAGTTCACATAGCCTGCCTCTCGCTCGAGGAACTGTGAGCGCACAACCGGGGTAGCATTTGTTTTGCACATACTGGACTGTCTTCGGGCTTGCTCAAAGGGGTTAAGTCCTGCCGAAGGCACGCAACATAATACCGTCGAGTGAATTCGACCAACCGGTCTTGTACGATAAGGTCATGCCCCCCCTCTGAGGAGGTGTGAAGCTCCTCTAAATCGAATTTTACCATCCACGTCTTTCCGGCAAGTTCGATGGTATTCCATGATATGTAGTCCGTCAGGTGAACTGGATCCAGGGATCGAACGTCCACTTGTTCAGGAAGTTTGAGTGGCGCAAACATGTAAGCCATTTTTTCCAAGGGGCAAACGAGCGGCTTGTTGGAGATTGCTCGGCAAATCCTTAGAGTAAACAAGTAAAGAGCTTCCAGGCGTTGTTCGTCCAATTCGAGAGGTGGCGCGCGAAGGTTTCGTACGGTCTCTGACGTTCCGGGGAAGAAGAGACGAAAGGAAGGGATATGTGGCAGTGGTTGACGAATCAAGAGCATGATCGGAGCGTAATCTACACCCCGTCGATCAACGTAGATGACGAAAGGGAATAGACGACGTTTATGAAGACGAATGGAATTTGACCAGAAATGGGACCGCTTGCGAGGATAACAACGGTTTCCGGACGCTTTGTCTGCGGCAAGTGCTGCTGAATCACCTGTATCAGGTGTGAGGTCGTGCTGGGGCACCGGGAACAGATTGTTGTGGAATGCACCATGCTCGTATAGTTGTACGCAAGCTTCATATGCAGCCGATCGGCGAGCGTGAGTAGGTGTTAAGCGAGCAGGCCCGGTCACATGATCGATGGGCAGGCCAGCCGGCAACGTCACAGTACAGGTCCAAGCTTGCTTGTTTGGAGGAACATAAACTTCTCTGGTGATCAATAACGGTGCACCAGGGAGGTCCGGTTTCTGCATGACGGCAACGAAACGATAGAGGGCCTCGAGAGCATCATATTCATGTAATCGCCTCCCTGTTACTGGGTCTTCAATCCAAGGCCACGAGCTCATGTCAGCGTCGTCACCAAACTGGAAAGAAAGCTGATTTTCCGCTAGGGGTGATGGCGGAATGGGAACCCCTCCATTATGGATGATCACGGAAATCCACCCTTCGCTGAATGCTCCTTCCGAAAATTGTGTCAGCACTTGACGGTGCACATTGTTGCCATTCTCCACCATGTGGACAAGGCGACTGGAGGGCAAGCATGCGTGAGCGCACGCATATGAAAACGATAGCTGGCTCTCGAACACATCATATCTATAGGAGATCAGGGACACATCACCACCCGGAAGGTTTGGGTCGGATGCTAACCTTATAACAAGTAAAGCGGGAGGGATATCCAGATCCACCAGCGTTTTTGTCAAGATCAAGAGGTTATACTCCCCAGTTTCGAAACTCCGTCGCATATCAGCCTATGTAACAATTGAGCGATCGAAAACATCGCGGAGGGACAATATCTACCTGATAGTGGTCATCGATCACAGGGAGGTTGCCGGTCACAGCGAACGGACGTAAGAATTCCAGGCCATCGGTCATCACACGCAGCATGTCAGCCATAATGGTCGCGATACAACACTGCTGTACTACGCAGGGTAAGCGAAAGAATATGATGGAGAACTTGCTCACCTAAAATAATACCACGGAAGTCGTCTCCACAAGGCCCATATGCCCTCAAAACCTGGACCAAGCGGGAGAATTTGGGGGTGACATTGAAACCTCGGGAAGAGGGATTCGCATTCGGGATTGAAAAATCCCAATTTTCGATGAGATTCCGGATCTCGCTTGCTCCCTTCTCTACAGGGTCGTTATCATCGCGTTCAGAAATCACCCCAATCTCCTTCAATGCGCGACGCCAGACGAGGTCACTAGCGCAAGAACCCAACTCTTGCAACGTGCAATGTGCGTCTCTGAATAAGGATTCGCACATACTCCCATTAGGATCCAGTTGATGGATGTCTTGTGTGAGCTTGCTTTGCGATCTCGCATGAGTGGACTCATACTGGATGACAATCTGTAAAGGGCGAAGTCGCTGTGGAGCGGAGTAAGCTGTCTCGGCAAGGAGCAAACGTTCCATTGTTTCGATATCAGCACCAGTGCATCGGTAAACTGAATGCAAGGATTCTGGTAGTCCCGGTTCCATCCGTAGTGGGGACTAGTGCGGGCGGAGCTTTAAAACCAATTTGCAGAGACGTCCCCACATCGTCATTCCAAAGGGTATAGGTCGAAACTCCGCCTCGGCAAGATGGCCGACGCGACCGAACGAGACCAGTTGTAGTCACGTGTTCGCATAAGATTAGGGTTGGAGGGTACAGAATGTACACTATACTTTTGAGTCCAGATTTCCACTCCGACCGGCAACCCCTTGGCAGCTTCTCGGCTTGCCACACCCCCTTGGAATGACGAATCTGCCCTTTCGCCGACGACGCAGCATCGAGCGAACGTTTCGGCAACAGCCGTCGTGTCCCGGGACACGCGCTTAGTCAGCCGTCCCGCCCACGCCCGCGTGTCCAGAAAGCCCCAGGATGCCGCCCCTCACACGAACAACATTGGATGGGTTGAAGCCTGGGTCCTGGTCAGTGTCTGGTAAGTAGAAACATGCTCGTATAAGGTGCCCTCCAGACTCAAAGACATATCCAACTGGGCGTATCGTCGAGCAAAGAGTAATTTCCCTGCCATAAGTCACTTCTCGCATCACTCTCGTTGCTGGAACTCGTGCTCCATGTCGTGTGAGCCTTTGACATTTCACTCCACCATATGGATGCACATCGATGGCATACATTGCACCCAGTGCAATCAAACAGTTTTTTTCATTAGTGTCTATGTATTACTTTGACCAGTATATGCAAAATTCAAGTATTATATGAAAGTCAAAGCAATAAGTTCATACCCATCCACCATGTCCAACCCCCTATTAGGACAAGGCTGAAGAATGCGAAAGACAGCCTGAGTTGGATGACTGTATACAACCAAATCGTAGCGACCTGGGGGCACTGGTGATGCATTTGCATAAGCTGAAATAATCCATAATTTTAAAGGAGAAACATGTTACTTACCTGGGCTATATTCTTCAGCCAGGATCCACGGTTGACAAGCCATATCATGCGTGGGCCAACGCCGAGGGAAAGTAGGAACAGGCCAACTTGTGTTATAGTATTGTTCTTGTGCCGAATTGCTGATTCGTTGTTGTAAATCCTCGTCCGAGGGTAGGGTTTAAGCCAATTAACTCACTGTAGAACATGAAGAGTGCCATGACTTGTGATGTCGAGTGAGTTCGGTACGGCTACTCTGACTTATAGAACGTACTCGGAAACGTATTTATGAGTTTGTCTGTGATATCACGGAAAGACGGGTCTTTCGCGTACTGGCGATGGATCAAACTTGTAACATACACATCGTTCGTTAATTCAAGTGTGGTTACTGGTTATGCATCACCGTACTCACATGTCCATCATGACGTGGAAGAAAGTGTGTGGCATTATGATCATGAACGCATTCAAGATTTCTTCTGCAAGTGAGGATGGGCCATCAAGTTCCTCTGGGCCAATCGTCACAGGTCGTGTGGGTGCGGACGGGGAAGTCGAGGGACTTTGGTCAGAATCTTTGAACCTTTCAAGCAAGCCGCTTTCTCGTACCAACCGCCATTTCTCCGCTTCGGGTATCTCTATCAGAGGTTTCTGTTCTGTAGACTGTCTGGACGTGCTCTTCCGGTTCTTCGACATGGTGGCACGGAGTGAACTACCGCAATTGGTTTGCAACACACTAATTAGTAATAACGATCCTGGCCATAGTAACTGCACAACCTTCCGGTCCCAGCTATGACAGCACAAAACGACAAGGAGAGACTCCTCAGCATACTACATGCTCACGGCCAACAATTTCTGACCGCGTTTGACATTCCCGCCACACCAAAGCACGAAACGAACGACTCGGATACTTCAGAGCCTGAGGAAGAATGGACAGGCATCGGTTCGCCAGCCAACAGAACAACTTCAGATGGCGAACGCGATGGTGGTGTGTAACCAGTTATTCATGCTTCCATCATGCGAATTGAGAGTTCGACAGGCTTTGAACAAGAGGACGATGAGTTCGCCGCAAGTTCATCGCGCACCCCAGATGTCACGACATTCCTAGAATCAACACGGAAACGACCAGAAGCCAGTCTTTCGGCCAAGGAACTCAGGAAATCATTTATGGTACACCGAGATTCGTGTTGCGGATATCATCTTTTACATTTTTTTCTAGTCGTCCAAAGTGTCTAACATCACGATATCTTCCATGCAACCCGTATCCAAGGAAAAAATACCCGATGGTGAATCGGACGACGAGCGGTATGCTTTCCCCCTCGTTCGTGTAAGGTAAATTTAAAGGTTCTGATTTACTGGCAAGGACGAATATCCAAAACGACGCGCTCCTCCATCGCTTGGTTCACACTAAGCTACTCTCAGGATCCCTTAACCCGGAACTAAATCTTAATCATGCTCAGAGGGGGAGAGCATTGGCAGGCCGTGTCTTGGAATTAGCAGGAGAAGCTAAACTCGGTAAGGGTGAAAGCGTGTTTCGTCAAGAGCAGCGCAACAAAGCGGCAAAGCGTGTACGGGAGGGCTTGATTCGACAACAAAGGGAGCAAGAGCAAAGAAGCCTTGAGGAGGTACTGATTGCAATGTCACATTCAACATCTTGTTGATCTTGTCGCAGGCTAAAAATCTGGGCAATTATCATCCAACCCTCAAGCGACTTTATGACTCAAACCCATCTTCCACGCCGAAAAAGAAGCGAGCCCGGGGTCTGGGAATGGGCATCGGGAAATTTGTTGCTGGAACCCTCAAGCTTAGTCGAGAAGAAATGGCATCAGTGACAGGGCCAGGGAAGCGGTTACGGGATGATGGTCGTCGGGGAATGCGCCAACGGCCACCTTAGAAAATATTTAGCATTGATATTGACACTGCGACCCAGCCTGCCCCTTGTCTGCGGCAATGGAGTTGTATTGTAGTACACTACCTTCTCAAGACAGCATGATAATACACAATCATAGATGTTCTGATATAAATATATTGGTACCTTCAAAGGTGAAGTGCCTGTAGCCCACCACTAATGTCAGTTCCGTCTTCCTGATGCCGCATAGAGGCATGTGAGGCTGCGTAATCCCTCTCCGACCGCCTGTCGTCTGAAATGGAGCTTCACGTGTCTTTAGTATATGCAACGCAGAGGTGAAGGACCATGGAGCTTACTTGGAGTACTGCTGAGGTAGTCTCTCTAGAGTCACTTGACCCGGGTGGCTATGTGTCCTGTGCGATGCTCGAGAGGACACTCTGCTCGGGGTGTGCATCTCCGACCTCCCGTGGTGTTTGTAGTCTCCGTGGTCTCTGTATCCACCATGTTCTCTGTAACCACCGTGGTCTCTGTGTGTGCTGGGATACCTGTAGGTTGTGTGATCTCTGTGTTCGCTCTCGTTTGGGTGGTCAGCGTAACCTCGGGACCGGTGATCTCGGTGATCACGCCAGTCTCTTTCTCTGTTATGGTCTGGGTAGTCAGCGGAACCTCGGTACCGGTGATCTCGATGACCACGCCAGTCCCTTTCTCTGCCGTCGCGATACTCTCTATGATCTAGGTGATAATCATGACCCCGCCTATACGAGGGGTCAGAGTAGTAGCTGTGGGATGAGTAACCGTCACGTCTGAGAGCATTCTCAGAAAGCAATCAGACAGCGTGAGGATATCTTACCTGTGCTGGCTGGAAGAGGGGTAAGCATCGATTCGGACGATCTGAGGTTCACCATACCCTCGATGAGACCCTCTGTCGTGAGCATCATATCTGCCGACACATTTGAGAACATGATGGTGCGCGAAACGGCTTGCTCACCTATATAATTCTCTCCCGTGCTCATCCTGGACCACGAATGGACCTGGACGTGATGGCCGCGACCTTCCGCTGAAGTCCCCGACTCTGAAAAAGAAACGATGTCATAATACAGGGGGTTAGCAGAATGTAAGCGTTACCTGGTTATTTCGTTTCCGTGTTCATCTTGAAATATTACATTCATTCCACCTGGGATGATATAGTATATGGGGCCTTCTTTCTCGTAATCATTGGCACGACCGTGTCTATCAAGATAGATTTCTGGGTGATGGTGAGAATGGGCCTGAAAAAACGTCAGCTTTCGACCTTTGAGGGAACAGGCAGTTGCGAACGTCGTGCACTACTTCATAGGGGTGGCTGCCGTAGATATCCGTTGGTGATCTTGCACTTGATACGTAACCACCGGTGTAATTACGTGGGAGTGGCGGGATCTAGGAAGAGTTGCTCAAAGTCATTCACATCGATGGGTAATAATCCAGCACGCACCACTCTCTCACTCGGATGCATCGAAAGTGGAGTACGCAAGGCTTCGATAGTGTGATCACTCCCAGACGCAGACGACCTGCTTTGTGAAGGGCTCATGATTATAGGTTCATCGCGATTAACCCGCGCCCCATGAACACTATGGAACGAGCCAGCGCGCTCTAGTTGTGGAGGGCGATCCAACAATCTTGGAACGTCAAGCCGCCCTCCCGCATGCTCGCGATGTTCGCGTTCCGATAGGGTCTCCGAAATAGGACTTTCGACCGCTAGTCCGAGAGAAGGCAAAGCTGAGGCTATCTTGCCAGGCCGCGCATTGAGGGCACCTCCCATCACTGCGTCGGGACTGTCGACTCGAATATAACCTTCATTATAGTCATCTGCGTCGGTCGGCGTACGTGACGGCAACGGGGTGAAAAGCTAGTCATACAGGCTTGAGAAGCAAACTCAGAGATGTCGTGGATCAACGTGGCTGCTTACGGGTTCTCTTCTCTGCAGCTGATGGGTCAAAAAAGAGTCTACACCTGGTGTTGAACACGACTTGCCTTTATGCTTGATCTTCTCAAGACCCGCGGCTGTGATTGATCTACAGGCTCTGGTTGGAAGTCTGCCGCTGGCGGATAACCTTGTGGATAATCAGTATATATCGTGGAATCGCCACGATGGGTGCGATTGCGAGAACCAGAAAATGCCTTGAACATGTTGAAGGGCATCCTCAAGGTGTAAGTGAAGACTGCAAGTGCCTGATATAAGAACTTATGGCAGGCAAGCGTGAGGCAGCCATATGGCTGTGCACGGCGGACTTGATCAACCATCTTTGCAATACGTTTAATGAACGCAACACGAGGCATCGATGGATGCTCGTGTGGTCATATTCAAACCAACAATCGCGAACGGATAGATTTACATGCCCCCCGCTACCGTATAATATCATTTGTACCAAGAAAGCCCTCAGACCACCACGTCAACCCTAGTTCAACTTGGAGTTTGATGTCGAATCTTTATAATAGATATTGAAAAAATACCCAACGCACGATTGATTCTATACCCACCCAGCCGCACCCAGCCGCATCACGCTACACGTGAGCAGCTAGGAGATTAGGCCGCTCAAAGTGCCGCTTTGATGCTGAAGTTGCTTCACCTGTCCAAGAGCATGAGCGACTTTGCCGATCGCCTCCGCAGTCGCTGCCACACTCGGTGGATCCAAGAGACTTGGACTGGCGCATGTCATAGCAAGTCTCTCGGACAGCGCCCCGAGGGCCAACTCGAGCGCCTGAACAGATGCATCAAGAGGTCCAGTAGTTGTCGGCGCGGCAGCGACCTGTCACCATAATAAGTGGTTGGCTTTGAAAGGATTGTATGAATACTCACCAGCTGTGTACTTCGCAGTTCAGAACTCGCCCGAGTGGGAAGATCCATGGTCAACTGGCTGCAGTGTCAAAGAAATTTCCTATGATTACATGGGAATTACCTTGGGGGTCCGAGGAGGAGGATCGAGAGTAGGAAGCTGAATTGGCTGTGGGCTGTTACGGGAGAAGGCTTTTGTTCTGTCAGATGGTCCTGGCTGGGGTGAGCCCCAAGTTGGCCCGTGTTCAGGTCCCGAGACTCTTGCCGATACGGGGATAAGACGCTGCCATTCTTCCGAGTCCTCGGTGATGTATATGGTCCCACATATGACGCATTCCTGGTCAGAAGATGTTATACATCATGACCGAGCTGTGCGAGATAACCACAGACCTTGCGAGGCTCCTTGTCGATGCCTGTCTTTGGTGGTCTGACAAGCGGAACTCCATAACATCGGGTATTAGAACATTCCTCTGCTAGCATTGCCCATCCTTTTAGTAAACGCTTCCCGATTTCAGTTGACGCTTGGTCCGATTGCAGGCGCCGTCGAATCACGTCCTCGGTTTCGACTGGAGGAGCAAAGGTAGGTGAACTCAAAGTGCTGGAGAGATCCGTAGGCGGGGTCGATGGCCGTGAACCATGTGATGTAGAGGAAACAGTTGAGGATGATTGAGACTCCGTTCCTCCATTCCATTGAGCTTTATCGTAGGGGTAATACCTTTGGTAATGTGATGACAGACAATCTACTCACTATTGGGAGGCCCATCGCAGTTTGCACAGTAGCGGACGGCAGGCTGTTGGCCTTCCGGCGATCTCAATAGCGGCACTCCTTTGCAAGAGAGTGCAGGACAAGGGCAGTCTGTGAGCACCTGGGATACCATTGCCATAAGTAGGGTTCCTCTGAAGGGAAAAGGTCATACCCATCCTTTCAGCATATACTCTCCGAGTTTGTTAGAGACATCAACGATCTTACTCATAATGCTGAGCGTTTGCGAACAAGCCTGGTGTGAAGGAATCTGCGCAGTGCGCACAGTGTTATTGAACACGTGACCGCCGCATCAGTCTAGAAGGTCGAGTGCCACGTCTATACTATGTAGTCGCAACTGTCTTCAACGCGTCATGAAATGGCCAAAACATTGGCCAGTCGCGCTCGCAGTTTATCTTCTAACAGTTCTTGACAACCCCTTTCTTGCTCGAGCATCCGCCGCTGGAGCAACTGTGTGGACAAGTCAGCGGAAGCAGACGTTCCGGTACGTCTTCGGTTTTTTTTCAGGAGACTCGTGTGTAACACCGTGTAGAGATGCCACTCGCGATTTATGGTACCATGGTTTTAATAATTACATGTTGAGAGGTACGTTTTTGGTGATCACTCATCCATGACCTTGCCTAAAGACGTTACAGCTTTCCCACTTGATGAGGTGACTTGGATTCAATAACACATCAACTACACGATATTGACCGACGCAAGCTCTCACCACTTTCGTGTACAGGGAGAGGTCCGGACTGGGAGAACCCGTATGGTTGTCTCGTCATGTGGAGAACGACGCTAACATCAAACCAGAGCGAACGTAGCATTCAACGATGTTTCCGGAAATTTCTCCCTGACACTTATTGATGTATTGGATACTCTGGTTGTACTCGATGATCCACCAGGTTTCCAAGATGCGGTCAAAAATGTCATCGACTGGGTTTCTTTCGATGTGAACACAAAACCACAAGTATTTGAAACTACGATTCGTGTTCTCGGTGGCCTTCTGTCTGGACATATTTTTGCCAATGAGCCAGAGCAGCCATTTTATCTTCCATGGTACCGGGGACAACTTTTGAACATGGCTCACGATCTCGGCAAGCGACTGCTGCCCGCATTCGCGACACCAACTGGGCTTCCGTATGCTAGAGTAAGTGTCATTCGTATCAGTCACACTCTAAAGCTTACATCTCCCCAGCTAAATCTGCGGCACGGTGTTCAAAGGGGAGAGTCTTTAGATACATGTCAGTCATTTCTATGTTTCGGCGGCAACATCTCATTCGATTCTAGGTACCGCCGGGGCAGGTTCTTTGATACTAGAGTTTGCTACTCTGAGTAGACTTACTGGCGATGAGCGTTTCGAGAAAGTCGCGTACAAAGCATATTTTGCACTATGGAACCGCAAGTCGGATCTTGGTTTGGTGGCCAACGCCATCAATATTTGGACTGGGGTCAGCACCATCTCCGTTTTCCTTCATTTTCCGGTACTTATTTCCGGTCTAGTTATGGATACCTCCAGAGGTCACAGGAATTGGTGCTGGCATAGACTCTTTCTATGAATACGCACTGAAATGGTATATTTTAAGTGGTGTGTTACCCGCAACATTCACTACATTAATTTCTTTCCTTATTACCACGTCATAGGCGAAGTTGAATTCCTGGATGTTTGGCAAGAAGGGTACGCAGCGGTCATGCGACATGTCCGCTCTCTCGATGGTCATTGGGTAAGGTCATGGTCACTCTTCTTCCCGCCACGTACCGACGACTGGTTTCAGTACCGCATTGTCAACCCACATACCGGAGACCAGGTATATTCAACAATAGATTCACTCTCCGCCTTCTGGCCAGGTTTGCAAGTTCTCGGTGGTGATATTTCTAACGCCATCAAGTCTCATTTGACTTGTGAGTACCTGCATGGCGTCGCATTCGGTCGTAGTATAACTCTCGCGTAGACTGGAACATATGGAGACGGCATTCAGGATTGCCTGAGGTGTGGGATGCACATGTTATGCAGGCGACATCCTTCCAATACCCCCTTCGCCCTGAATTCATCGAATCTACCTGGTATCTTTACAGGGTAAATAGCGGTGGTAACGACCTAACACACTTTTGCTGATGGATTGATTAGGCCACCCGAGACACCTACTACCTTGATGTTGGAGAGCGCGTTTTGAAAGATATCGTTATTAGATCGAAGGTAGACTGTGGACTTACTGGCATCAAAGACTTACGCACCAACGCAAGGGACGACAGGATGGAGTCATTCGCGCTTTCAGAAACCTTGAAGGTATTGTTTTCCTCTTTCTTATCAGTGGCATTGAGGATGGATCTGATCTTGCGCCATAGTATCTGTACCTTCTTTTCGACGAAGAGAATCGTCTGAACAAAGACGATTCCAATTATGTGTTGAGTACGGAGGGTCATATTCTCACCCTGCCAACACATGCTCTCAAGCCTATGTCACCTGCGCGTCGAAGGCTTCGTAGAGAGGAAACTCTCCAGTGCCCTGCATATCATCCTTTCCAAGGGTTTATCCCAGATGGTGTCATGGGAGGTCTCGTGCGTGGAGTGGGCTCACGCCCCGATGCTGACTATGCAAGAGAGTTGATCGGACTGAAGCCTCAGCTATTGGACGCATACCATTGGTCCCCCGATGGCTGGTGTTCCTTACCTCAAGTAGATCCATTTGTGAGACCTGCTTGGTTGTCTACTTGACATTTGACTCTTAAGCTGTGACAGACGTATGACTTTATCATGTCCCCGGGGGGGCGCATAGTCGCAGAGGACCCAAACCCAGGAAACCGGAAGTTACAACTTGTGGCGGATGGATTCTTACTACAGAATATTACTGGAATACGAACTCACATCGTCAGTCGCCTCGATGGAAAGGGATATGACGTCACTAAACGTGAGTGAGTTTGTCTGGGTTGTCTAGCTTGGTGCTCAGTTCTCTGCACTAGTCGGCCCACACTCTGTTCGAACTGGCCAGTTAGTCTATATCAACGATACAGCACTGCGCTTATCAGAAGATGAAGCCAAAATCTCACAGGTCCCCGATGTCCGTCTGCGGATATTTCTCGACACAATGGATCCCATGCTTCCAGCTCGTCCCGGGATACTTGAACTGAATGCAGAATTTCACGTCACCGCCCACACTGCTACATTTGGTGCGGACGTAACCAAGGCAGGGGGTCTAAAATCGTTGATATTTGGGCGCGCTGAGGGGGTTCGGATTCGAAGAGATAGCACGAACACGCTCGGATGCCAACCCTTTGGTCAAGACTTTGCTGGCGATACCGTGTTCTTATGGAGGGGTGGTTGCACGTTCCTAGAAAAACTCATGTACGCTCGGGACGCAGGTGCCTCGGGGGTCATTGTTGTCAGCACCGACGAGCAACCCATCAACCCTTCAGCTACCTCAGATGAGGTAGCAGCAGCGGGCGAGCTCGACAACGTTGCACTCGTACTATTGCCACATAGGGCAGGGAAGAATATTGCTGCTATGTTGGATGCTTCTGGATTGTTTGGATACGGTAATGTTCTATTTTCCATTGACCCAGAAGGATGGTCTGGTCAACCAAAGGCTGGAGGAGATAGACATGATGATGAAGACGGCCAGATACCACATGTACTGTACATTAACGGGCATCCCTTGCTGAACACCCGGTTGTTGGTATAATGCTATTTTGCTAGACCTGTGGGACCACAACTCGCAGTGGAGAGGGTAAAGACGACGGAGTACAGCCGATACATGATCGTCTCTATCATGTCTGATGAATCAGTAAATCCGCGCTCGACAGAACCCTTGACAAGTTCCTCGAATGAACAGGAGTACAAGACGAGGCACGTGCACCCGAGACCCTGGTACTGCATCATGAACGCTCTGAGCGATTTCCTCCCGTTTCACGCTTCGACGTCCTCGATCAGACTGAATCTGTTTCGATGAAACCTGTTTCTCCTCTAATCCTAGCTTAAACGGCAGATCTACTGGTCCCGCCACGCGCTAGTACATCTGACAGCGATTGCTACAAGTGGTGCGGAGAGCAAAACCATACTAGTTTGACGCGCAACTTGTGACGGTCAAGTCAATAGGTACATAGATCACCACTTGATCTGCCAATAACCTACTGCCCTGTGACTACTCAGTCTCAAGCCATTAAATATAGTAAATTCGGGTGAAAACGGGAAGCAGATCAAGTTGTTCAGGCCCGAATTCTGTGAACTGGGCAGGTCCTGACTGGTCATGACTATCGGCTACTGTCGGCTAACACTTCACTGAATGTGAATGAGGAGCGCGGAGATGGAGGTATGTGTGACAGCGGATAAGTTTCGATTACCTTCTGCGCCTACTGTGGAAAGCATCCGGGGTTGCCATATGTATATGTATCTCGTTTTCCGTGAGTTGGGAACTGGCATGCTAGTACTTGTCACTACCGTACCGCCAACAGGTACATATATAACATCGACTCTATTCACAAAGAACAAACTTAAATATTCCAAGACGGATCTCACAATAAGGATAGGATTTCGACGCGCCGACCGCGGCCTATTCCTGAATGATCGAATAAACGGGATCCTCAAGGGTCCAGTTCTTTCGCAATGCAGATATCTCCACAATGAACAAATACTCCAAGATATTCCCACCATGCATGCGGACAAGTGCACCTGCCGCACTGGCAGAGCCGCCTAGGAAACGGTGCAAGTGTTAGTGACGATGTCGAGGTGGAGGTTGTAAATGCACACACCAGTAGCGATGAGATCATCAACGATGACGACGTTCTGTCCGTGCCGGATAGCTCCATCCTGCATCTCGAATGTGTCCTATCACAGGGAACCGATCAAGAGTGATACACGCAGAGACATCCAACAACGCACGGAGCCGTACTCCTTCTCATACGAGGTTTGCTTGCATGGTCCCGGGAGCTTTCCCCTCTTCCTCACCGGCACAAAGGCCGCGCCCAACCGCAGAGCGATGAGTGGCCCGATAAGGAACCCTCTCGCGTCCAAGCCAACGACGACATCCACTTTCTTGCGCACTGATTTGGGTACCGTGTGGGAGGTGATGTGATAGACAAAGTGGGTAATTAGTGTCTCGAATGCGACGGGATCGCGGAAAATGGGGAAGATGTCGAGGAAAACGACGCCCTGTTGAGCGGTTCCCTGTTGAGAACCAACCACACGAAAGTAGGCACGAAATACATACCGGCTTGGGGAAATCTGGGTATCTAGTGACGATACTTTGCAAAAAGTCAATGTCAGACATGGAGAACCCCGGGTTCGGAAGGGTGGGGAGTTGGCCCTTGGGTATGGAAGTGCAGGGCAGAGCGAAGGGGAGGGAAAAATTTGGATTGAGAATGAGTTTAATTGAATGGCTGTTGGCTGCCGTGATCCGTCACGGAATCCAGGAATTTGAATTTTCCGAGATTACAGATTTATGGAGACAAATGGAATTATTTTGAACACGGTTGTCACAAGCACGGCATCTCTTAAGTAATAGGTGATGGGGGACGTCGTCGCTGACAGCGCTGAGCGCTGAACAACCGTGAGCATGTAAACTATGGATGGCTTGCGGCCATAGAGTGATCCAAGTCCCGTTGCCTCTGGTCATGAGTCAAAATTCAGATTTTGGGCTTATTTATCCCACGTGTCCATGGATGGGTCATGGTCAAGGTCATAGATCGACATTACCCTTGTAACAAGCATAAGTAAAGTGAGGTCATAGGCAGTACAAAGGTAGACAGCAAGGCGACAGGAAGTTTATACAGACTCCAGAATCTCAGGCTCCTTGAAGTCCTTCACTACCCGCGTGCCGGTCTCCTGTTAAAAAACCGTCAGCCCAAGATGATCCTCGATAAATTCAAGAAACACCGACGTCAGTCGACTCGCCGTGAAGCTCAAGTAATTTTGTGACATCAAATTTGGGTGCCTTGAGGATCTTGGCCTTGCGGATGTAGACGTTTTGTAGTGGGTAGATATTGCGGGTGTTCTTCTCGATCTCACGACCAATCGCCTCCGGAACAAACTTTTGCACCAACTCCTTCAAATCGCAGCTAGTTGCCTCCCGAGTCATAATCTCGAACATCTTCTTGCGAATCTCGCGGATTTGACTCGTTTGAGCATAGGTTGTTTTGCGCACTTGGTTCGGACGGCGCTTTGTGAAGGCAATGGCAAAGAGGCGGAGAAGGTAGCCATCCGTGGTCTTGACATCGACGTGTGCCTCGATGAGAGTTTGCCATTTACGAACAAGGGAACGGAGCTTGTCCGAAGTGAAGTCCATGCCATGGAAGTTGGTAAGACAGTTCTTGCCCTGCACCTCGTCGATCCGTAGTTTTATTTTCCGGAACGACTGCTCCTCGTCCTTGTTGAGATCTGCGAGGGAGACTTCGATGATACGACCCTTTAACGAGTCATTGGCATTCTCTGCAGAACATGGTCAGAACAAGAGGGTGATGGAGCAGGGAGGGTGCGTACTCAATCCCTGTGATCGGTTGACAAGGGTCTTTCCGATGTTCTTGACCTCGAAGGTAGAGGGTGCCTTTATGTCATACCAATCTGAAGAGGGATGAGATGGGGTTTATTTTGAACATGAACAGACACACCCTTGCGGGAGAAGGGGTCGACGACCTTTTTCTTGATACCTTTCTTGCCCTTGGAGAGACGCTTGTTCTAGAGGAACGTGAGGCGACGGACAGCTGGGGAATACATGAACGTACTTTTCCTACAGCCATGGCGGGAGACGAAGTGAGCCGGTAGTTGGACTGGCTGTGATGTGTAGTCGACGCTGAGCTGCCGTTTGTGTGTTATGGCCCAGCGGTGGCTTGAACCTTAATTCATGTGCTGTTACAGTCAGTTCCACGCCACATCTCCCCAGAGCGATGACATTGTCCCGCCCATTGTTCGACGCAGCGTGCAAAGCGTTTGTCCAACACCGACATGACTGGCTTTGGGTAGAACACACTGTGTCACCAGGCTTTGGTTACATGTATCGAACGGTCCCACTTCAGAAGCGCTCAGCCACCAGCGACCCACTCGAGTTTGCTGATGGTGACCTTGCGGCCGCCATGCCTTCGCCAGACCACCTCACCTGCCACCAATCCGTCGTGTTCTCTCCGACTTTCCAAGTTCCGACCTTTTATTTTTCTGTGTATGATTCCAGTGCGTGAGACGTCTAGTCACCGCTTCCTCGCTGCATCACGCTCTCAGGCGGTTCACCCCTCGGCCTTTCGGAAATCATGCACACCTCCTTGCTTCGCAAGCACGCTGTTGATGGCATGGAGGTGACTGCCTTCTCGATAGGCGACCCGGCCTCTAATTTTCCGCTCCTCTCATTCGGTGATCATCCTTCTCTTGGCTCACAGTGCTGGTACCTGCATCCATGTGAGACAGGTCCTGCCGTTGAAGAGATGCTGGCAGCCTTGTCGGACGCAGGCTTGCAAGACTTGGCCCGACACGTGCGGTGGTTGGAAGCGTGGTTCCTAGTGCTTAGTTGTGTGGTAGACCTTACGGGATAGGCCGGGCGTCGAATATACATAGACTTGGTGCTCGCATGAGTCTACATCGCCTAACAGCGCGACCTGGTCGGATCTCGCACAGACGGTACAGCCTGATTACAGCCCATCGCTGACTTGTACTTGGTCGTATCAATCACGTTATCTGTTTACCGGTAGTGGCGCCGCCTTTTTGCAAAGACTTTACTACCATTGGCTGCCAGATGCTCGTGTAATTGTACATACAGTTGCATGTTTTTACGTGAATAAACTCGTGAACGACAAACGATCGATGAGTGAGAGGACCAGAAAGAAACTTCCAGGAGGAAGTTCGCTACGGCGATTACAGTCGACCATTGCCCACCATTTGATTGGAAACTTGTTGGTGCGTTCGAGAACAAGAGAGAGCCGAAGGAAAAACAAAGGCCGGGACTTTTCGTCCAGGACGAAACCCTGGGAATCCGGGAAACGTTCCATCTTTCATCTGTCGCGGAGTGTGCCGATACATAATATTTATTGCAGGTCTTAAAGGTTTTGTGATCTGGCATGATCCTGACAGCACGTTTCACCTCTCTCTCTCCTCGCGCTTTATTCTCATCCTTCTCTCGCACTATGGTACGTTCTCCCCCCCTCCTTTCTCCCGATGTGACACCCCAACACACCACACGCAGTCTACCCACGAAGCTGTCATCGTCGCTGCATCCAGAACACCTGTCGGATCGCTCAATGGATCACTCAAGACCTTGACTGCACCACAGCTCGGTGTGATCGCCCTCAAGCATGCCTTCCAGCAATCAAACGTCGACCCCGCACAAGCAGAGGAAATCTACTTTGGTAATGTCGTGCAGGCCGGCGTCGGTCAATCTCCAGCCCGCCAGGTTGCTCTCGGTGCCGGCATGAAGACTTCTTCAGATGCGACGACCATCAACAAGGTCTGCGCGAGCGGCTTGAAATCCATCATACTCGCTGCACAGAGTATCGAGTCTGGGTACAAAAGTGCCGTCGTCGCTGGCGGCATGGAGAGCATGAGTAACGCGCCGTGCGTTGCACCTCTATCTATTTCCACCCCGCCGCTCATTTATCCACTAACAGCTTCCTGCTGCCCCGGTCGAATCCCCTCTTCGGCAAGTTTGAGACGAAAGACTCCGTCGAAGTCGACGGTCTCTGGGATGTCTACAACAACTTTGCTATGGGAAACTGCGGTGAAGTTTCTGCAGAGAAGCATGGCATCTCCCGAGAGTTGATGGACGCACGCGCCATAACATCATACAAGCGTGCTGATAGGGCCTGGAAAGAGGGTGTCTTCAACAACGAGATCGCCCCTGTAACAGTCAAGGGAAGGAAAGGTGATACCATAGTGACGGAGGATGAAGAGTACAAGAAAGTTATCTTTGACAAAATTCCCTCACTCAAGTCTGCGTTCAAGCCTGGTGGCTCGATAACAGCAGCCAACTCATCCACCTTGAATGATGGTGCCTCCGCCTTGATTCTCATGTCCGCCGAGAAGGCCAAGGAACTGGGCGCGAAACCTCTCGCCAAAGTTGTCTGTATGTTCGGTCTCATTTATCTATCAGCCAATCGATCGCTGATCCTGGGGCAAACAGCGTATGCTGATGCGGGCGTTGACCCTGTTGATTTCCCCATGGCTCCTACCGTCGCCTTGCCTCAAGCTCTGAAGAGGGCTAACTTGACTGTAGATGACATTGCACGATTCGAGATAAATGAGGCTTTCGCAGTCGTCGTTTGTCTTGCAGAGAAGCTGCTTCAGATCGACCATGCTAAAATCAATGTGGATGGGTAAGCAACCCGTGATGGTTCGATTGCTATGGTCACAGGTTGAGAGCTTATTTAGTGGTGCTGTCGCACTTGGTCATGCTATCGGAAACTCGGGAGCTCGGATCGTTGTTTCACTTGTACACAGCCTGAAAACCGGCGAATATGGTGCAGCCAGTATCTGCAATGGAGTAAGTTGGCACTCTCTCTCTTAGCCAGTCTCTGAGATCTCGTTCCCAGGGTGGTGCTGCATCGGCTCTCGTGATCCGGAAGCTGTGAAGGGGAAATATGCCTAGCGTTGTACGGCACTTGTACGACATTTGATGAATAACCATATTTTTCTCACTCGAACTGATCTACGCCACTTTGTCCGAGGTATGTGAGGCAATGACAACTCTTCAAGTCCCTCCCAGGCCAGCCCCATATGCTCATGCTAAAAATGTTTACACCTTATCGTTCCGTCGGATTCCGTTGGTTGACGTCCGTGTGCCAATCAAGTCCTTATCAATTGCATGCCTCGCGCCTGTGTTATCAATGTGTCGTGCGAGATCATAATCACGAGCACCTCAAGAGGATAAGAAACGGTTTATAACTGTTTTGACATGGTGTGCCTACATTCCCGATGTCTTCTGAGCCTGACGCGTTGAAGAACTTCAAGGAGTTCGAGAAAAATTCTCAACTCCCTGAACATTTCGAGGAGAAAGTCGATTCGGGCTCTCTCGGTGCAACAGACGGAGATGAGGCCTTGCAACTTGTCGGTGCCGAAGCCAAAGAACATTTCAGCGACGAGTTTAACAGGAAGCTTCGAAGGAAATTGGTATGTAAATTCGGGGCGGTTCAAATGTCGGTTGCGGACTGGTCGTCAACAATGTATGGAATGTAGGACCTTGTCATCCCAACGATATCTGCGGCAGTTTACTTCACTCAATTCCTGTACGTCCCACCGCACGATTTCTACGCCGTGAGCACTCACTTGCTTACGTCTAGCGACAAGACTGCTTTGAACTATGCAAGGCGAGAGACAGTGTAGATCTGACTACTCTCATACTAAGTTTTCACAGTATCATGGGCTTCCCCATCCTGGGTCAGGTAAAAGAAACTTTTGCGGGTGTCACATCTCTTGGCTTATCTTCCCTGCAGCACTACAACCTGGTATCCATGGCCTTTTATCTCGGTAAAGTTGATCATTTTGTCTGAGCTTCCGTCTGATGGATGATAGGATTCCTGTTCTGGGAATTTCCTACTGTGTACATTTCCCAGAAATTGAGATTGGCCAAGTATCTGGGTGAGGATGCTGTCCGTCGGTCAAGAAGTAACTGTTGATAGCGTTCAAGGCGCCAACATCCTTGTCTGGGGAGCGCTGCTCATGCTGCACGCATCTACCGACAATTTCGGGGCTTTCTTTGCCCTGCGCTTCCTTCTGGGTACGTCGATTTACCGCTATTTTCAGTACTGCAGGTTGACATCGTTTCAGGCATGTGCGAGTCTTGCGTGGCCCCCTGCTTGATTTTGATTATCTCCATGTTCTACAAGAAGGATGAGCAGGTTCGCTGAGATTCCCGAAGCTCTGTGAGCACACAACTCATGACGTGTCTAGGCCACTAGGATTTCTTGGTTTTATGTTATGGTCAGGGCATCACATACTAATACTCAAATATTCATTCGTATTCCCACAGAATGGCCTCACATCGATCTTTGGAGGCTTTGTTGCTTACGTTGGTCGAGCGTAGTATGACATTCGGCGACCAAGTTACTCATGACGACGTTACAGGGTATCTCATACTATGACGGCAAACTTATTCCGACATACAAGATCGTTTTCCTGTTCTTGGGCGGGTTGGCGATCGTCGTCGGAATCGTTGTTTTGATATGGCTTCCCGATTCTCCCGTCCATGCCCAAATGTTAAGCAGAGAGGAGCGAGTCGCTGCTTTGGAGCGTGTTCGTGATGATCAAGGAGGGACAGCAAACAAGACTATCAAGAAGGACCAGATCAAGGAGGCCTTTACCGACATTAGGACTTGGTTGATGGTATTGTCGACATTGCTCAGTATGTGCCTTGTGACACATCCTCTCACATGATTGACACGTCTTGCAGCGAGTATTCCTAATGGCGCGCTGAGTAACTGTAGGGTGGTCCGTGACAGTCGATCTCGATAGGTGCTGACTCTGTTTCTTGACTAGTCAGCAACATTATCATCAAGAGCTTCGGATATACGTATGTCACTATAGAAGCGACGAGTCAACCAGAGATTTAGAGTTTATGGATCTAGCTCAAAGCAAACGTTGATTCTCTCCACACCCATAGGCGCCCTCTTGTCCGTAACGGTCCTGTTTTGCGGTTGGTATTCAGACAGGACGGTACGGCCTATGCACCTTCTATCGGTATCACCGTGATTAATTGTTCTACTCAGAACGAGCGGATGACACCCATCGTCATCGCTTTGATACCCACTATTATTGGTGCAGGTGAGCAACAACGTTATGGCAGCTGTTTTTCTCCCGATGCTATCTGTCTGCCAGCGATCATGATCGGGCTACAAGGAACCGGGCACAAGAGCGCGCTTTTATTTGGTACAGACTGAGTTCTTCCCGCATTACACGCTTGTTGAGTCGATCACCAGCATCCTACTTGTCGGGAATGTTTGGTAGCGCTTTATCGACCATCTATGCCTATAATGCCAGCAACACGGGCGGTCATACCAAAAAGGTCAGTCAGCCACTTCTTTCCCGTTCACTCTGATGCTCCTGCCGTGTCAAAAGGTTACGATAAACGCGATGACATTGGCGACCTTCAGCGTGGGCAACATTATCGGCACGGAGATTTTTCAACCGAAGGACGCCCCTGGATACATTCCGGGTAAGACTGCAATCATGGTACTGCTGATCGTGCAGATCTTTGTGTCCTATACCCTTCGTTGGGTCAACATCCGTTTGAACAAACAACGCCAGAAGAAGCTAGCGGAGGAAAAGGCACTTCATGGGTGGAGTGATGTGGATGTCCAGCGGGAAAGGGAACGGCATGCATTTGCCGATCTGACGGACAAACAGTAAGTGACGTTTTGTATCAGCTTCTGGAGGGAATTTGATGGGCCTTTTTTTTCCTCTCGAAAGGAATTTGTTCTTCGTATACACGGCATAGTGTCGTGTTGTTAACTGATGATTAGTGGAATAGTGCCACACGGTAACTTGAGCTGAACTTTGTACACTGGTCTTACGAAATTCGTTGATCATAAGTCATTTATTATCCAGTCTATGAAACTTTATCCCAACGTGAATGCCACGAGCCGAGGCATCGTGGGTTGGGCGTAGATAAAGCCGGTCCCATATACACTTTCTCACCGCCACCATTAGACTCCCCCTCCCTCTCTCACACCAACCACTCAACCTAGATCCCCAGACTTGTTCAGCTTTTGTCTGTAACGAAAGGGGCTGAGTCGCTGCCAATGAGGTTCGGGAACATACCCTACCTTTGATGGTCTTCAGATATGCACGAACGACGTTCGGCGCGTCCTCCATGAGCGAATCCTCAGGTTCCCATGTAGCCTCGTCCTCGGGGTATCCCTCCCAGAAGACAAGAAGCTCTTGCACACCGTCCACGACCCGATGACCCCTGATAGCCTCCACAATAAACTTCTCCAGGACTTCCGCCTCAGCCTCTTGCTGAGATTTGATACGAAGAGTATCCCGGGATTTGTGTGACCAAGCCTTCGGAAGTCGTAGCTTCCCCAGTTTTCCACTCGGTCCGAATGGACGGCCCAAGGATACATTGGTGCACTTGCGGATATATTTGTCCAATTCGCATAGCGTGTGCTCAATGTCACAGAGCATCAGGGGAAGGTGGTCAGGACCAAGGCCGTTGAACTCGATACCCAAACGCTCAAAGTGTTCGTGCTGGGTGATCTGCATCCATCGAACAATGTCAACTTCCACCGAGCGGGGGATGTTTTCGCTGAAGCACCTCCGTAGCCCCCTTCTGGACCCAATACCTATCACAACGAAGTCATACTCGGAAAAGTTAATGAGGTTGGAATAGGACAAGTTCAGAATAAGCTGATAAGCGGTAAAATCGCCCATGCTTTTCAACGTCCGCAGATACTGGAAGACGTCTGCCATATACTTTGCGTCTCGCAGCTGGGGGGGCAATTCCCGCATCAGAACCTCCAGGAATGCTAGGTGATTCATAAAATTTTCTGCGAAGCCTAGTTCGGGTGCTGGTTTCTGATACGCTCCTGTGTAGATAGAGATCTTCTCGTCATACAAGCCACGGAGGACCCTCTCGTAATCGGCGCGCTTATAGGCCTTCCAGGTGAACGGGTGAATGTTATCGCGCAAGGTCTCGTACGTCCTGATGTTGGTGTACGTGCTGAAGAGCACGATGCGGAACGCGACTTCTTCGGGTCGCTGCGGACCCTTCTCGATGACTTCCGCAACGATGTACTGGCTGACCCGGTCGAGCACCCGGAAGGTATTGCAAAACTTGTGACTTGCAAGAATGGGATCCGTCGTCCAGCTATCGCGACGACGTGTCAGACGTGCCACTGCAGCTTTTGGCTGTGTGTTTGTACTTACGGAGGAGGGTGATCTGCGCGACGTTTTTCGTCGATGGCATGCCGTTCGGCAGCCAACCGCCAAAAGGTGTCGAACGCTGGGGTTAGTGAGTACTCCATCTCGCGGAGAGTGACGGTCATGGGAGGTGGAGCCGCGTTGGCAAAGTGGAGTTCAGAACGCGTCTTGGGACGCTTGCTGGATCTCGACGCGTTACCGTCTTCGAGGGCAGCAGCACCACGTTTCATACCTTTGAAACCTGTTTGGACGCGTTCAGTCAGTTAAAACACGCGTACAAATGTGGGGATAGTCTTACAGAACGAGCTGTCAAAATATTTCGCAAAAAATGAGCACTAAGCGAAACACGGCTGAGTGAACGCTACACCTTAAGTATCGTAGGTGTACGGTACGTAACATGGCAGCAAAGACGGAACTTGATGTCGGCATCCACCAACTCACCTGACACAGTGAGCTACTAGTAGAACTCCACCAGCGACGGGCAGAATGGACACGCAAGATAGGCTTCGACTTGTCCAACGTTACGTCGAACGACAGAAAGCCTATTTACCCACATATACCACCGAACACCTGTTGAACGAACGCCATGGAACGCCATCCAAGCCGCTACGGAGTGACAGTGAATTTGGTTTCGACACCCCTGTCCTCCGTCCACGACGGGTGCCAGAGAACAAAGCCGCTCAATCCCAGATACTAACGGGCCAAGCGGGACGGAGCAAGTCACGAACACACGGAGCTGAACCGGCTTCACCCCCAAACCAGGGCCCTGGACCACCTCCCGCTCCGCCAGGGGAAACACCATCGGAAGTTCAAGACCCCGTTCTGGGCAAGAAGGACAGGCCGACATCCAAACGGAAGAAGGCCTCGACCCCAATCGACACCGATAACGAACGCGCGGCCAGTAGGTCACTCTCATGTGCTTAGTACCATTATCTCTTTGGATGACTCGGCGTTGTGTACACGTAGGGCTGGCGGGTCGCCGAGAGCGTAAGCGGAAGAAACGCGCCATCGTAAACCCTCCACAGACGCACGACGCTGACAACGTGCCTACTGCGGCCCCAAAAAAAGGAAGAGCGAACAGCCAGAAAACGAAGAAGCCCGCCGCGTTGGCGCTTTTGTACGGTTTTTCCGCTACGAATGTCACGAAGGGCAGGCTCACGGTTGGTCGTTCAATGAATGTTGTGTTCCGTGCTCCTTATGCATTCGAAAGTTGAAGCCGGCGCCTTCCCTTGGTGTTTTCAGCAAGGGGAGAGCATCAGCGAAAAAGAAAGTAACCGCGACGAGGAAGTTTTGTAAGTACCCTATTGTTATAATATGGTCAAGGATGAAGCGCTCAAGGGTTCAGCGTCGAGGAACGAGCTTTTCTCCGAATCCGCGTTTCTGAACAAGCCGAGTGAGCGGGTTGCCGACCATTCAAATATCGACGATGATCCGGACGACAGTTCAGTTTCCTCAATTTCTGATCACCCCATTCCCCAAGTTATTCGTACTACAAATTGTGCAAAGAAGAATCGAGGCAAATGGCCCGCTGTAAAGACACCACAGGCGTCGACCCGAACCACAGCTGAATCAGAGGTCTGGGACATCGAACTGCAGAGCAAGCTTCCCTCCTCTGCGCGCGATGTCTCGAGCGAGCTTGGAGCGAAAGATTCTGTTCCCGTCGTCCTCGATCTCCGCGGGGCAGGGTGGGCCGCCTCTATCGATGTGACAGAGGAACACGAGGAACGCTGCAACAAGGTTCGGACTCCGAGCTTGTCTGTCAACCGAAGTCGGTCAAGAGGACATTCCGCAGTTTGCAGTTCCCCGCCGGCTATGTCGGATGAACACGACAAGCTTGGCATTCCCCACGCTGTGGATGTTCCATCGATCCATCCTTCCCACTCGGCATCTCAGATAGGGCGCCGTGCTGCTGACACACAACCATCCGATCGGCCCCAAGGAACATCCAAGTATTTCACTAAACCCGGGCCAGCCTCGGTCCGGGAGTTCCGCGCAGATCTCCCGCAGACATCAAGATCGAACGATGACATCAATGTACTTGGTTCCCAAATCCCTGACCAAGACGTCGAGGACGCCGCGTTGGATGTACAGACGATTCACAGAGTCCCTTCGCCGATAAACTCGCTGATAAGTGTTCCGCAGCCCATGGCAGAGTTCCAAACCCGGTACGACATTGCTCCACTCGAGTTCCCGAGCGACGTTTCCCCGTACGACGATTGCTACGCACGCGTGAATGTACCCTGGGGGCCCCTGGAAGGAACATATCGTGGCTACCTCGAGTCTTCTGTCGTGGAGACCCGAGATGATCGGTCCATCAGTGCTATGGAGTATCATCATCCTCACCAAAGTACGACCTGGGATCCGTGCCGAACTTGGTATCCCTCGACTGATTTAGCCACTGATGACGTAGAGGGTGTTCCCGTGGAGGATTTCGAAGGTTCGTATGATCCGTTGGCGCGGGATTACGAAGACGAGCTCGGAGAGTGGGGACCGCCTGCCGAACCTTGTTTTCTCGAGACACAGGGCGAGTACGATCCTGGAGAAGAACATTTTTCTGAGCAGTGGTTTTGTATGGCTGAGACTGGACAAGATCCTCCCGTGTGCGAGGATGAAGCCGTCGACGAGTCAATTTGTTATAGCGAACAAGACTTGCGCGATGGAGAGTCGGGAGAGGACATGCCAGGCTTTCTGGAGGGACGAGCACTGCTACATGGTGTCCCTGAGAGGCCACGGTGTGTCGGGTTCTCGGGACTGATTCAAGCAGAAATGGACGTTGCAAGTCGACTGTGGGATCACTGGCGCCCACGGCGGCTTTGAAAGACGAGCAGTTTTGAATTGAGGGGGGGCATAGGTAAAGTACAGTTCGCAGGTTAGAAAGTAAATTACGTATAAAATGACTACATTCTGTGAATGACCCTTCCGCGGTGGTCGATCTCTCTGCCGTGCTCATCAAGGTAGCGCCTGTTATCAACGGCGCCAAAGAACCAAGGCCCTGTGCGGGTAGAATTGCTCCTGTGGAGTCTGGAGTCATCTCTAAAGCCATTAAAGGAATTATGACGCCTGCGATGTTCATCTCTGTGGGAATTGTGATGAGGGTGATAGTCGGGATGATCCATGCCAAAGAGGTGGCGGACGCGATCGCCGATAGAGGGGGTACGCTCGCGTGCAGTGTGATAGCCATGGGCGTATGATTGGGAATGGGCGTGAGAGTGGTTGGAATGCGGGGGGTGGGAATAGAGGGGGAGATGATGAGAGGAGTGAGAAGGCTGGAGATGGGAAGATTGGGAGGGGTAGCGATGGGAAGATTGAGAGGGGTGGCGGTGGGAAGATTGAGAGAGGTGGCGATGGGAAGATTGTGAGCGAGTATGCCGATGGTCGGGATGATAATGGCCCGATTCCTGTCGAAGAAGGTGAGGAGACATGCAAGGAAAAGGAGCAGAGACATACGCTGTGGGAGTAGCCTATGTTGGGTGGATATACAGCATGGTCGTGGTGACCGGAGTGGCTGTGAGAGCGATGTCTGCTGGTGCTCCTGGAACGTTGAGGGTGTACGACGAGATACTGGGAGTGTGCGGAAGGGACGTAGGAGGAGTGTACGGAAGGGGCGTAGGAGGAGTGTACGGAGGGGGAGGAGTTTGATGGGAAGGGATAAGCCATGGTGCATCGCTGGGTTATTGGTTCGATCATATATAATCAGATACACTGCATCGGATCGGGACTCGGATCGAAGGTTGCCCTTGGACGATGAATCGAGTTGGCTGGTCGCGCATCTTCGTCCGCCTCCAGCACGACAAGACTCCCATCACTGGTCCCCCCGTCCCTTCTCGCCCTCCCCTGCCCTACACCGCGCCCCCATTCCATACACATGCCTTCTTTCTCGCTCTCGAGCGCTCATTCCCGACCCCCACGGCTCGCAGCCTCATGCGTGCTACCCGCGCCCTCCTCGTCGACCGTGTCGGCAGGGTGAAACGCGACGGCCTCACCGTCAAAGACCTCGACAACGTGCGTGCTCCTCTCCGCCATCCCACCTTGCTCACCCCTTCCCATTAGCAAGCATACCTCTTTCGCGCTGCATTGTCCGAAATGAGAGCAGAGCAGGGCGCTCGTTCGCGGAACGAAAGTGCCGCCATCCGTGCCACTATCGCCGCACTTCGCAGAGAGGTCGACAGACTCGACGTTAAGATGAAGGAAGATCTCGGAAATCTCAAGCACGAGTATGTCCATCCCACCTTCCTCGTCTCCGTCCGACCCACATTTCAGGATTCAAATGGAGCTCGATACCCGCAAGAACGAAAGCAAGTCCGATTTCACGCAGCAGAGCATTGCTATCGAGGTCTGTCCATCCCGCTGTCCCACTTCTCGTTCTGATCTCGCCCCGCCCCGCGGGAGCAGGAACTCCTGAACAAGGCCATCGTCGAACTCGGTGACCTCCGCGCGAGCATGGAAGAAGTAAAGTGGGACAATATGCGCAAAGCAGTCGGTGATTATTCTACTTTCCTTTTGCCCTACCCTTCCTCATCTCCCATCTCTTAGCCGCACTCGGCGCCTTCCTTGTTCTCATCATCATCTCCATGGAGTTGTATCAGTTCAACGGACAAAAGGCATCTCCCTCTCGGCACCCACCCCCCACCCATATCCACCTCCCAGAAGCAGCCGATGACGAGACATCCCATTCGTAGCATCCCTCCCTATCTAGAATCCATATGTACTCTACCCCCCAGTAATCTTTTTACCACATCTCAATCTACATTTAACTGGTACATATCCCACTAGACGGACAGACAATTCCTTATTTCCTTGACTCTCCAAACCCGGTCCACCAGAGTCACTTGACCCTGAGCTTCGAGAGCTTGTCCGTAACCTCATCCTCGCCTTGAGTTGGCTCTGATGCCGTAGCCCCATTTTTTAGCTTGTCTGCAGTGTGTGCGCCCTCCTGGGCTGTTCCGCTCGATCCACCGTCCGTCTTGGAAGGTGTCTTTGTCGTTGCAGCCTGTGCACCAGCGCCACTACTTTCAGTATCTTCCTCGTCCTCCCAACTGTCTTTCACCCCTTCCGACTTTGCCGCTGCCTTTCTTGCCCTTTGGTTGGCCCGCTTTTTTGCGTTCTTGTTTGAGGATAGGGCACTTGCCCCTTTCGTTTTCTGTTGCGATTCCGAGGAGGGTGCGACCCAGCCCAGGATATGCCCCTTGGGAAGGGCTGTGGCATCCATGGCCTGTTGACGCGTACCACGGAAGCGTGAAATATCCTCCTGAGGTGTGAATCCAGGCCGTATCTTGATTTCCCTGCGCACGCTGAGCAGCATTGCCAGATGAGCAAACGGGCTTGTGTCCAGTTCAGAAGCAAGCCACGCACGATCCATCCGGTCGCTTCGACTCGGGGATGACCCGTTCGAGTGTTCGTGGGTCTACTGCAATCCCAGATGCAGATTGATCTGGAAAGAGAGGAGGTTTTGACATGGTACGAATACGAAAGGCCAGTCGTCGTGATGGCAGAGCGCGAGCGAGTTCGGAGTTACAATACATCTTATCTCCTCCTCCACGTCGTGTGCGATGCGCTACGCTGTCTTCATCACTGGTCCAGCCGGCGCCGGAAAGTCTACATTCTGCACCTCCTTCGCCACTCACCTTCGAGTGTCTAGGCGCACTGCCCACATCGTCAACCTCGACCCCGCCGCAACAGGAGACGCGTTCGAGTATGAGCCTGCCATCGACATCAGGGAACTCGTCACACTCGAAGACGTCATGACTGAGATGGGAATGGGTCCGAACGGTGGTCTCGTGTATTGCTTTGAGTGAGTGAGTATGCCCTCATCGGTGCCCGCTAAGCATGTGCTGATTCTGCGAACAGATATCTCTTGGAAAACATAGACTGGCTCGAGGAAGAACTGGGCGGATTCGATGATGACTATCTCATCATTGATTGCCCTGGTTCGTACCTTCCCTCGTCCTGACAGTCTCGAGCTCATGCATCCCAGGCCAAATTGAGCTATACACACATCATCCATTCCTCCCCTCTCTCGCTCGTATCTTGCAGCGGATGGGCATAAGGATCTGCGCCGTGTATCTCATCGACTCTCAATTCATGGAAGATCGCTACAAATTCTTTAGGTACCTCGTTCCCCGCCCTCCTTGCCTATTCTGACCTCCTTCACCAGTGGCGTCCTCTCCGCCATGTCTGCGATGGTAAACCTCGAGGTCCCATGGATAAACATCATGTCAAAAATGGATCTCGTCTCGCCATCCTCTTCCTCGGACACCACTCAACCACGGAACGGCAGGCGTGCGCGTCGGGATATCGCACGGTATCTCGATCCCGATCCACTCTTGCTTGCGAATGCACGAGATGGACATGATAAAGTGTCGGAAAGAGAGAACAGCCGGTTTCATGAACTGAATAGGGCAATCGTCCAGCTGGTACGAAGCTCCGCGTTTCCCATTCTCGTGCGGTATTGATGGTCTATCAGATCGAGGACCACCCTCTTGTTTCTTTCTTGCCTCTTGATCTCACGTCGACCGATTCTCTTCAACGTGTTGTCAGCCACATTGATTTCACGATGCAATATGGCGAGGATGAGGAACCAAAAGAGGTACGCTTGTCGGATGGCTGCAGGAGGTTCGGTGCTGACTGACGCGAAACAGCCACACGACTTGGACGAGGGTGATTTTGCGGACATGGAGTGATTGCAAAACGTCTAATCTAGTTGTAGTTGTAGTGTTGGGCTTTCGTGACCCGAGTGTAACACACCTTGTGCATGACCATCCACGGGATTGGTGTCGACCTCTTACATATCCCGCGCATGGCCGCGCTGGTCAACCGAAGAGGGCCAATGAGGGTTGCCTCGCGCATTCTCAGTCCATCAGAACGAAGCAATTTTTGTCCACTCTGGTCAGAAAACCTAGATGAAGAAGAGACGTGGATGCGCGCTGCGACGCGATTCTTGGGTGTGCGGTATGTGCTCCCTCGTTGTGTCTAGCTTCAAACCTTTGAACAACCACAGGTGGGCGGTGAAAGAGGCAGCCTACAAAGCGTTGTACCCACTCAGACCGACGTGGAAGGAGCTCACTTACACCACGTTTGATCCTCACACCGGGTCCAAGCCCACACTCGTCTTCCATCCCGGTGGCGGTGATGTCTCAGACCAACCAAGATTACATGTGTCCGTCAGTCACGACGGAGAGTACATCCTTGCACACGTCGTCGCCGAACATGTGGCCTGACAACCCCGACGGGTCGTATTATTATCAACGCCAACGTACAGTGCTCCTCAGTCTACGTTATCTATCGTTCTCTCGCTGGGCCCGGGACGGTCGCTCGGGCCACCAGTCAGGCCACCAAGGCTCCACTTTCCACCCTGCTCCGTCTGGGACGTCGGCTTCTTCTGCAAATAAGGCAATGTCTGGGCGCAGGTGTTCTAAACGGAGGAGAGCTAGGCCAACGGCTGTGCCAGGGCTCACGGGTGGCGTGGCGATCGAAGTGAGGAGGGTGGATGTTCCGCGGGGACGGGGTGTTCGGGCGGTCGATGTGTCAGACTCGGTGGCAGGCGAGGGAGTCAGTGAAGGTTTGATGGGAAAGTGTAACGACGGACCCGCTCCCGCTGACGTTGTGGACAAAATGACTGGCAGAATTCGTTTGCGTATCGCGCCGGTGTGATAGGTCCGCACTGTGAGCTCTTGTCCCACATAACACCCCTTGCGGAAGTCGACTGCAAGGACCGAGTCGCGCGTCAGTGCCAATGTGGGGCCAAAGGAAAGGTCACGCACGTCCGCCCATGACATCGAGGTTGGACTCGATGGGAAACGCATGTAGAGGCCGAATGTCAGCGCTACCTTCGGGCACGCCATGCATTATCCTATGTAGGAGGTATGCATCCGCCGCCAATACATCGTGGGTCGAGGCTTCCTGAGCTGTGCAGCAACGATAGTGAGCGGAGGAAAAGGCGCGTTGAGTGAAAGCGACGGACGTCTGTCTCCTTTGCGGACGAGCAGTCGCCGACCCATACCGGGTGCACGGCGGTCGAGAATGACGCCGTGCTCGGTACCCCATGGCGAGGTGGGGGAGTCACGCCAGACGGGCTCAACGACGCCGCTTTCTGCCCAATGCCAGGATCTCTGTTGGACTCGAGTCGATTCGCCCCATGCGGCCCATACGTCCCATTCTTGTGTCACGTCGCGAACGCGGACCTTGGAACGAAGGACAAATCGTTTGAGTAAGGAGAGAAGCGACGGAGATTCAGATGGGGATGGGTCATGGTCGATGAGATAGGTGGGTGATGGGGACGGAGGTGAGGTGAAGAGGAAGACGTCGTGGAGGACGCGGCCCTATTGGCGAGGCTCAGTCGAAAGTAGGAGGGATGTCGGACATAGTCACCTGGGCGTGCAGGAACGCGGTGTAGGACGGGTGACCTCGAATGCCGCTTGCGAGCAAGCCGTTGAGGAATTGGGTCGCGTCGCTGCCAGAGACGGCGAGCACGGCGCGATTAGGGATGGGGGACAAGCTGGGCGTTGAGCGTAAGAGTGCGCGCAGCGCCATGACGGTGTGGATACAACAAGCCGGCGAGTCGCAAACTTGTCACAACCTTCACACCATGTCATCTTCCTGTTCTGCGCTGCTGGGGGCATTAAAAGCATGTCTTCTCGAGTCTGACTGCGTTCAAAAACATGGGCGATTGCCGTCGGAATGTCTCAAATATCACACGGACGAGCTCCCCGAGGCTTGCAAAAACTTGCGAAAGGCTACTTATGAATGCAAACGAAATATGGTACGTGGTCCGTCTAAGACTGCGACGAAAAGTGAACGACTACTTTTAGCTGGACATGCGGAAGAGGTTCCGGGGCAATATGGTGGGCATGGAGGGGGAAAAGATAAAGGACTAAGGAAATTTAGCGAGTGTTGTACGGCCGGCGCCAAAATTTTACGCTGACTGAGGATATTAGCAAGCGCGAGGACTTGCTGAGGACATTATTAGCAAGCACCTCGGACACATGACCGAGCCAGTCGACTATAAAGCTTCCCGTTCCCTCCCCTTGTGAGTTAGCCAGTTTGCCATGTCGAAACCTCTCTTGCTCTACACCGCGCCCACTCCAAACGGACACAAGGTGTCCATCCTCCTTGAAGAGCTCAAGGCTGTCTATGGCAATGTCATAGATTACGAGTAAGCGCTCCCCTCTGGATCATGCAGCCCCTAAGCGAGCTCCCACAGCGTCGAGAAGATCAACATCTCCACGAACCGTCAGAAGGAACCTTGGTTCATCGCGCTCAACCCCAACGGTCGCATCCCCGTCCTCGTCGACCGCGAGCACAAGCCGGAGCCTTTCAGCGTCTTTGAAACTGCCGCTATTCTCCTCTACCTTGTTCGCAAGTACGACACCAAAGGTCTCTTCTCCTTCCCCACCGGAAGTGACGATGAAAGCGTCATGCTCCAGTGGATCTTCTTTGCCGTAGGTGACATTTCGTCGACCTTGCTCGCGTTCATTGAACTCGTCTCGTAGCACGGCGGAGTCGGTCCTATGCAAGGGCAGGGTGTGTCGCCTTTCTCCCACTGCGCATGACTCTGACTCACTCAATATTTCCCATCAGCACACCACTTTAGAAACTATGCCCCAGAGGATATCCCGTATGGCAAGAAGCGTGCGTGGTAAAGTTGTTTCCACACCGTCTTTGTTCACTCTCTTCCAGGCTATACCGACGAGACCGCCCGTTTGTACAACGTGCTCAACATCCGTCTCGAGGGTCGCGAATACCTCGCTGGCCCAGGAAAGGGCAAGTTGAGCATTGCAGACATCAACGTTCTACCCTGGTACGTTGGCCGTCCGATCTAAGCGGTCACAATCTCATGCATTGTCATCAGGGTCCGTATCCACAAGCATGCCGGGATAGACACCCTCGACGCATTCCCCAACACCAAGGTAAGCATTCCACATAAACCACGAACAGCAGCGATGCTTACCGCGCATAGGCTTGGGTGGAGCGCCTCGTCGCAAGGCCTGGGGTGTTGGCTGGTCTCCAAGTACCCCAAATGTGAAAGAGTTTTGAGATGAGCAATCATCGCGTAGTTGTAAGATTACCACCGCCGTATATTTTGAATGGAAATGAAACGCGTCCACGTGACTGATAAGATCGACAAACACCTACACCTTCCCTGACTTTGGCTGGAGTTACTCAGGATGGTTCAAACCCGAGCATCGACTGCTTATATCTCTGCGTCCGCCAATCGCTGCAACTATGCCGCACACGTATCGCCCAACTCTACCCTCGTAGCATTTGGATCAGGTCGTCTTGTAGCCTTCTGGAATATCGACGCGAGTCGACCTGTTTTTCCTGTGTCGTACTTCAATTGATGTACCCTCCGACCCTCCAGGACCGAGCTGACAAGGGTGTCTACGAAACACTAGCAGGTCACGAAGGCTTGGTGACCTGCGTGCGATTTCTCCGCAACGACTTTCTCGTGAGTGCAGACGACAAGGGGCAGATTCGGGTCTGGCAAAAGTTCGAAAAAGTACGATAACCCTCCCCGGTCCCGTCAGTCTCTGATGCTACAATCGACGTCAGTGGTCGAATACGGTCACCATGCATGCACATCTCCAACCGATCTCCGCTCTTTCTGTGTCGAGAGGTCTCCTAGTGACAGGGAGCTCTGATTCCTCTGTCAAGACATGGACTCTCTTCGACGAACAAGAAATTCGTACGCAAACGCTTCCTCTTTATCCGCACGAGGTTCCTGAATGGACTGGCCCGTAGCCAAGGTCGAGATGGCTCAGGTCATCTCCCTTCAGGGAAAGTACCCGCTGGCACTGGCGGTGACAACGCTCCCTCGTTCCCAAGGTCGGTGTTGGTTTGGAATCCGAAGCTCAGAAGGTCACTCAGGATCCGTTGTTTCTTGATAGCCACTATACTTGCTATCGCCGGGACCGACAAGAACGTACATATCTGGACACGTTCTGACAGCAACGTGCGTCCCGATCTTTGTCGTTGATCCAAAATTTCTTTATCTCCAGCGCTGTCATAGTTTGTCCATTCTGTCGCCCTTCCGGGTCATGAAGATTGGGTGCGAGCACTGGCGTTTTGTACACCGACACCATCTGCAGGGGCCCCTTCAAACGATCAACTCTTACTTGCTTCGGGCTCTCAGGATGGGACGATCAGATTGTGGAACATCGGTGCCCTGGAGACAGCAAGAAATCAGAGCGATGGGAGCGGAAGTATGAATGCACTCAGTGATGATCTATTGGATGCCTTTGAAGCTTCACTCGGAGATCTTACGGAGGGCGAAGAAGGTGGAAGACAAATTTCGCTCAAACGTCACATTCTAACAGTAAAATCCAAGGATCTTGGGTGTGTTTCCTTCCCCACTTCGCTCATGAGTATGTGACCAAGCGTTGAAAAGAGCCCAACAATACGCCATAACCTTTGATGCACTGCTCATCGGGCATGAAGCAGGTGTGACGTCGCTGGAATGGGCACCATCTGACCCAGCCAACGTTTCATCACTGCAAACTCTTTTATCAAGTTCAACGGATTCTTCTCTGATTCTGTGGTCTCCAAGCCACATCTTACCTTCGGCGTCATCGCGCGATGTCACAGCTGATTCAATATGGATCAACCGACAACGGTTTGGTGATGTTGGTGGACAACGCCTTGGAGGATTTGTTGGCGGACTTTGGGCGAGAACCACCCAAGGCGATGATGTTATGGGGTGGGGATGGAACGGAGGGTGGAGACGCTGGCGATCTGTGCAAGCAACGGAAGGCGACCTGAATACTGCGCAATGGAGAGAAATTGGTGCTATCAGTGGACACAGCGGGCCAGTGAAGGACCTCGATTGGAGTCCTGCTGGAGAATACATCATCTCGGTCGGGTGAGTTGGGCTGAATAAATTCACATACGTGTCTGGCTAAGTGAGCCAGGTTGGACCAAACGACCCGTGTCCATGGCGCCGTTTCCTCGCCTTCCTCTGCCTCACATTCCTTAGGAGTGTGGCATGAATTGGCGCGTCCTCAAGTACATGGATACGACCTTGTAGGTGTAACTTGGCTTGGTCCGTGGACGTTTGCAAGTGTCGCAGACGAGAAAGTTGCCCGTATTTTTGAGGCTCCTCGAGGGTTTGTGGACACCGTTAAGAAGTTGAGTGTTCGTGGTGTAGTGGAGAGTACCGTAAGGATTTCATAAAAATCCTAGGTTGCAAGCATGTCGATGACGTTCTGTTAGGAAAAACGGCCGATCGCAGCCCATGTGCCTCCACTGGGGTTGTCGAACAAGGCGGTTAGCGAGGGTCCGACTCTTCATTTCAAGTTATTGTCTACCATCCTAATGTCTTACTTTTGGCAGCGCCGGCTCAACTAGACTCATCACGGCCAGATAGGCGGCCTTTTGCAGGTGAACTCGCGGCTACAACGCTCTGGCCGGAAACTGAGAAGATCTTTGGCCATGGTTACGAGGTGACGATGGATATCTTTTTGAAGACGTGGTATTGAACACCCTTTCCGATTAGTCGATAACTGTCGCGTCATCCAACTCTCATGATTTACTGGCCACAGCTTGCAAAGCTGCCTCTGCCCAACACGCAGTGGTCCGTGTGTACTCGACGCCCACATACCAACCATTCGGTTCGCCATTGGAAGGACACTCGCTCACGGTCACACGTATCGCTTTCAGCCCAGACGATCGCTTCATTGTTACCGTCAGTCGTGATCGCACGTGGCGATCGTTTGAAAAGCGGGACGACGGTACGTGAACCACACTCGGGCGACCTTGGGTTATCGTGCCACGATCCCATCCTCTTTTTTTTTTCCGCAGGATATTTCCCAGTCGCCGCGGACAAGTCTCATGCGCGGATCATTTGGGATTGTGCGTGGAGCCGGGAAGGGGACGTGTTCGCCACGGCTTCACGGGACAAGACGGTACGTTGTTGCTTCGTTCTTTTGTCTGACTTGGTGCGCTCATCGAGGCACCTGTGTCAAGGTAAAAATCTGGTCTCCGAGAGTTGGGTCGGAACCCTGGCCTACGCTCGCGACGTTGAAATTCACAGAAGCAGCGACCGCGGTTGCTTTTTGTTCCCTGGACACCACGAGGTAAGGTAGATTTCTTCGTTTGGCGAGATGGTAGGATTTATAACGACACCCAGGCGGTTACTCGCGATCGGTTTGGAAACGGGGGAGATTTTCGTTTACTGTAACCTGATCGCTACTCCGGGAAAATGGGAGGTTTCGAGTTCGATTCCCGTTGGGTATGACTTATCCCCCCCCCCGACCTATCTTTACGTGGAACTCAACTTTGACGACAGCGTTGCCCATGTCGATCAGATTCATAGACTGGCATGGCACTCTACTGATGAATCTACCGAGCGATATCTCGCCTCATGCAGCGAAGACGGTACACTCAAGATATTGATGGTCCATGTTGATCTATAAAGTATATATCTGCGAGAAGACGGGAGAAAATCATGTAACACAGTATACGCAAGGGAAACGCAGTCATAGTAAAAAAGAGAGACTTCTGCTATACAGTGGTAAGGATCGAGAAGGATGTCTGGAGATAAGAGTAATCGACAGTCGGGTTAGTACGGAAACAGTTTCGTTCGTATGGGTTGTAGTTTTGGGGGTGCCAGATACGGGTATAGAACGGATCAGTGACCGAAGGGTTGCCTGTATGAGTTGATATAGTAGCTGGTAACTGATAGTGTGAATGAGCAAAACCAGGGGCCAGTAACTTCAGCAAACGGGCCCGTGCATATAGGGATACAGGAACATGGAAGATCATGAAAATTTTTAAACAACATCACGAAGACTCATCGGAACTTCAGGCTGTGAACACGAGTCAATGCATTGTCCCAAAGAAAGGTAGGAAAGATCGTACGCATTTTATCCTACGAGAATGGGGACACAGTGAGCCAGGTTCTTGCGAACAAACTTGAAAATCCTTACTTGTAGAAGCATTCAATGGAGCGCAGCATCTCGACGTCTCCGCCCGTCGCGGTCACGAAGTTTATGATAACACCGGCGCGTGCGTAACTTGACGCGATGGCGGGAGCAACACTTTCAACACCCTGATGTGAGAGAAGAAGGACAAGAATATGGCGGTGCCTACCGATGAGCATATTCTTCCACTGCTTTGGGAAGATCTGCAAAGTCTTTAACACGCAGAGGAGATAATCGATGACAGCTCGACATACCATAGTTGATGATAAGAGGTACGTGGGAGATTTCCGGGATCTTGACCTGAACGTCATTGACGACCAACACCTTGGTCACTTGTTGCCTCATCATGACCGAAGCAGAACTTCTAAATTTGTTCAGAGCCGCCAACTTGGTCCCAGCATTCATTTCCCCGTGCTGAGGAAAAACGGTCAGCTCGATAGTCACATCAAACCGACGAACTCACAAGCGGGACGGCTTCCAATCCACGACTTGCCAGTTTATATACGACGGAATCCAGGGCATTCATCCCCCCGACGTGAACAATCGCTTGGCTGACTTCAACGTCGTCAAAGATGTCGGCCAATGCATCCAACTTCCACTCTCGAGCTTGGGCAGTTTCCACGCTTGAAGCCCCCCTACCTGAGCCGATGATTCCATGGCCGCTACCCGGTGCACCGACATTCGTGGAATCTGCGCGACCGCCAGCCGTGAAAGCGAGGTACAAGTAAAACTGTCGTAAACCCCGGGAACCTTGACTCGTCTCAGTACTTGTGACGTTTCCATCCCGGCGTACCAGGACCCTAACAGGTTCCCTGAGCTGGATGGCCGTCGCAAGGTTCAGAACATCCTGAGGTACTGTGTTCGAAAATAGGGCGGTTTGACGCTCGATTATCGCTGGGTTTCCTCCCAGATCGTTAGGGGGTGACGGTGGAATAGTGGAATACCTCCGTGCAGAATTGACTACCCCTGCTAGCGTGTTGTTGGTATCAAATGAAGCGAACGACGATTGACCCGAGCCATTAGAACTTGGCGTTGGAGTCCCGGGACCCACGGGACGGGATCTAGGGGGAGGGAGTAGCTTGACGATATTGAAAACGTATTCATGCAGATTTCGAGCAATCAGTTGATCGACTTCGTCGAGCACCAAGAAGCGAACTTCTGAACCAGTGAGACCTCCAGGGGAAGTAAACAATGCATGCAGTTTCTGTGGCGTTCCGCAGATAATGTGTGGCATGTTCTGTTGGAGTAGGCGCAGTTCCTGTGTGAGATCGCTCGCGTGTGTCGACGTGCCCACTCCTAATGCTGATCGGATGCCAATGGGTCCCCCCAAATCTCGAATCATGCGTTGAGCTTGTGTTGCCTGATCGACCGTGGTGGATATCATTACAGCGAGTGGGCCCCTGTTGGGAGGTCTACCTGCCGTATTGACCACAGCGACCTGAATGGCAGGTATGACATATGCAGCGATGCGCTCTTGGGTCGGAGGAGCTTGTGCGATGATGTCGCAGCCTCGGAGAAGGAAAGGAAGAGCGCGCTGCTGAATCTTATTGGGTGGACCAACACTAACAGTCAATTGCATCAGTCCCGGGTGAACTGATTGTGTGAGAAACTGAATCACCCAAATTTGCTCAGGGAGCGAAGTAAGTCAGGAGCGAGGTTCAGCTGCTCCCATTTAGAAACCATGGGGCCATTGTCGCGAGAACTGCCTGACCAGTCACCCCCTTGTCCATCGATGATCTGCCGGTCACTGTGTCAGAACTGCATGTAGTACCTGAAACAGCACGCTCACGCCAACTGATTCCCTGCGCATCAATCCTCCAGTGACGGATCGTCGTTTGTCGCGTACGGAGTCGTTACGTCCGAGGGTTGCGACATTGTCCACCCTTAGAGGCAAATCGAGGTTTCCTGCGGACCACGTTCGCGTTGGGGGGTTCGGGGCACGAGAAGGAGCCCTCAGTTCAGGTCGATTGGGCAGCCCGTGACCCAGTAACGCGGGGTTGGGACTGATATTGGCCCCAAACGGCTGGTTCGGGGGAAGATCTGGTGTATGAGGGGTAAGCCGACCAAGGGCAGTCGCACTCTGAATGTGTTGTTGTGTTTGCAGTGCGAGAAGCTGACCGACAGATGTGGTCAAGGTATTTATGCGTTGTGAGATCTGGGTTATTTCGTCGGGTGGTGGGGACTGGTTTGGGGCGATACCCGCACTAAAAGATGCTCTTGGTATAGTCAAGGAAGCAGCAGACTGACCACCCGTGGGTGCGAACGGATCCTTGAACTCTGGCTGTGAACTACTAGTCTGCGGCGCATTGTTAAATGAACGCTCGACAAGGAAATCCACTTTGCGGTGGACATCGCGAAGTTCCCGTTGAACTTCCTGAGCCGTGAACTCGCATCGCAGCAGACGCTCAATGATGTCTTGAATGAGGGGTGATGTTTTGAGCTGAGCATCAAGGTTCTGCGAGAACTCTGCACCAGAAGCGAACTGACTGCCGGAATCTAAAGATGAAACGGGAGAGGAAGATACGAATACACCATTGGTATTGAAAGATGAACGAGACGAGCTGTTCTTGATGTTAACGGGAGGCGTATTGATGTGACCCCTGGACTGCTGGATGGGTGCAGGGAAAAAGGGAGAATCTGCAGGTGTCCGCGATCCTTCATCTGTAGTGACTGATCCGTGTGCATCGTCCGCTTCCGGCAGAGCCTCTAAACTCCCAATGGCGCTCATTTCGCGGGTACGAGGAAGACTGAACGGTCTATCCAGCTCTGCATGATGCGTGGCTGATGAGTCATCGGGAACGGTTGGCAATGGTTGAAAGCGCATGTCGGATGGGCGCTCCTGGTTCTCGCTATCCTGAGCAGGACTTGGAGAGGAACGTACAGACCTATGGTCGACAGGAGAAGTAGAGAGCCCAGAGACGGACTCCCGAACCTGCTCACGGAGTGTGGGAACTGCAAGACCAAACCCACTTGGCCCGCCATCATCCTCACCAACGCGCCTGCTGCCGGGGAAGAAAGGCGTAGATGCTGGGTTCAGAGCTGCGGTTTTGGCCATCGTGCGAGAAGATCCAAAGTGCGTCGAGGGAACAAAGACTGGACGCAAAGTCGGACCAAGATTGAGTTAGCGAGGTAAATTTATATAGCAGATCTGATCTCACCTGCACGTCGTATAGTCAAGCGAGTTCCATGCAGAGATCTTATGGGAGCGGTCGGTGGGGCTGGCAGACAGTCAGTGGACACAGCCCTTGCAGGGTCAGTTGAGGGATGGGGGGTCGCCAAAGAACTTATAGGATGCGAAAAAGGTCACACTGTTTAGCCGACTCACGATGTGCGAAAGTGGCACTGAAATAGGTCCGAACGCATTTGAACATATTGCATACAACATACAGACGGCAGACAACTCTGGCACCAGAAAATGGAGGAAAATGTACATGGCGAAACCGTCACATGATGCCCCCTCGAAAGGTGAGGCCCATAAACTGGAACCGCTTGCGCAACTTTCGCTCGTTTTCGTGTTTGGGGTCTAGGAGAACCGTAGGTTCAAGCTTTAGTGATCTGACACAACGAGTTAGCACCAACTCTGACATGGTCACGGGACATCCTACCCGAGCGCGCTCATTTGAGCACGACGCAGATCCGGTGGTTCCAACCTTGACCGGTAATCATCCAGGCGCTTGGCAATCTTTTCACGGACTTCAGGAAGATCGGATATGGCTATAGAAACCTGAATGAAAGGAATTTAGCCCCAGGCTTTGTCGCGAAACGGCCAGCTTACAGTGAGTTCGCGCCCCCCGAGAGTACCCCCTAGCTTGCAAGCCCTATGCCTGGCTGTTCTTGAATCAAAAACTATGATGGCGTACTGGCGAACTCTCATGTTCTGGTGGTAGCTTGCGGGAGCAGGTTTAACTGTCATAGCCACTCCACCACAACAGTGAATTCTGGCCGATAGGATATTCCCGCAGCAGCGGAAATGTGCTATCAACGCGTTCTCATCCACATCAGGACCGAGCTTTATGACGGATCATCGAGGGAGATCGAGAAGAGAAGAAATGTAGCAACGTACGTTTCCCACATATGCGATGCTAGGTTCAACCAATTGCTTGGTTCTGTGAGCTCGTATTGCGGCATCTTTGACAGCAGCTTTTGCTTTGTCTAGCTTGTGAGCGTGAGCACGACGTGATGTCGCGCGCGGCTTTTGGGGCTTGGTACTCTGCACCAATACATTTCAGTCCACTGGGTCGGTCTGTGTTGTCGCAGAACGGCGTACCTGCGGATGGGTATTCCGCGTGGGTGTAGAAGAGGTGGAGGCTACAGAGGTGCTTGGAGCGCGAAACTTGGCCATTCGCGTGATTGCACGGGATGATGTTCGAGAATCTCGTCTTGACGGTGTGTGGATTTGGGGCGTGAACCTGATGTCACTCGGGCGGGCCTTTTGAACTGGTGGGCCCGGCCAGGGCAAGAGCTCTGTGCTTTGAACATGCTAGCGGAGACAACTTGGAATGGACATCAATTAGAACGAGCTGGACGAACAATGGACGGATTCAAGTGTGGACCATCCACGATCCCACGACATTATGCAATTATTTCGCTTTGACATTGATAAACTTTGGTTTCATTTGCTTTGACATGGCTGCCCGAGACACGGCTCGACTGTACCGCAGCGTGGCCAGAGAAGTTGCGAGAGCGGTGAACATGATGTGCTGGCTAGGTATACGGTGCGAGCTGACTTGCTTTCTTTCTTTTTCCAGAGCATCTCGCCACGAACGCAAAGAAACAAAGACATCTCAGCCAACTTGCGAAGACTGTTCGAGCGACACAGCCAATCCAACGAGCGCGAGGTATTTCGCCACGACGTGGAAAATATTGTGACTTTTATGCGCTCGCAGAGGGAGTACAAGGTAGTTGTGATCGGTTTGGAGCGAACACGGCTGACTCGAGGATGCAGACGCTGCTGGAGAGATACAACCCACTCGTTGACCTTACGGCGGAGGAAAGGATAGAGGCCACGGCTCGGAGAGTGGGACTGAATATGCCGGTTTCTCGAGATGAGTAGATTATTAGTACTTGGATGTGTTTACTTGTCTCCGAACCTGCATAGCTTACAGATGTCTCCATCGTTCTCGACGCAGGTCCTCCGGTGTGATCCAGCATCTATCTCGTTCGATCAAGACGGTCAACCCCACATTTCCTCTGAGCACACTCGCGCGTCTCTCCTCGTCGCTTCCCGCCATCTCCACGCACTCCAGCCTGTCGCCTTCCCAACCGAAACCGTTTACGGCCTCGCCGCCCTTGCCCTCAATCCCGAAGCCGCCTCACGCATATTCTCTACAAAGGGCCGTCCCGCTGACAACCCACTCATCGTCCATGTCTCCTCCCAATCCATGCTCCAGTCCCTCCTTCCTCCCAACTTCACCATTCCCCCATCATATCAGATATTGATCAAAGCTTTCTGGCCTGGCCCGCTCACACTCCTTTTTCCAAGCGACGCAACCAAGATACCCAGCATTATTACCGCAAGTCATCCAACTGTCGCTGTCAGGATGCCTTCCCATCCACTCGCGCGCGCTCTCATCGCCCTTTCCAACGCTCCCCTAGCTGCGCCAAGCGCCAACTCTTCAGGCAAACCAAGTCCCACTCGCGCCGAACATGTTTTCCGCGATCTCAACGGCAAAATCGGTCTCATCCTAGATGGCGGGCCTTGCGATATTGGGCTCGAGAGCACCGTCCTAGATGGCTTGCACGACGATGGCAACATTCGCATTCTCAGACCAGGCGGTATCACGGTAGAGCAGATAGAAGAGGCACTCAAGCTTGCTTACTCTGCAAGTTCGATACCCAGAGTACTTGTTCATCGTCGTGACTTCGTGGACGACGCCATCGAGCAAGCCCCCACCACTCCAGGCATGAAATATCGTCACTATGCACCCACCGTTCCCGTGACGCTACTACGATCAACCTCTCATCCACCTAGTGGAGCAAATTCCATCTCTCCATCCACTTTACTGGCATCTCTGAAAAGGTCCACTGTTGCAAACCCGCCTCCCAAAGTGGGGTTGTTGGCTCCGTCAGAGTCTGTTTTGGCCAAGACGCTCCTCGAAGATCCAGTGATTCAGTGGCATCGTTATACGCTGGGGTCCCTGTCAGAACTGACCGTCATTGCCCAACGCCTTTTTGATGGATTGTTGACGCTCGAGCAGGAGGGTGTCGACCTCATTCTTATAGAAGAAGTTCCCGAGGAAAATGAGGGGTTAGCAATCATGAATCGAGTGAAAAAGGCAGCCGGCGAAATATGTTGGATCATTCCGAATTCGCTATAGATATCCACGTATGTCGTCCTGTTACATGCCGTTTAGCAATGGTACCATTGACATGTCCAGACAAAAAAGAACCATTGATAAACGGCATCAGACAATGACAAGACTCGATCCTCACCTTCAGATCAGCTTGACCCATTTGTCCTCTGTCAATGCCATATTTCCAGTGTGTATGTATGTATATTTGAAAGTCACATCTGTTGGAAGATGGGCAATTTCCTGGGAATGCTGAAGTCATTCAGCTTGCATCAACATCCCTCCACAGAGTTTATCGACAATTCCACAATATTGGTCACGCGAGCTGCACTGAGGCACCGACGTAACTGTTTCTGACATATCATTTCTTTCCATTCTCTCAAAGAGACCGTCTGACCAGCACAGCACAACTTGCCTCATGTTCGTGAACAGGTGCCTCGTGTTGTTTTGCGATCAGGGCGTCAACACGATTTTCCTTCTTTTTTCTACATCCGCATCCTTTCCTGGGATCATAGCTGATGTTAATGGTACTGATGGGACTCGTTATCGCAGCCTTGCAACACCCTGCAATCATGAGGATAGGAGACGCGACGGTGCGTACAGAAAATCTCTGGCACCTAATATTCTGACAGGCAATAATCCTTTGTTCATCCGCGAGTGCGGAACGCAGAATGTCGGATCTACACTCTGCAACGTGTCGCCGCGAGCTTCCGAGCTTGCTCTGTCCTCGTCACGTGGTCCATACCTTTCAGCGCGAGTATTCGCTCCGTCTGGGGTGACCATACTGGTCCCTGTCTACTTTATGCAAGGACTCTTTCATCATAATGTCTTTCAATGTGACTATCGCATCATTATCTCGCTTGCAAATGATGGAATGGGTTCCTGCCACGATAATCTTCTCACCCAACGCCTATAAAAGGTTCTTCAACTACAGAAGTTCAAGGGTTCACTCCTCACACCCTGTTATCGTCTGCCTGGACGCTTACGACCATCTTGGGTTTATCGCTCTCTATTGGTCCGCTACATATCATTAGTTCTATGGATGACCACTGACTTGTGTTTTTTTTGCTGTAGACTCTACCTTTCAGGACGCCAGATATACCAAGGCCCTTAAGAAATTGCATTTCTATTAAGACACCCTCATTCTCCATCTCCATTCCAGACCACATTGTCTCGACGACGCCAGTCTATCCGAGTTCATCGTAGAGCTATGCCAGCAACTTCAAAGACCACGTTCACTAACGAGTGCCACTCCTTTGTTTCGGGACAGTACACTGAGAAGCGCGATGCACCTAAGCGTATCCCTCGACCACCCAACGCATTCATGCTGTACCGTTCGGATTTTCTCAAGAGACGAGCAGTACCTCCAGAGGTCGAGAAGCGTCAACAGAACCTCAGTCGCATTGCTGGTCAATGCTGGAACATGCTTCCGGAAACTGAAAAGGCTATCTGGTACGGTAAAGCAGCAGTTGTTCGTGCGGAGCACCATGCCAGATACCCTTCCCACAAAACCGGGCCATTCCACAAGGACACAAACAGACTTTCGGCAAAGGATAAAAGGAAAGGGAGCACTACCAACTCTGGGCGTTCCTTCGGCCGATCTAGAACCCGCCGAACGCAAACGCCCTACTGCGAGAGCATGTTTGCCGCTCTCCATGATTCAAAATCTTCTTCCCCCGCATCTCAAGCCAGTCTTCTTTCTCCAACCCCTGCTTCCGTATCCCCTTTGTCTACGACCGCTTCGCTCTCCCCACTTTCATTGCCGCATTTGTTGCCTCCATTTACTCCATACACACATCCCAGCTGGAAAGACTCGTCTCCTGTCACTTCCGAGAACTCGACAATTTGGAAAAACGAAATTGGCTATACACTAAATTCGTCAGGTTCCGAAACACCACAGCGGGGTTTATCTCGAGTAATTCGACATTCAGTGATTGTAGGCATCCTTTCGTTTGCAGAAGCGACTAACTGAATCCAAACTCCTTCAGACGCCGAGTGAGATCGGTTCCTCCGAAGAACCATACCCCGCACTTCAACAATATGACGATAGCTTTGCAACTTACCCCGGTCTCGAACAGCTTCCGGAGCTTCGAAATGATCCGGTTGCTCAAGTTCCCCTGACTTTACCAGGGTCAACTTCACCTGAAAGGTATCATTTGGCGGATTGTCCCGCATTGGCGAACGATTTCGGTGTTACGGACGATTTCGCTCATTTTGATCAGTCCTTGGCCCCCTTGTATCCATGGCATAGTGATGAGTTGAACACTTCTGGATAGAGGGGATTGTAAAGTATCAATTGATGTTATTGATGTATCCTAACCCATGTCCGGAGCAGAAAAGTAGTAGCATTATACCTTCGATCCAACGAAAATGTGCGATCCGGATTCCGTGGAGTCGTACCCAAGTTTGGTATACACGTGATACTCGTGTCAGTGATATTTGATTAAATTTCCAGTTAGCTAGGAATGCACAAAAACCCCAATGGCGAGACGAAAACATGACGAACTGACCACCGACGACCTCCTCAAGTTACAGGAAGGACCTCCCTCAAAGAAGATTTGTGTCTCCACCTCCGTATCTATCGATTCTGCACACTTAATCGGGATTGATGAGGAATCCGATTCTACTTCCCCGTCAAGCCCGGGAGGCGACTCAACAGACCAAGAAGAAGATTTTCGGGACGACGCCGACTCTTTTCTTGATCAGGTGGATGAAGAGCAGACTGATTCTGGCCGTTTGGAGTTGGGGGGAGCCATGGAGGACAGCGGACGTCTCAAGCTGTCTCGTACGAATCCAATCTCCACAAGTACCCGAGGAGTGGCTCAAACGCCTAGGGAGTCGATCAGGTCGTTCAATGATATGGGGATTTCATCTGCATTGGAAACTACCCTTCATCGCATGTCCATCTACACGCCCACTGAGGTTCAAGCCGCCTGTATACCACCAATTCTGGCAGGTGCGGCCTAGTGGCCAGAGAACTCTACCCCGGCACGTTTCGTTAACATCAGTTTCTTATAGGGAGAGATTGCGTCGGTCATGCTAAAACGGGTTCAGGAAAAACTATTGCGTTTGCTATTCCTATCCTTCAAAAACTGTCTTATGACCCGTACGGAATCTTCGCCCTTGTTCTCACTCCAACGCGGTATGGGGGACTTGCTTCTGCTGTGTAATATGGGTACTGAGGTCTGATTTTGTTAGCGAGCTGGCGTTTCAAATATCGGAGCAGTTTGCTGTGCTCGGTGCCCCACTAAGTATCCGTACATCAGTCATCGTTGGGGGCATGGACATGATGACCCAGGCCCTCGAACTTGATGGTCGCCCTCATGTACTGGTTGCTACACCTGGCCGTATCGTGGACCACCTCAAAAGTAGCAGTGGTGACTGGGACCTCTCAAGAATAAAGTTTTTGGTCAGTCACTTTTCGTTCTTTGTTGCAAGTTGTAATCATGCAAAGGGCCAACTAGGTTCTTGACGAAGCGGACCGTCTGTTGACACCCACATTTGCACCGGAGTTATCATATTTGTTCAATATTCTACCTACCAATCGACAAACATGTCTCTTCACGGCCACACTGACACCACCTGTCGAATCTGTGGCTTCGATGTCCCCAAAACGAGGCAAAATGATACCATTCTTTCACCGCACCGAATCGACGTGAGTTTAACTTTAGTGCCCACGGGCCCTGACCTCACCATTCATTGCCTAGAGTCGAGACAGTTGCAAGCTTGAAACAGCGTTACGTTCTTGTTCCGTCCCATGTACGAGAAAGTTATCTTTTCTACCTTCTTTGCAATCCCCCGGAGGACACATTGCCACTTCGCCGCGTACCGCCAGCACCTGCGAGAAATTCTGGGAACATGAAAACTGGCAAGTTAAAATCGTCGAGGAAAAGTGCACAGGAAGAGGATGACATAACCCAGCCTCCTCCTACAATGATATTTTGTACGAAGCCTCGCACTGCCGCTTACCTCACAAGTTTGTTGAAGACACTCTCGATTCGGAGTACAGCACTACATTCTCGCCTTACGCAGCGTGAACGCCTGGCATCATTATCGTTATTCCGTTCAGCCATTGTTCCAGTTCTGGTTTCAACTGACGTTGGTGCTCGTGGCTTGGATATTGAAGATGTAGCAATGGTCGTCAATTGGGACCTTCCGAATGAGCCAGAAGAATACACTCACCGCGTTGGACGAACGGCTCGCGCTGGCAAGGGGGGTGTTGCGATTAGCTTTGTTACTGAAAAGGACGAGCATCGAATATTAAAGATAGAGGACCGCATCGGTATGTGACCACGTAGCATCAAAGGTTACGATTCGATACATTCTTGTCTAGGCATCAAGCTTACCGCCTTGACGCTGCCAGAAGACAAAGTGCTGGATAAACTGAACGCAGTATCGACTTCCAAGCGGCTTGCGAATATGGTAATTGTATCATGTTCCTTGAGTTGTTGGATGCTAAACTTTGTTTAGGAACTACATGACTCGAACTTTGGGCAACGAGAGGAAATCTACAAGATTAAAAATCGGAAAAGGTGTTAAGTTGAGCGACAATGGGAGGCAACTAGGGACTTCCTGGAAGCATTAGTAAGACACTTTCCAGCGATTATTGTCCCCAGTACTGGCCCGTACGCAAAGTGACTCTTTGAGAGATTTGACCTGATGATATACGAAATAAGCAACCGCAGAGAGTGCCCTCAACGAATTCGGCATTGCGGCCGCGGACATAGATCTGACTCCGCTTTAGAATTTTAACCCCGCGAAGCGACGGAGCCGTTCTTAATCCGTTCTGTCGAGCAGGGCATTTTGGATCTTTCCCCCTGTTTTCCGTTGCGTTCTCCATCTCGCCGCCAGCTATCACAGCAGCCCTGGATCCCCCCCCAGCATTCAAAGCTTGTATCATTAGTATTTATCTTTTATCCATCCTTTGTCTTTATCTCCCACTCGGGCCAGGTGTTATGTCTAATTCGGTCGAGAACGCAGACTGGGACTTCGTGCTCCAGTTCGTCTCTGAACCACTCGACCTCGAGATGCCTGCACCGGAAAAACCCGTGTCTGGCAGAGTCGAGCCACCGACCGACGCCGCCGTCACTCAGGTGCCCACTCCACCAGTACGCGGTCTTCATGTCCGAGTGATATTGAATATGACCTATCATCTTTTCCAGGAATCGTTCACCACTTCCCCGGCAGATTCTCCTCCAGACGAAAATGCGTTGGTTTCAGTATCGACCACCTTTTTTCCTGGCGCACAGAATCATGCCCTCCCACCTGATCTGGTCCTTCTATCATCCGACTCAGTGTTCTTTTACGTACACACTCATATCCTCCTTGCCGCATCGGACAATAACTTTAACTCTTTGCTTCCACCCTCCCCAAAAGCAAAATCTGGTCCTATGGGACCCGTAGTCCTCGTTTCAGAATCCTCAATAGTTCTCAACATCGTACTACACGCCGTTTACGACCTGTCTTGTTCTCATTATTCACCTTCATTCGACTCACTCGCAGCAGCACTGAATGCCATAACTACATATGGAATCTCGCTTAGAACACACGTCGCCCCGACCACTCCCCTTCACACCCTTCTTTTGTCACTTGCACCCATCTACCCGCTGGAGCTCTATGCGCTCGCTGCGTCATATGACTTGTATGACCTTGCTGTTCCGACTTCAGCGTACTTGCTCTCGTTTTCTCTCCCTTCACTCACAGACGAAATGGCCGAACGAATTGGTCCCAGGTACCTAAAGCGACTCTTTTTTCTGCACTTTGGACGCGCCGACGCACTCAAGCGCCTTCTTTTGCCGCCCCCTCACCCTCACCCCCCTACCTCAACTTGTGATTACTCAGAACAGAAAAAGTTGACCCGAGCATGGGCATTAGCATCCGCCTACCTTGCTTGGGATGCAAGGCCTGGTAAGGAGTTGTAAAATGAAACAATATGCCGGATTGACACGGAACGCGGTAGATTTGTCGACAAGTACCATGGAATCGGCCCTCGCGCCGTTGGGCGATCAGCTGTCTTGCGAACCCTGCCGGCGGGCGCTCCAAGAAAGACTCAAAACACTCATTGTGCAGTGGTCTGTGGTGAAGGTGTTTTTTTTTCCAATTACATTCGAGATTTCTATACTGAGCACCGTTTAGAGAACGATTTAGCCACATCGGTCGTTCACTTCTCGCAGCCGAAATCATCAACTCGTGGTTATACCCCCCACCTCTCAAAAGAGAACGACATCCTGTAGGTCTAGAATCAGATTCCTCGTCAAGATCATTCGATTGCAAGTTTCATTTTTCTTCATTCTCTTTCGCAAAGTGTTGTTTTCTTCACAGCATATCATTTTCCCATTCCTCCAACTCGACGCATGTATACGTACTTATCACTTAAATTCCATATTTCTATCAATTCCAGCCTTCCCAATATTTTTCGCATCCGTGTCCACGCAAGGAAATTTGTATTATAGTGGTTGCACGCATACACGCGAGTGATATCGATAGGTACAATGCATATGAATACCACTTGCGGCACATAAAGAGGTTTCAATGGAGTGATGTGCTCAGGTTCGATCAAAGACCCTAGACGAGAGGATAACGAGAGGATGGCAGTGGCGACTCCACGAGATGACGGGCTGATTGGTATTATCGCGCCTTGTCCTCAGCTAGAATAGCATCATTGAGCTCATCCAACGGAGCCAGCTCCTTCTTCTCTACAAGATCAAACTGTACAACCGCAAAACGAATGTGAGCAGGAAGAACCCTGGAGCTATAGGAGAAGTACTTCGCTGATGAACAAGAAAAAGTGACGATAGCTGGTATTCAGGTGCGCTAGAATATAATCAGTACCCCTCGTACACAGCCGAGAGGGTGTTGGAATATACCTTCGATACCCAGGGCGCAGATCTGATCAAAATGGTTGCTATAGATATGAGCGTAGACACGGAATAACCTTCGAATAATGGTGCGGACGGTGTCTCGGAAATTGCGGGGGAACGGGACGCCTGCAGGTTTTTTTTTTTAAAAAAGTGGGAAGCATCACAAAAATCGGGAGGAGAGCATCATCGGTACCTATCTTATTCGGGAAGACGTTCTCGTCGTCCAGAATGTTTTGAGCCCAATTCATCAACGCGTCGACGTATTCTGGAGCGGGGAGTTTGGTAGGCCGCTTGTACTTCAAACCGTCTTCCCACAAGTACTCATACCTTTAGATCGGTTAGGAATGGACAAGAGGTATACATTGGTTTCTCACCGAGGACCTGCAGACATGATCGGACACTGACCCGTGGAGCTGAGTTACAAGGAGGATCGGTAGAAATCGCGCACATACCTCCTGCGCCGTACAAAACTCAGTTACCGTACCGTACAACATATTCAGGTGATTGAAGAAATCGACAGCTGAACTCTGGTGCATGAGCATTTCATGGGACGATCTATGCAACGTGAATCGGACACACACCATGAACAGCAAGCCATTCGTTCAAATCTTCGGCCTCTGGAAGCTGGACAGCGAGCTTCAAGTTGCCCGATCCCTTGAGATGACAGACAGCACCGTCGCCGCTAGCATCAGAATGTACTGGTTCATGAGCCTGCCTCGTGCTGCCTCACCAGTGTAGCTTCTGCGTATTTGCGCAACTGGTACTGCTTCGTTCCCTCGGGTACGTCCTTGCGAGGTTTGAAGGTTCGCGTCTTTCCTCTATACGATAAAGGCCGCAATCCTGCGTGTTGGCTTCACATCTAGGAAGACATGTAGTCGATAACTCACAGACCAAAGAATGAAGACATCGTAAGAATGGACGGAGATGTGCTACGGTGAGTGGCATGCGATGGCAGCTTCAAGGGATCTCCCCAGATTGGCAAGCGTTATCGCCGCCTGAACATTAACAAAGTCTCTCGGCGTCGATACGCCGGTCAAACTCGGACAACTAGCCAGGTCTTATCCCCATTCCGAGTGTACAAACTAGTCTCTTGCTGTCCACGTCTGTCCGGTATGGGTCTGACGGTAAACTGATCACCAACACTTTGGAACGACAGCCTACTGAAACTCTCAGGACGGCGCCGAGTGGACTGTCAATAGGCTGCTCGGAAGCCTTGGAAGCAAGTAGTTACTAGCGTCTGTCACCAAGATGATGGATAGCTGTCAATAGGCCCTCTGATAGATTGCTTTGGTGTGGCAACCGTCACAACTCAAAAGTGGCATCGCTAAAGCTGACTAGAAAGATCGGAAAACCGACCCCAAAGCAGGCGCCCCAGAACTGGTAAGTAAATATCACGCAGAACAGGAGACATTGCAACAAACCAGTCAGAAGTAAACGACGCTCATTTTCCAACCCTTTTTGAGAGTGAAGTTGTCCAGGGCTTCTCTCGCCGTCGACGCCAACTCGGCGGATTCGTAAAATACTTGTGCCATTTTAACCTTTGCACCGGCAGCGTTTGGGGTCGGGGACTGCTCTACGTGCGTTGACAAGAAACCTCGATATCTGTGAAATGTGGTCAAACGAGAGTAACAGGGGGGCAAGAAATTACACACTGTTGGAAGAGAACAGAAAGAACGTCATCCGTTACTTCCTGCGGCAAATTCGTGCATAGTAGACGTGCGGACGGTTGTTGTATGGGTCCAGGGATAGTTGCTTCGAAAGAGAAAAGGTGAGTCGTGATACACTTCTTGACGGACCTGCATACCTAGTGGCTTGGCATGCTGCACGATTTCTTCGTCCTCGTCGATCTCCATTTCCTCCTCGTCGCTGCCGTTCCCTTGTGATTTTTCCCGCTTCGCATCGGGGTGATCATCGGTAGTGTCGTCGTCTCTCTGCCTCTTGTCTACAGAAGAGACAGTAATTTTTCCTATCTGTGCGGCTTCTGGTCGTGCATGTGCGGCAGTTGGAGGGACAAAGTTTGGATCCTCTCTTCGGAACGTCGCGTACGACTTTGACTTTGCATAGCCGATGCGCTAGATGGGTCGTATTGATCTCAGCGGGGGGGATTAGAGAGGAATGCAACGGACCATAGGTTTATCATAGAACATCATTCCCTCGCATGCCCTCATCGCGGTCGTCGCCGCGGTAAGATCAGTGAACACGAGGAATGCCTGTCCTCTCATTTTTGGGCTTTTGGAGGCTACCACATCTATTACTTTTCCGTGGGTCGTGAAGAGGGCATATAGCTGCGAGCGCAACTCTTCCTTGTTGACCTTGTCATTGAGATTGTTGATGTAGAGCGTCGTGTTTGGCTGCGATAGAGCCATGTCGGTAGTAGTCCGGCCAGAATACGGCGGGTCACCTGCTATCGGAGGTGTTCACTCGATCTGGCAAATAACTCCCACGAATCCTTGTCAACGGGCGACCCTCACCGCGCTGAGCTCGTCGCGTTGTCCGTCGCCATCTTTCGCGTCCCTGAGCGCAACACCTGTTCCATCCGACTCCCTGAGCTTGTTTTGTCGTTGCCAGGTCTAATTCGGCTGTGTTTTACGCCAAAAACGTAACTGGGCAAACAAACGCAAAACCCGCATCCGAGTCAAACGTTCCTTCCCTTCCAAGTCCATGCAATTTTTGACGACCTCCTGCAACGCATTCAGATGAACAGCTTGCAGGTCTCGGAATGGCTTCCGTCCTTCCTCATCCCATTCTTTACGCTGTCATACCCCACTTCCCCACCTCCAGATCCTGACTCCTTCCATGATTCCTTCTATTATAACACCGGTATCCTCGATGTCTGTGTCATCGTCTCGTGTATCGCTGTCATGGCCGTGTTGCGCGACATAACACGCGTCTATCTCATGGAACCATTCGCCAGATGGAAGCTCACTCGTGACTGGGAAAGATCACAACGGAAAAAGATCAAGGTGGATGGTACCCCCAACGGTTCGGTCAACGGTTCATCGGTTCCCAACGGCGTCGCTGGTCACAGGAAGAAAGAATGTACCCCTTTTACCATGCCAAAAAGAGATGCGCGTAAGATACACAGAAGTATGCTGAGGTTCGCCGAGCAAGGCTGGTCTTTCATATACTACACCGTCAACTTCGCTTTTGGCGTCGTAAGTAAATTTTACCAACGGGATGCAAGCAAGCACCCAGGTCTAACACTACCACCCTAGTATGTGCACCGCAACTTTCCCACCCGAGTGTTGCGTCCTACAGATATGTGGTTGAATTACCCTCACGTTCCCCTGGCTGGTACTGTCAAGTTTTATTATCTTACCCAGAACGCCTTCTACCTTCATCAAGTATTGATCCTCAATGCTGAGGCCCGGAGGAAGGACCATTTCCAAATGATGGCCCATCATATCATCACAATCATACTCATGGTTACAAGCTACGCTTACAATTTCACTCGCATGGGGTGCCTTGTCATGATGCTGATGGACTGTTGTGACATTTTCTTACCTGTAAGTTGCTCTTGAACATCAAGTAGGTAAATGACTCTCACTCATGGACGCCAGCTTGCCAAGATGCTGCGATATATTGCCCTATATACTCTTTGCGATGTTACCTTCACCGTTTTCATGATCTCTTGGTTCATCACTCGACACGTCCTTTTCATCATTTTCATCAAATGTACTTTGGTGGACTCAGTACAGCTTGTCCCTGAAATGTGGGCGCCAGAAAGAGGCAACTATTTCTCCCCGTTGATACACAAGACCTTCTCTGTTTTGCTGGTTGCACTACAGGTGAGTTCAGTGCACTCGTCTGCTTGTTGCATATTCATCGTTATGCAAAGGTGCTTCAAATTGTTTGGTTCGGCATGATATGCCGCGTTGCATATCGAGTTGTGACTGGTCGAGGGGCGTCTGACGATCGAAGCGATGAGGAGATTGAGTAAGTCCATCGTGAATGGCGCTGTTCGAGGCTGACTCTCCGTAGGGGAACCGACGAAGGGAAGGAACAGTGATCAAGTGTTTTGGTAGAGTATTCTACATACGTTCGGCATTAATGGTCAAAGGCTTCTGTCTTTGCATACCTAGACGCGCAATTTTATACCATAATTTTCGGGTTGCTCGCGCTTGTGCGCTCGTGTGTATGGGGGCTATTGCAGGTTGGCTTCGCGTTTGCAGTTCAAGGGGTCTTTCCTTTTCGAGAAAACACTGTGACTCCTCAGGTAGTAGTCCTGCGGCGAAACCATCACTAACCCATCATTGCCTTGTCTCTGATCGACTCCCTTCATATCCACACTGAAGGCCATGATGGCTAGTTTTATGTCTTTCTTTGGGGGGAGGCGGGACTCCAAACAAGCCGCTCGTGATGCTATCGTCTCACTGAGGCAGCAGCTGCAGATGATAGAGAAGAAGGAAGACTACCTCCAGAAGAAAATAGACGAAGAACTGAAGAAGGCAAAGGCGAATGCTGTATCAAATAAAGCGGGTACGCCATCCACAACAGACGTTTACACCCGCTGAGAAGCCTCGGCGTCGTCGACCAGTGGCGACCCAGGCGCTGCGCAGAAAGAAGCAGAGCGAAACCGAGATGGAACGATTAAACGGACAGCGTTTACAGCTCGAACAACAGATCAACACGTTGGAATCTGCGAACCTCAATCTTGAGACGATGCAAGCTATGAAGAAGGCTTCCGATGTGCTAGAGCAGATCCATGGGCACATGTTGGTGTGGTTCACCCGTCGCTTGTCCTTCAAACTGAATGATGCCCTCAGGAAACTGAACGACGTGGATGCGTCGATGGCGAGGATTGGTGAACAACGAGAAATAGCCAACGAGATTGCAGAAGCAATATCTGCGCCAACCGACCAAGTTGACGAGGTAATCTACCACCTTTGGACAAGTACTACAGGCATTCACGACACCCCATAGGATACACTAAGGGAAGAACTGGCTGAGCTTGAGCAACAGCAACTAGATGAACGTCTAGCCGGCGCGGAACATGTGCCTGTCCATATTCCTTCGGGTGCACGGGAAGCGCGTAAGTATCGAGGAGTCTTACCATTTCATGGGCAGATCATTCACCTTTTTCATTCTGCCGACAGCCAAACAGATTGCGGTGGAGGAGGACGAGGAAGCGCAGTTGAAAGAGTTGCAGGCTGCTTTGGCAATGTAATGCTTGCGGTAACGTTGTATCATACTCTCAGTTTGGCTCTTCGTGTGTCCCAGCATGTTTCGTCATCTACTACCTATATCCCATCACCTTCATTTTAATAACGTCACGCACTTTGTGCTCATTGCTGACTTTGGGACGTGTTCTGAAGTGGGTAGTATACAGGATAATCAGTATTAAATTATGCAGCGATGGTCACTAGACTATGAGTGCAATGGGGAATGCAAGTGCATGCAAGAAGGGAATGTGTAGGGGAGGATGCAAGTGATGAAAGTGCTATGCGATCTTTGATGATCTGAGGGCGAGAGATTCGAAACATAGAGCAATCGCAATCATGACGAAAAGCCACGGAGCCCCAGAACCCTGCGCACGTCAGAGGTGAAGCGCAAGGAGTCGAGGATCGGTAGCAAATCAAGGAGTGCTTCGTCGTGTGGATCGTGGGTCCATCCCTCTATGGGTAAACCATTCGCTGTCAGGATTGGATTAAAACGACAGCGTGGAGTCGACGTTTAGCTATACCGACCTTCATTAACGCGATAACTGATTGGTGAGTTGTCAATGAGGCAAACACGTGAGAGATCTTGTTCGATGATAGACAGATCTTTGGTGTATGAACCATTTGGGAGCACCGTGCAGGACTACAAGAGACTTTGAAAAAGCAGGCGGCTGCAAGATTGGACACCGTACCTCCCGAAAGAAACGACGGGCGAGAATACCACGTCCAGCGTCTAACCAGTCGATGACCGGATCTGCATACTCCTGCATTGAGGCAGTGAACACAACCAGGGTGTACCATCCAGAAACCTACAGTAGGTCAACATCGCAGGAAAAGGTTCCTGTAACAACAGGATATACCTTGCGAAGAAAGTAATCCACAAAAGGACGCTTGTATACATGATACAACGTACTCCGACCACTGAGGACTACTTCGACTGTGTGACCCTTGTTGCGCCTCCCAAAGCCGAGAAGACCAAATCCACCAGAGGACAGGGACATGGGCTTTGAAGTTGAATGTATGAGAGTCTCGTCCAGGTCGAGCACCAATGTCTTTGGGAGATGGAAGGGCGTCTTGTGAGCTGGCAAAGGAGGGGTGGCTTCACGGGCGGCCTCGGCTGATGGGGGCGGATGGGAATCGTGTCCCGATATCGATAGACCAGGAACAGGTGATGGGGGAGGAGTAAGGAGGGAACCCATCTCTGATTTGGGATGCACTCCGTATACGAGATGAGATGAACCATCGTGTTTGTTCGCGTCTCGCAGGTTCTGATCATCGAGCTGGATGACTGCGAGCTGGTTTCGGCTGCCGTCTATTTCTCCAGGTATCCAAGAGGCCCATGTAGCGCATATTGTGTTCCAGACAATAAAGAAAACGCGGACCAAGAAGAGACGTCTAAAAGTGCTCCTGAATCTGAGGGTTGGCTGCAGTCTGACGGCTGGATCAGAGACGGATGGGTTGGGGAACCGAATTGGCAAGAAACCAGAGGGAGAAGAGTAGGAGCGCCTTGGTCGAGCAGGGCCAGTGGGGTGTAGAGAATCTGGGAGTTGTTTGTCGGACCAAGGGGCAGTTCGCTTGAGGGAACTGCCAGCATCGGAACCGCGACGTTTGACAGAGGGATGGTGGGGGATAAATGGAGATTGAGTGTCGACCGGCGTGGAAGGTGGAGTGCGGGAGATGATCAGGACGTCGAGCTGGCGGGAAAGTAGGGCGAGCGAGTTCATTGGGACGACGACAGAGTTGGAGGGAGGGACAAGCGCTAGATTATTACCCACCTCGCTACGCACGTGCTTACTAGGACTAACTCAACTACATCGGGGGCAATGGGCATCGCTACAGAATATATCTAAACCCCTTCTCATTCTTTCCTTCCGCCTCATCCAGCTTTTTGTTCAGCGCACGGAGGTGCTCCCTGAACACCCAGCTCATCATGATAGCGCTACCCGAGCACGCGATACATATCCCGTACGAATACCGGTACGTCGGTCCCCAGTTCGACGGCCAGACGTATCTGTCATGCAGCATCCTTCATTAGTGCCCCCCCTACAGGTCGGCGACGGACTCACGACCCTGCAATGTTGCCCAACTGCGAGAACCCGTTAATAAGCGACAGGCACACCGCACGTTTCGATGGTGGACGCGGGAATGAATTGCTCATCCACGCATACATCACCACAAATCCGGCATACGACTGTGCCATGAGGAAACTGTCCGAATGCATTTTCAACGTGATGTCCCCGAAATGAACAGACGCCCCTTACAGAGACACATAACGTGCCGCAGTGTTCATAGTACTGATGGCGATGACGAAGCCAACAATGCCCGCGGTATACGAGCTAATCATGTGATAGAACCGCTCTTGCTTCCTGTCCGAGTGCCTAATCACTCAGGGATGGTTTTCAGATTGCTTAGATCACTTCGAATCAGTCATACCTGGATAACCAGAATGCCGCAATTACCGTGAAGATGAACGGAGGTGCCACCAAAAGGAGGGTCACCGTAGGATTGTAACCAAGCGTGGCGCTAAGCGTTGGGAAGTAGGCGTTGAACGATAGTGCAACGACTTGCGCTGCCATCGCGAAAGCGAACAACCATACATTCCAATCCGTCACAGCGAGGTATAGTCCATGTGCCCTTCCCCCTGTTTCGGTTTCATCCTGGTCGCCGACGCCGACATCTTCCTCCATGCGCCTCAGAGCAAGTCGACGTTCCTCTTCTGTGAGCCAATGCGTGCTAGTTGGGAAATCTGGGAGGATAAATATGGCGCAAACTGCAACGAAACATGTCAAGGCCCCTTCGATGTAGAATAACCACCTAACATGTCATAAGTTAGACCAGCATGTCCACCAAGCAAGTCATTCCTGGGATAGAATTCACCTCCACGCTGCGTGCCCGAGGACACCATCCATGCGCCCTAAAATCCCGGAAGCAAGCAAGGCCCCAAACGCATTGCTTATGATATTCCCGCAGTACAATACTGCAGTACGCAGACCTATTTCATCCCGCTTGTACCTATCATTGATGTTCATGTGAATTGATCGCGATTTCAGTAGCAACCAACCAACCACTTTGAGATCAGGAAGAGGGCACCAGGAAAGAATGCTGCTTCCACGAAACCGAGGAAAAATCGCGTAAGTAATGCACCGGTGAAACTGTAGTGCACGGAATTCAAATTGGGAGGTTTCCTCGGATGTTGGATGGACGACTCACTTTGTGGTGATACCCGTCAGAGCGGAGATGACGCCCCAGACGATCATACAGCTGGGTAAGTAGAGTGATGGTTTTCCGATATAGTTCAAGAACATGTTACTGGAACATTGTCAGTGGCATGCGCATTGAGTGAGTATCAACGCTACTTACGAAGGGATCTGCATGATAATATAACCCACATATAGGATCGATAACAGAGTCGCAAACTGCTGGCCAACAAGGTGAAGGTCGGTCGTGAGCCCTCGTTCTCGGGCAGCACTAATTCATATTAGTGGTCGGAACCCGTTCATCCTCACTGGTGTGGTATGCATACCCAGCATTGTTTCTGTCGATCTGCCCTCATCCATCAGTCAGCTGGAGCTCGAATGAGAAACCGACGTTTGAGAGTTTACGTAGTTCAGGATGTAGATTACGACCAGGATGGACATTCGGAGGTCGAGTTTCCACAAGAGCTTGCGCTCAAGCGTCTTACGTGCCTCTTTACCACCGAACTCGTTGTCTGGATCGTCGGAAGCGGACACATCTCCCTTCAATTCCAAGTCCTTTTCTTCGATAGGCAGTGACTTTGGCTCGTCTGCGCGACTAGTCGACATGGGAAACGAGGGGAAAAACGCCCTTCAAGTTTCAACTTCCCAACATCTGGCAGCTGTCCGGTAGCCGAGCTCAGTTCAATCACGAGTACGCAACTCGGACCGAGAAGATTTCATTATTTTTATCCGAACAAGCAGGCGGTCGAGAGTACTAGTATGTACTCTTTCAACTTCCCCACGAGTAACTTTACAGTATATTGTGATCCATTGCCATGCGTATTCGGATTTAGTGTCACTGCCAACTGAGCTAGGGCCGTACTGCATAGAATGATCAAGGGTACACCAAAATTTAGCTTCTGTCCGTTTCTCGGACGACTTGAAGGATGTCTGAGATGATCGCATCCTCACGTCCTGCTTTCCAAACCCCGGTCAACTTTCCACTCCATCTAGTGCCTTTCCCTCCCCCTTTAACGTTGAGCTTCTCCTTTAGCAGCCCCCCTGCTTCCTTCACATCTTTCTCGGCTGAACCAAGTATTAACAAAACACTGGTTCCCATTATACTTTGAGAGGACGGCGTCGAGGATAAGGCGAGGAGGTATTGGCTCTCAGTACGAGCAAACCCTGTAAACGCAGTTGCTATGGCGGATAAGAAGCCAAGTGGATTCATGGAATCATCCACTCGATGCACGTGTTTCGCGAACACCAAGCCCGATGATTGTCCCATTTCCTCTGCGACGCTCCTTGCGATATACTTGGCTAGTTCAGATTCTAGGTCGTCAACCCGCTTCTCTGCTCTCTTGCGGTCATCTATTACCTGCTCCACACGAGCTGGCACCTGAGGAGCCCCACAGCTGAGAGTCGTTGCAGTCGCCGTGAGCTGCTTGTGCGCATTTGTCAAATATTCGATGAGCCGCGGCCCGGAAAAGAAATACAGTCTAGCAGAAGTGGTGTTGGAGCGAGCGAGGGTCTCCGTTTGGGGAACTAGGAAGAGTTGAAGATTATGCAAACTGGGCCAATGAGTGCCGCAACATCTGCGCAGTGTATTCCATTGGTGCCATCATCTCGAGCAGTGCGCTTAAGGACATACGGATTTCGATCGATACGGTCAATAACCACGACTCTCATAATCCCGCCAGTGTAGTCGGCAGGGACCGCCTTAGCGAAACCACGCGCATGATCTTCTAACTTCTCCGGTTCGTTCGGTTTTTCCATCTCCTGGACTTCAACATGAACATTACGGCCTTCGAAGACGTATTGATTTGCTGTAGTTTGAATACTTTGTATTTCATCACTGGTCATGCTTCTCGCTAGTTCAACGTAGCATGGAGCAGGTGCATCCGTCAAAGACCAAGAGAGTGTCTGGATGTTCAGACGATCCTCGAGCACAGCGGATAAAAGGTGTTGAGAGGTGTGCATGGTCATCTGCAGCGGAAAGCTAGTCACGATAACGAAATCGAGTGAATTGTAGACACTTACATGATCGTACCTGCGGTCCCAGTCGGCGTCTCCGAGCTTGACCAACACTTGAGTTCCTACTGTAAATCGGAGAATATCCACCTCAGTGTCTTCTACCTGTACATAGTGAACAGCGTGTCCACCGTGACGCCTCGCTTGTAGAACCTTCCAAACCCTTTCATCAGCAGTTTGAATCAATCCAGTGTCGGAAGGCTGGCCGCCGCCTTCTGGAAACACAATAGTATCATGCAAAATAATTTGGAGGGTGGGAGTCCTTGTTGCTGTAGATGCGCTGTCCTTCTTTCCCTTTCTTCCACTTGGCGCTGGTTGCGTTTGTGAGACCCGACAGCTCACAACGGTGGTCAACAGCTCGCGAAGGAGGGGGTCGCCTTTGGGATTAGCCTCAGTTGCGATAAACTTATCTTGATCGTTGCCTCACGTTGACATGCCAGGAGACCAACAGGGATGGAGAACTGTGGATCGGAGGGGACCTGGAGCGTGGGGGAAACGACCCTGTGGTATGCAGAAGGCGTGACCGAAGGTGATAGCAAAATGGCTGCAGCCGACATTCCTGTGAAGGTGGACGAAGTGATGGTGAAAGAGCGTGTGGATTCAGCGGTGGGCGTCTGGTTCAGTGTAATCCCGCGACCTGCGTTCGGTTCACTCCAAAAGCTGCCGAAAGCATCAGAGGGTACCCACGTTCCCGCGGAAGAAAAGCGACAGGCCTTTGTTTCCCAACGACGTACGAGTCCACCGACCCCACTGCATCTTGCTAATACATTTGGCTTCCGGTCGGATGGCAGGTAGAGCATATGAAGCTGTTAGTTATTCCCCTCTACGTGAGTCCTCACTCCACCGCCCCCAACGGTTCCCGGTTTGACTGTCTGTCGGGAAATCATTTGCCCCCAAAGCTGTGAACTCAAGGGACTTTGAGGATGTTGCCACACCGGATCTGCATGTTGAAGATGTCCCCTGTGAAGTGGTGCCATACTCAGCGCAAGAAGATCGGGAACGCATAGAAAAGAGTCTCCTGAGGAAACTGGATACCCGAATGTCAATATTAGTATTGATATACATTCTAAACTATGTGAGTAGTTCGTGTGCTCATCTCTTTATGAAGTGCATGTGGCAGACAAAGGTTTAGATTGATCGTAACAACGCTGCGTAAGCTATTCCTCGGATGACATGCAAAGTCATGGCTTTGATCCGACCTTGTTGTCTCCCATAAGTGCAGCGAGACTGCGGGGTTTTGAGAAGGATCTTCATTTGCAAGGATATCAATTCAATAACATCTTGAGTGCCTTGTACATCGGCTATATTCTGACGCAAGTGCCTTCGTAAGTCTCCATCATTGTTTGCTCCTACAAGTAATTTACTTGGCCTGACCTCACAGTAATATGTTTCTGAACCATATCGGGAGACCCTCTATATATCTCCCAGGGTGTATGGCTATCTGGGGCATCATATCTGTCCTCATGGGTAATGTTGTACATTATCCATCGCCATTTGGCTGAGTGATTCTCATCCAGGCACAACCACCACGTAAATCTTGGCATTTTTATTAATTGCTTTGTCTGAGCCATTCCTTGGGAAGATATTTCGGTGCTCTCCTTACACGATTCTTCATTGGATTTGTTGAAGCCGCATTTATTCCTGGGGCTTTATTCCTTCTCTCTAAATGGCAAGCCATGCGTGCTCTCAATTTCGCTGCGGTGTTACTAATTGTTGGACAGGTATAAGCGCAGAGAGATGGGGGAAAGGACTGCCATTTTGCTGTGCGGCAATATGATCAGCAATGCGTTTGGCCCCCTTATAGCATCTGCAATTCTTGATTCTATGGATGGTGTTTTAGGATACGCAGCGTGGAGGTAATCCCGCGTTCCACTTTTCAGAGTTGTTCTCAAGGTATTCGATCGTCTTTTTTGCAGGTGGTTATTCTACATCGAGGGGACACTTACTGTGGTTGTCGCTCTCAGCGCGATCTTCGTATTGCCTGATATCCCATCGTCACCATCTCAGTGGCTCACGCCTCAAGAGCGTGCCCTGGCGCAACTGCGGATGGAGGAGGATGGTTTAATAGATGAAAGAGAAACAAGCAATGCGAATGGGAAGGCAACCGGGTTAATGTTAGCGCTCTCAGACTGGAAGGTTTGGTTGCTCTGCATTGCACTGACAAGCATGGTTGTTTCACTATCATTCAATGCTTTTTTCCCCACATTGAGCGCGACCATGGGATATAATCCAACGATAACTCTTCTTCTGTGTTCACCACCTTGGGTGTTCGCTACGCTCGTGGGGTTCAAAATGTCGAGGTGATTCTACACAGGCCTTCCATCTTCAGGCTAACATACGAATTTGTCCATAGACACTCTGATTTGCGTGGAGAGCGCTTTCTTCATACTGCTGTGCCTTTGCTCTTGGGTATTTTTGGATTTTCTATGGCAATACTAAGTATGAACATGGTGATCCGTTACATATCATTGTGAGTGCCATCCCCAATACCTGGCTTTGTGTCGTGACTTGCGACGCATCCTCCAAGGTTTCTTATGGCTCAGTCCTACGCCGGCTTCATCATCGTCTGGGCCTGGGTCAGTAACTCCATACCACATCCTCCTTCCAAACGCGCCGTGGCTCTTGCTCTCATCAACTCGTTCTCAACGCTCGGTAATGTGATCGGCTCGTGAGTAATTCCGGAGCCTTGCTCTCGACCAGGTCTCACGTCTTCACAGCTATGTTTGGCCGTCTGCATGGGGTCCTTCCTATGCGAAATCGTGTGCAATCTGCATCGTAACAAATGCGTTGTGTATCCTTATGACATGGGCCTTCAGAAATCACCTGAGCCACCTAAATCGGGAGCTAGAAGCAGAAGACGCCAGGCTAAACCGTCCCAAAGGATTCCGGTACCTGCTCTGAGTTGGTGGATTGACAGTATGCAACGAGGCGGTTCCGAACATACAGTAATTGATCTTATTTCATTCAAGTAGTTTCAGGCTTCTATTGATCAAGCTCCACTACGCGGGTCATGTATATAAATACCTGGGAGACAAGCTTAAACCCAACTTCAACAACTCTTTGAGTCAAACCAGTAGCTCAGACTGTCCGATTTCGTGGCAGTAGATAGATCGGGGTATTCTCGGTGATTGACGTCCAGCGTGAGTTGAATAGACCTTACAGGTGATCTGTTCGTGGGATCCGAAGAGATTTATAGCGAAAACCTTTGGATTTGGAGTAACATTTCCGCCTTCCTTCCGTATTTTCTGACCATGAGCTCCATCAGAACTCTTGCATCAGGGTGGCAGTTTAGTCAAGTCGGTGGTGGACGGGGAACAAACGATGGCGAATGGCTGTCAGTCTCAGAGTTCCCTACAACGGTTCATGTCGAGCTTTTGAAATCCAAGAGAATCCCGGATCCAGTGAGATTTTGTGATAGGCGCTCTGGAGGATGACTGCGCTGATCAATGGATCTACCCAGTTCCTTGGTTTGAACGAGTGGGAAGTGCAGTGTAATCCAATACCCGAGTCGAGTTTGTCATTAGCTCACCACTCACTCCCTCAATGCACCACAGGGATTGGGGAAGCTGACTGGGCATTCAAGAATACGTTCACCATCACTAAAAAGGACCTCACTGTGGCAAACGCGGACCTTGTCTTCGAAGGCCTTGACACATTTGCCAGCATCACACTGGCAAGTGTTCTAAGCCCACTCCAGAAGTACTGTATCTCTGACCTATAATGGAATTAGAACGGCCAACATATCCTCGAGTACGTCGTCGTGTATTAACAGTGTCAACCAGTATTTTGAACATCAATTAGCACCGAAGACCAGTTCATCACATACAGGGCGCCTGTGAAGCCTCTCCTGAGGGCTGGCGCGAACGATCTGTTGATTACCTTTGCCAGTGCATTCAAGAAGGTGACACATCATTTTCATTCGACCTGTCCACCGCTGTACAAAGCTCCAGGGAAGGGCACTCGAGAAGGCCAATGGCAAATTCAACTTGTGGAACGGTGATTCTAGTCGCCTGCATGTACGCAAGGCGCAATACAAGTAATTCTTTCTAGTTACCCTTCTCTCTGAAAAGTTCTGAGAGAATCCCTAGCTATGGTTGGGATTGGGGTCCACTTTTGATGACCATCGGTCCTTGGAAACCCATCAAACTCCATACCTATGATGTTTATCTCGCCGATGTCGACATCAGGAGCGTAGTTTCGGAAGCACTGGACGTGAAGATCTCTGTTGACTTGTTGTTGTCGGACAAAATTTCCAGTTCGGCGTCCATCACTCTGGAGAATCCCCAAGGAGACGTAGTTTACACAGAGAGGGATATCAAGCTAGGGTCTGGGAACGCTCGTGCAGAGTTCAAGTTTACCAGTGGAGAACTTCAGCTCTGGTACCCAGTTCATTACGGAAGGCAACCACTTTATAACATCGTAGTCACTGTTTCCGATGCCGTGAGTTTTGATCGTTCGAGCAGTGGATATCATTGACACGTACACGTCTCAGGCTGGCCAAATTGTCGATTCAAAGACGGAACGAATCACTTTCCGCCGCGTCCGCGTAGTTCAAGAGCCTCTCATCGATCAACCAGGGAAGACTTTCCTGTTCGAAGTCAACAATATCAGGATCTTCTGTGGTGGATCCAACTGGATACCTGCAGATTCATTCCTTACAACGTCAGTGGCCCTTCGTTGATTTATTGTGTCGCTAAATTGGGTTGGCTTGTAGGGTAACGACAGAGAGGTACCGCGCCTGGTTGCAGCTCTTAATCGATGGGAACCAGAATATGATTCGGGTCTGGGGAGGGGGTGTTTACGAAGCAGACACTTTTTACGACATCTGCGATGGTGAGTTCATAAATTGTGCAAATTCCCGAGTGCGGTTGGTGCAGCTGGATTCTTGACAGAACTCGGCAGTAAGCTTTATCACAACTTTAGAGGAATTGTTGCCTTATAGATTTCCACCAGTCCTTGTCTGGCAAGACTTCATGTTTGGATGTGGTCAAGTGCGCTTGCTCAGATCGTTATCCTGCTTAAATATTGACGCGGACCTGTCTTAGTACCCAGCCTATGACTCCTTTCTGAAGCTCGTCGAAATTGAAGCAGAGCAAAACGTTAAGAGACTGCGTCATCATCCGTCGATTGTGATTTTTAGTCAGTCTTCCTTCAATGAAATGCTGCGTAGCCAGCGGCGCTGAGTGCACCATCATGACAGCTGGAAACAACGAGGACTACCAACTTGCGGAATCAATCGACATCGTTGATTATTCCGATGAAACCTCCGACTTTCGGAAGACGAAGTTCCCGGCGCGCTTTATCTATGAGCGCACTTTGCCTTCCATTGTTAACAAGTTCTGTGATATCCACTATCACAGAAGCTCACCATACAGCGCACCTGGCGTGGTTACAACAGATAAGACCCTCGGCGATTTACACCAATGTGGGTAATATTAGAGATGCCGCAGCGAACCTAACACCTCGATCGATAGGGAATGTCTGGCATGGTTCCCAGGAACCCTGGCACAATTGGGACATACTTGCCGGACGCTTTGTATCAGAATTCGGAATGTAAGCATTCTATTAACCCGGCGCCTTGAACAACGTTTCACTTCCTGGCAGGGAAGGGTATCCGAACATTCGTACCGTCGACCATTGGCTTGCTGGAGACCAGACAGAACGACATCCTCAATCTCGGTATGCTGGCAACAGTGACCATCGTGCTGAGTCCAATATGATCTTGATAGCGTAAATAACAACCATAACAAGGCTAGTGGGTTTGAACGGCGACTAGAGGTAGGACGCAACTGATATGACCCGGGCGTACTGTGCGCTCACAGGGTCCTGAATAGCTCTATCTTGTTGAAAATTTCAAACACGCATTTGATATGGAGAGGTGTGTTATCCGTAGCACGCCTCTTGGCACGCGCTCAGAGGTTCCCGCACAGCTACGTGTACTATACACAGATCATGCAAGCCGAGACTCTTGCATCGGCGTACCGCCTGTGGAGACGCAATTGGGGTGGGAAAGGGAGAGAAAACACCGCTGGTGCTTTGGTGTGGCAGGTAAGTAATTCGAAACCATGCTGAGCGTTATCTTGCAACACCCTGACCCCTATCAGATCAACGACTGCTGGCCGACCACATCGTGGGCAATCGTCGATTACTTCTTACGGCCCAAACCCGCCTATTTTGCCATTGCACGCGAATTACGCCATTTCACGGTGGGCATGACGCGCAAGGAAAACAAGACGTTTTCCGACGAACTGTCGGCGGCAGACTTCAGAATTGAGACCATCTTGCAAGTTTGGGGGACGAACAGCACCCTAACAGAGCAAAAAGCTCGCCTAGAGGTCACGTTGTTTGAGCTACATTCCGACTGGACACATCAATCTGTGGAGGATATCGTATTGCGAGCAAACTCGAGTACCGAACTATTCTCTGGCCCGCTTCCTGGTCAGCCCGTGCGGACCAAGCTGAGCCAGGTGCCTCGTGTAATCATTGCTTCCGCTCGTCTCCTTGATGAATCTGGAGCCGTTCTGGGACGTTACTCGAACTGGTACGTCGAGGTTGGTCACAGGGCTTCATTTTAACAGTCTTACATCACGGCGTAGGCCGGAGCCTTTCAAATTTATCAAGTTCCCTGCCATCAAAGATCTGGGGTTGGTTGTCCAAATAGGTGACGACGGAGAATCTGTGCATCTTTCCGCCAAGAAACCTATAAAGGGCATTGTTCTGGACGTTGAGGGTGAGGATGTCAAGTGGAGCGATCAAGCCATTGATCTTGTCCCGGGAGACCCCCAGGTCATTCGAGCCGCTGGGCTTAATGGCAGGGACGTGAAGGTCAGGTTCCTCGGCGATGGCACGGCATGAAAGCGATGCACAAGGGTACACATGATAATTTACGGAACTCGCGATTGTTGGCTCGATAAGTTGTTTGGACGATATTCCAAATTGAAGGAAAGTCTATCATTATTAACCACCAGGGAAGACAGTATAGTTCGTAAACAGCCAAAATCCCAGGGAGCAAAAACCAGCGTAAATTTACAGAGAGTACCGCACAAGTACTGGAAGACGGGGATGCAGCAAGGGGGATTATGGGGACAATCTAAGTCGGATTTGGAGAGGGCATGTGCTATAGGAAAAAATAGACCTAAATACGGATAATGCAAGTCAACAAACGCACAGCGATGCAGGAGGACAGCCCTTCTCGGAGAGGGTAGGATATTGCGGGGCAGGGGTAACTCAATAGCATGTCTTGACATAACTATGGGGTGTGACCAAGGAAGTGTCACATAACAACACACTTGCTCGCTTCCGGCTGGTCAGTTTGGCTATGTGGCGAACGCTTCTCGATCTCAGCAAGACAGAGTTCGAATACTTTGCCTAGAAATCGTTTTCAGGTGAGAAGGGTGAACGACGGTCGATGTATACGCACCGACGTTGACGTTGTTCTTTGCACTGGTTTCCACCCATGCGGCCTTGTTGGATTTGGCAAGTTCTTCGCCTTCGTCGGGCTGAACCTGTCTGCTATTTGGACTATCAGAGTGAACGGTTTCGATGATGTAGTTGACGAAGGAAGGCGTATCACGGTGCAACAACGGATGCAGTAGACATACCTGGACTGTAAATCAGTCTTTGCACCCACTATCACGCATGGTATGTCATTCTTTCCGCAGAAATCGAGAATCTTGTCATAGACAATCTTGACCATTTCAAAGGACCTTCTGGATGTGACCGAGTACACTAGAACATAGCCATGTATGCCGATGGCGTGTTTGGAATTGAGAATCGAGTATTCGTCCTGATAGCAAACGGTTTAGACGTAAGGGCGGCATGATCCAACAAGCGTTACCGACCTGACCCGCGGTGTCGATGATGTCACAATCATATTCGACACCCTGGTAGACGACGCCTTTGGCAAAGGTACTCTCGATGGTTGGATAGTAAGCTTCCACGAAGTGATTTTCTATGAACTGGATAACAAGGGAGGATTTCCCTGATGACCGGTCGGTGAGGGCAGAACGAATGTGCGTGGAAGATGCCTACCGACTGAGCGGGAGCCGAGAACAGCAATTTTTCTCTTCCTCATCGTATTGGCGGCCATATCGGAAGGAGAAGAAGAAAAGAGAAAGGATTAAATGAAAAGAAGAGAAAGAGAGTACAGAAAGATGCAGTGACCGAGTCTGACCGAAAAATGCAACCTGTGGCGACGCTCGCGTTTACCGAGCCGTTTCTGTGGGAGATACGACAGGAGATGCCAGCGTTGCTCACAAAAACACAAGTTTCCGGTGGCGACAAGTATGTAGGACGAAGAACGGGTGCCAAGTCGAATAGGACGAGGATGTTATATACGCAAGAATAACTCCATTCTCAAGTATGCGGAGTCTCAACGGCGCCAGTGTGGATTGTCCACGGCTTTGACCGCGAAACTCGAGTAATACATGCGACATTTTTCAGGAACTTGCCCGCCGTCGATAGTCTCGCCCCTGCAGAAGAGTAATACTGTTTGCTTCTATAACGTTGTTGCTGTCATTCGAGGTGTCTTGTGATCCCACTCGATCTCTACGGAGTACACGATCCGTGTGAACTGCACGGCGCATGGAGTAAGCCATCTATCGAACTCTGCCATCCACAAGTACTCTCCCAACCACACACACATACCCAAGGTGCACATGGGCTCGTCGCTGTCCTGCACAAGGTCAAAGCCCACCCAGCCCTGTTCGCGATGGTGCACGTCTGCGAAGACCGCGGGCGATTTCACCACATACTCGTAAGCTCTACTAAAGGGGGAACCGCGCGTTCTCAAGGTGGACTAACGGCTGACTGTTCTGGGAACGCCAACACGTGGTCCCGTCATCAATTGACTACTAGCGCGGTAAGTTTGGTCAATACAAATCCTCCCAACTGAGACAGACGCCCAATTCCATACAGCGAGCTCCTGGCTGTACCACCTCCGGTATCTATCCAAGTAACTGAGATAAGCGTGGCTCGCCGTTCGAGGTCGCCCACAAAGGCAGGACGGTGACATTGGCTTTGCTCCTCCGTAACGGCGGGAGAGCGGTGTATGTCGGCTTTTGGGTGCCGGATAATGATACGGTCAAACTCGACTGAGGAAAGAAAGGTACCTGGACAGAAGTAAGCATGTTGATACTCATCAATCCATCGCCCGCCTACGAGAGTACGATTACTGTAAATTGCATGGATCCCCATGGATCTCCCATGTTACAGTCACATGATGCATGAATACTCACGTGACATCTCACGCGTCCAAGTTCACTTTCTTTTCCTCGAACGCGCAAGAACGTCCAACTGCTTCGGACCTCATCGACTACATATCAACTTTTTGTTTCGAACGCAAGCTTCACCATGTCTACTACTTCCATCCAAAATGACTCCCCCGCTTCCGCTCCTATTCAGCCAATGCATCATCCTTTGCAAGCAGCACATATCGTCGTTCCGCAGGCACCTCTTGGGCACACGACGAATGGGACAATGGCTGCACCAGGGATGGGCATGAAAGCCCTCTTGGCTAAGAAGATGGCAAAGTCCAAGTATGTCAATGGTCAGCGGCTGGACGTGTATTAACTCGCAGACTATCGCCAGTAACCCAAAGCTTATCTCGCCAACCGACAACATGGTGACCCCAGCCACTCAGAAACTCAATGCTGCTAGACAGAAACGTTTCGCAAAGTGTGTTGTAGTACTCGATCTATTGAATATGGCTGATAACCACTCCACCAGGGGCGCAAAGCCAGCGGGTAATTTGTTCTCGAACAAAGAGACAGAGACAGAAACCCTGACATCGGATGAACAACAAAGCGAGAGCGACGCAGAACTATCGGACTCCAAGCCACCCATGGTACCTGCGCATGAAGACGCCAACCCGTTTGAATGATGAGATGGTCGATGAATATTTGAATGGGCAATGTTCTGTAAGAGCGTGATAACACGCATATCTGTCGTAGCATTAGATCGTGTCCGCTGTCTCGCTGAATCTCTGTGTCTGTAGTTTTAGATGTCGGTTTGCTTGTAATGCCTATGATTGTTCCCACGCACTCCTCGCTACACACCTGTTATCTGGCTCACCACCCTTTGCTTATGAACATGGCTGACGAGCCTATTGAGCTAAACCTTCAGACGATCGTCTCTGCCCAGGAGATCGACGAAGTAGTCTCGCAGTTCAGATTGTTGAACAGACGACTTTCGCAACAGTCAGTAATCCCCGTGTTTCCAATGGACTGCGCTCACATCGCCTAGGCAGATGCAGAAGCTCTTCAGCGAGCTCCCCAAGTTGACAGAAGCTGACCTAGTTGCTTCCGGTCATCAAGGTAAGCTCGTGTTGGTACTAGCATTGCGTTTTAACACGTACTCTAAACCATGGATGCGTTATTCCAAACAGATGACGTTTGCCCTATATGTTTCAACACTTTTCTTGCTACGCTAGCAGAGGAAGAAGTTGCCCACGCGATGGACTCCCCTGCTCATCCCATCGAGGAACTGGGGGTCACAAAGCTGCAGAACGCTTGTGGCCACATATTCTGTCGCAAAGAGTTGCGTGTAGTCTAGTTCTCTTCCCCTGTGAAACGTGCTAATGCATCCATCAGCATAATGAAGTGGATCACAGAAGGGGTTGGTTGTCATTATCCTTTTTCAAACTCGGCTTTACCTCTGCTAGCAGCATGACTCTTGCCCAAGCTGTCGACAACCACTAGTCACAGATGAGGGGCGTCGGGAGGGCGGTGTTTTCCCTCAGCCTGGAGAGAGCTGGCTACGGCCCTGGCTCGTCGATTCTCGTATGGTCGCGAGAGATGTTGGTTTACCTGCTCAATTGCCAACTCTCTCGGTCGACGCTATGCATGCGCTCGGCGCTGGGGAGAATACACGATATCAGTCTGCTGGCATGTACTCTTGATGTCGCATCAGCGATAATCATAATTAAGCCTGCCCTCTGTTTCATTGAGTACCCTTCTATCTATCCCGATTTAGGTGCAGACAGGGATACTACTTGTATAAAGGGAAACGATGATGATGATCATGACGAATGGTGAAAAATCGAATGTCCGACTGAGAATACGGAATGCGAACGCTGGTTATCAACGAGGGTAGATAAGAACTGATCTGAGTCCATGCAAAACAAAAGCGCATATCTGTGAGAAGTGTCCAGTCCCCTAATTTCTCCTGCAGCATCTGAAAAAGTTACGTTTGAACCAATAGAACAAACACTAGATGATCCCGTCAGCACGTACAAACCCCACGACAAGGAACAACTTACTCCAGTGAACCGCACGGCAGCAAGTCCGAATGTGGAATACAAAATCACGGCGAAATAAATGTTCTGCTTAGCTCGCAGCTCGTTTTGGTCCTCAACAGCATCCTCTGGGTTATCAAGACCGTTGATATTTTCAATCGCAACAGCTAGTGCGGCATTTGTGAGCATCCAGAATGCAACGAGCCGCGTGCGGAAAGTCTTGTTCTGGTCGTCCATTGTGGGCTTCTCGATGACCTCCTTGACATCAACCTTGGTCACGGCACGCGTGACTGTTTCTTTGAATGCTGCGTCGACATCCTCTTGAATCCGATGGGTGTCCTCAACTACAGGGGCATCTGCGTCCTTGCTCTTCGACGAGGAGACCGATGGAAGTGCTTCAGCCTTATCGCTGCCCTTGGTACCCCAAGAGACCTGTAAAGCGCGTCAGGCGTGCACATATGCATGAGTCAATTGACTCACATCATGCAAGTTACAGAATGCGTAAACATTGAGGACATTCGTGAAACTCATTGCCAAGCACAAATATTGGAAGAAGCTGGAGAACATATGCCAGGGGTCTCGCTGTAATGTTGGTTCGGGCGGGATTGCATCACACCAAAGGAGAAACTTACGTAGAGGAATGACGCGAAGAAGTAGATACCTGAAGCCATCAATGAGCCTCATAGTCCATTCCATAACAGCGACTTACCAAAGGTTGATACCATCGCAGCAATCAGTGCACCGACCGGCGGAGTGAAGAATGTCAAGATGACTTGCATGGTAGTCTTGCTCTGCAGCTCGGAGGGAATGTTCTGAGGGGAAAAAGTTGAGTCATTTACGAAACAGAAGTAGGTGTGCTTACCGCAAACGCCTTGATCGTTAGCCAAAACGAACAAATAAGCAGGTAAACAGCCAAGAAGGCGTAGACCCTACGAAGTTTTTCATAAGCAAAGAAATGAGCATTCGCGAGATACGACCGACCAAAGAGTTATGGCATAAGCAGCTCGTTCGCCTTTGGGCCTGTTCCCGAGAGCAAGGACGAACTGTGACAAGGATCGGTTGTTTGTGCATGCATTCCAATGGACAGGTGACTCACTTGTAACGCAAGGAAAGCCAGGTATATCCACTTGAAGACCAGGTTCACCCAATGAGTCTAAACAATTCGTTAGCACCACAAAGTACTCGCGAGACGAACTACGTACGACATCTGCAGTGCCAAAAATAATGATGTTTTGTGAAGGCAGTAGATCGATGATAATACTGAATGTCAACCAAATGTTGGCCAAAGCAAACCACGAAAAGATCAACGAGAAGATGTTGTACTAAAAGAGTGGTTAACCAGACCAGAAAGTCCTGAAAGGATGCCACATACCAAAGCCTGAATATGGAAGAAGAACATTCTGATGATCCCATGACCCGAACGGTAGAGCTGGAAGAAGTTCACTAGGGCATACTATCAAAAATTCAAATTAAGTATCAGGAGAGACGGGTTGGCAAATCGGATACTCACCACCGAAGCAGCGAAGGAGCCGTTCAGCCAACGACGACGTTGACCAATCAATTCAACCGCGGTCTCTGGGACATCCGTCTCTGCTTTCGAAGGCTTGACGTACGTCAAAGTCCACCGGTCTCCGGCTTTCGCGACCAACTCGAAACATAAGATACGATCCTCAGCTAAGAACATATTTTTGGTGAAGATGTTCATGCCATAGATACCCTTCGCGCCAAGACGATCAGCAAGCGAGTGATCACCATGGAAATATTGTTCGAGGGGGCGTCCGAGGATTGCGCGAAACCGGTATCCGGAGAATGCACCAGGGAGGACCGACACATAGCCGAAACTACTTTCAAGCGGTTTATCTATCACAGTGTCAGATTTATATATAAAGACGAAATGATCAAAGGGATTACCGAGAATGTTGGACATCTTGTACTCGAAATTTTGTGCCGCAACCAAGGGGTTCAGAAGCTTCTTCCCCCCTTCAATCATGGCATGAATCTCGCCACAACATCCTCCCAGATTTGCATCATTGTAGAAGGCCTCCCATAGGTAATAGAGTGACTTGTGCCCTGGTTTAGTCCCAGCATCGATAAGGATACAAATTTCCGGCTAAAGGATGATATCAGTACATATCTGAGAGAAATAACGACATCCCGTACCTTCAAAATGCGTCCGATAGCATTAAAGAGCCATCGATGAGAGTTGATCTTCTTCTGATTCTTGGCCTTCAAGACAAAAATGATCTGGACCGGGACTAAATTATTGGGGTCGTTCTCGTGAGGAAGAACCAATTGAGGCGTGGGGTCCACAGAAAGTTGGGTGGTGTACTGCAGTGTCATGTATCAAGCAATATTCGCCCGACTTGAGAAAGAGCTAACCTCAAAAATGTGGGCAACGGTATCCTTTCCATCCACCTGCTTCTTCATGACACCATCTTGATAAACACCCACAGTGGCCAAGAGGTCGAGGACGCTCTTGTCCATTGGTTCCAGACCATCGACAATAAGAGCAACTACAATCCTTTGCCAACCTGGCATACCTTCCTCCGCAGCTCGCCGCCAGTACTTTGACTGTTTGGTCTTGCAAATATCACGAATGTTCAGCATGACACCATGGAGTGTGCGAGCATAGAGCGTTTTGTCCTCGTTGTAAGACGTGACAGCAATGAGAAGGTCAGTCTGACGGTTGTAGAGCTTAGTTCGTAGTGACCATCCACTGGCTTCGGAAAAATCATCTGGATCGACCGTAGCAGCACTGTATCGCATGTGGCTGATTGGGGGTTGGTTGGTATCCGACGAGAGAATTGAAGACTAGATACACTCACGAAAATTCGGTCGTGCTGGTCATTGCATATTTTGCTTCGATTGCGCTGTGGACTGGTGTAGGGACTGGGTACTCAGTGATGAAGTTTCCCTTGGTAAGCTTGACTTTGCGTGTCACGCCGCGTTTGATGGTCTGGCGACGTCTCCACGCTGTTTCGACTCCATTGGTGGACTGCGACATCACTGAGCTTGGGCGACCATAGGGGTCCCCATATGCGGATGGATCGACGGGGCTGTAGAAACGATGTGAACTATCTCCACGCGCCATGGAAACGGAACATGACTTACCCGGGGGGGTAGTAACCACCAGCATTGAAATTCTCACCGCTAGTCAACGGGAGTTTTTCAGCGTAGTCTTCGTCACCATAGCCTGCGGCACCAAACTCTCGAGGGAGAGTGGTAGTGCTCTCGAAGGGAGAGTTGGAGGCACTGTCGTACGTCCTTGGTGGGGGTTCTTGGAAATGGGTTTGGCGGGGGCGATCAGCGAACGGATCGCCATAAGGCTCGCGACGCGACGGGGAGGACATTGAAAGTGGACGCTGGGTGTAATTGCAGACGACCTTGGAGAGAAAAAAAGACTTTCAGTAGCGCCCAGCGACAGTGGAAATGGAAGGCGAGAGAGAGTAGTTGTCGAGGGTTGTGAATGAACACAAAGAAGTCTTGGCAAAAAGCAGCGTTTTTGTGCAGTCGAAGTGGAAACGGGCGATGTTATACACCGCCTCCATCCGGACCTCTGTCACCCCTCTGCCACTCCACTTCACCATTCGCGACTCCGGATATATCTGACAGATATTTTCATTTGCGCCGGCCAGTCGAACGCCTGATTGGAATCTCTCTAACTTCGACTAAAAATTCGTATCCATGTACATTTTTACCCGAGGGTCCTGGAGTCTCTCCAGGGGCACCGGTTTCAACAATCACCGCGCAGTACGGATGAGGCTCTTGTATCATACTTACCGCCGCGGCCACTCTGCCTTTGAATCTTGACCCTGATTTGTCAGCTTCGAACCCAAAGGCCTCTCCCTAGCAGTGGAGTCATCCAAGATACTATATACAAGGACCGTACCCAAAGACTATCCGTCCTTTCGTAGTCCAGTAGTACCGTTGATGGCCCACATGTTGCCGAATTTGTGATCTCCACATGCCAGGCGAATGCCATCAAACATACATCATCCAATCGTCAATTAATTGGTATCTCGTCTGGGAATGGCATAGGATTTTCACGATGGCGAGGACCAGGAGTTGAGAAACCGTCAGTCCATCTCCTTTACAACTATCAGCAGGATCATCGACGGTGCGCTGGAAGGGAGTTTCATACTCTAATCGCTGGTCCAGGCTAACTTCCTTGGTTCGCCCATCCTGCCCGGTGGCAATAGATATGCGCCGCGACCACAATGACGAAAAAGAAAGTTGCTGACTCTGGTTGCGGTAAATTGCTTGCAGGAGGGTCCATCGTTCGAAGGCCAGATCTTGGAGGTGAGACACCTAGTACATTCTGCATCCAGCGGGAAAGGACACCCCGTGGACTAGGCGAACTTCAAGATGGTGGATCTCTCACCTAAGTAAAGCCAGGGTGAAACACAACTGATTCCTTCGACCCTTTGTCTCCATAAAGGGGACAATGGTTGAAGGATGTGCAAACTTTCCCTCATGTTATAGGCTATATTTCAGGTCTTTACGTAGCATTGCTAACGAATATTGTGATTGAGCCAAACAAGGTATTGATATTGAATCCATCAATCGGTTCGAGGTCCATACAGCACAACACAGCGCTGTTCGAACGCTTTCACCATAAGTTTTGAAATCTGTCCGAAGAATGTTGCAGAGACAGTGGCATGCATTGGATTCGCAAATGCGAAGGCAAGGTCCAGAGTGACTAACGTTGGCACCTGCTCAGGGAAAGTTCGAGAAGCAAAGCTCCTTGCAGGGGTCTCTTGCGAGGTTGGCGTGGAAAGTTGAGGAGAGGAGGAAGATACTGGCTGCAGGCGCCAAACCGTGGTCAAGGTTTTGAACATTGGACTTGAAGATGAGGCTATTGCCTAGCATACCAAAGTGTCAGCAGTTTACCATACGGGAGATACAAGTAGGAATGTTATACCTCCACAGATTCATGGGGCTTGCATGTCACATGGCTGATATAGCTTTCCTTGAATGCGAGGAAGCCTACTGTAAGCTCAGCTTCCATCGCCGTTATTCCGTTCTGCCGCGCCTTGCTTTCAAGGACTCTTGAACCAGTACAGTATGGCACGAAATTGGAATATGATCCTACGTCCGCAATGATGTTGTACACTTCACTGCGCTGGTATCTGCATGAACCAGTGTGTGTGAATCATGGAGTACTGATGCACGGTAACGTACGGAAAGATTTTCTGCTCATGATAGCTTTGCGTTTCCGACCCGTTATGCGGGAAGGGGCTCGTGGACGAAGAATTGGTGAAGTTAAAGAAGGCTCTCCGCTGCTGTGCACAGCGACAAGTAGTGGGTGTGGCGCGTTGAAAGGCTCTCAGCATTTCCACGACGCAGAGTTTCAATGCTACGTACAAGGCCGGCGGTAAGGCCTTAAGGTTAAATACCGGAGGTTACTCCGCTATCCTCTAACTTATTATCCTGATTTCCTGGCACATTTCCCTCATGCACAAGCTACAGGGTTCTTAGTATGATCACAACCACGGAACGCCGTCACAGAAGGTGAACAGAGGTCGTGTGTGGGCTATGTACAAGTCACTGTTAACGGACTTGTAAGTTCGCGGATGTGCAGCAGTTCACATGCTGATGCCTACTGGCCGTGGTAGACATGGGATCTCATGAGCGGATAATTGTAAAGTGAACTAAGGTAATTAGCACGATCGCACATGAATGCATGACGTTGGAAGGTTAGTGGGATAGAGAATAGGAATAGGTGTTCCCGGTGTTCATCACCGTCTGTACCGAACGAGATCCTAAATCCTGTCAAAAATGTAGCTACAGCTATCGCAGGTGGTGCGCTAAAGTCAAGCACCATTGCGTAGAGCAAAATGCGTCTGTATGATTAAAGCTTGGTGAAATGACATTCACTTAGATGTACTTCACATTTTTAAGGAACAACAGAAGGATATCTCTCCGCACCGAAATGAGAAGGAATGGAAACATACTTATCCAGCAAACTCCGCATTCTCGGTACAATCTCTTGCAATCTGCAATAGCTTGAATTAAGGCCAGTCCAGACCATGCGCGGAGATCTTACATGTCCTTCGTGTCCACATTTGTAGCAAGTCTTATTCTTGTTCAATCCCGAAATAGGTGCCCCCTCCGCAAAAGTTGCACCCGGTGCAGCTAGACAGTCCCTTGAAGTATTATCAAGTCAACGTCCTCATAACCATAGTGCTGGATGGTTTCTACCTAGCCATATGGTTCGGACCTCCACAACGATAACACTTTACTGGAGGCAATGTTGATGTATTTAAAGTACGTCCTGGTGGCGGCATACGAGATGCAAATCCAGCGCCCGCAACCCCGGTTGCTCCGCTAGGGCAAACGCGGGCGATGTGGCCGAAACGCCCGCAGTTCTGGCGAGATCAGTCGGCAGGTATTACGTTGAGAGGATCCAGGGCTCACTCACATAGCATTTCTGATTTCCGCTCTGTACTCTCAAATTGGGACATTCGGCTTGAATGTGTCCTATGCCGCCACAGGAATAGCACTGCTTGGCTGCGACAGTTCGGGGTGAAGGGCAAGCCGAGGACTCGTGTCCTGGTTGGCGGCAGTTGTAACAGAGACGTTGCTCCGAGGAGCAATTCTCAGCAATATGGCCTACTGCGTGATATTCACTATTAAAATGAAAAAGACCTCATAAGAGTCACTGTATGCACTCACAATTTCCACATTTGAAACATCCCTTCCGCGAAAACTGGTACGCCATATCTAGAGATCCTGTCAAGGCCTGACGTCTAGATGCACATTAACATCCTGGGACGACGGAGAGAAGGGACAACGCCGACGGCATACCTCTTCTTCCCACTTCCGACTGACCACTGAACCTCTCTTCCCACCTCCGTTTGACGAGGATGAAGATGTCGATGGATGGACTGAACCCGCCAATGGTGATTGAATCCTGTTACCGTTCACAATTTCACCTGCCCTAAATTAAGGACCCTTAGACTGTGGCGTGACATTGTGTTTGTCCGAAATGGATCTCTGCAGGGTATGAAATAACCCGCACTTTTGTGGGCTGTCCGAGCCGCGTTTTCAGCCTTGCTCCAGGTGACATGGACATCGCCCACCAGGCTAGAGTGCATCGTTCTTCATTCCAGTGACACTAAAATCATGATGGGCACCATTTCCGTTGCATTTCCGAGCAATTTCCAGTCCCATTTTGGCGCCTAACCATAGTAAGTATCTCGGGACTTGTACTCCGCCTTATCGATTCGTCATGCTGCTCCTCCACTTTTTGATCTGGCACAACATTTCGGTGCCCTTATAAAGGAAATGTCGGAGAAAACTGTCTCTGGGCCCCACAATCCCCCCCAAAGGATCGTCATCACGCAGGTAATTTATGCCGTATGCCTTCCCACACTGGCGCTGACTGGGAGACGATTCTGCTACTTACATATAGGTCCTGTCCTGCCTCCCAGCGGGGAGCCGACCTTAGCGCGCTCGCGTCCATCGCGCTTCTTGTGAGGGTGTTGAGCGACTTCCCGTCAGGTTTGTACCTGCTACTCGGTCCCGTTATGTCCTTCTCACAACGTGTCGTACAGAACATGTTCTTGCGTAGACGCCGTTCCACATCCTCGCAACAAGTGTCGTAACGAGCGGCCTAAGCACGGCTCAACGTATGGAAGGAGGAGATTGTGCGTAATGATCACCGGGTGAAGGAATTTTCCCTGTGCGGATTACACTTGTATGTGTTTGTATGAGACAGGCATATGATGGTCAAATTTGCTTGGGCTCTGGTTATGCTTCACTTGCCCGATCGCATGCGGGCTTCTGTACCATTTCTCTCGTCCTGGAATCACCTATGTTACTCATACGAATATGATCTCCCTACTACTTTTGTGATTTGTTCTTGGGGTAGGGGTTTGAGAGTTACGAATTATGCGGTGGAAGATAAAGAGTGATTTTTTTTTTCAATCTCATTTATCTAGCTTGTGTTAGGCAAGCCTATGTAGCAGGAGCTGACTGTTACCTTGTTTACAAGGTCACGGGGGGGGAGATTGTGGCTGTGTGTCGTTAAATGCGGTTGTGGAAATTTATTACTAAAACGAGGTTTCTGCCGAAGTTCGGCCGTAAATATAGTTTGAGATGGGTTTGAACACCTGGATATTTTGTCATCATAACTGACGGCGTGTGATTTATGTGCGCCGGAATGAGTCCCAAAAAGCATGGACCGCTGGCGGTGGTAGCATCGTCATTCCAAGGGGTAGATTGGTCGATAGGTCGACAAATTTCAAACTCCGCCTCGGCAAAACGGCCGACGCGACCGAACGAGAGCAATTATAGTCACGCGTTCACATAAGGTTAGGTTAGGGGTACAACACATGTACATTACACTTTTGAGTCCAGATTCCCACTCCGACCGGCAACCGCTTGAGAGCTTCCCGGCTCGCCACACTCCCTTGGAATGACGAATCTGCCACTTGTCTGAGACCACGTGCGTGAGGATAAGTGTCGAAAGTTCTGTCAAGTCCGACTCCCTCGTACTTGTCTATCGCTACCATTCATTCCCGATCGATCGACCTCCTGCTCTTCAGCCGCAATCGCTGCAATCTACACATGTACCATGGCGTCTACCATATGCGGCACATCGCGACCGCTTATATGTATACCATCCAGAAAGCCCGAACGACAAGGAAACTTGCGAGGCTTCTTGACCTTATCTACGATGACAAACGCGGTGGATGGAGCCCCATACGGTCAAACTCGTCACGAAGAAGGTTTACCAGGAGATGGGCACAGTGAAGGTAGCATTGCGACAACTAATCGACTTGGTCACCCGAGTTGCTCAGGAGCTGGGACCGGGACTTTGATGGACGGTGTTGTCGAGGTTCGTTCCTCGACGCTCTATCGTATCATTCGGGCCGCATCGAAAACACAAACTGCGGAGGAGAATAACAAGGTTAGAACGAGCCGTACAGTGGGCAGTTACTTAACTTCATTGCGAGTCGATACGACATTGTGTTTTCTCTCAAGGCTTGCAATGTTATCGTCACGCAGCTTGCCAACTTCAGCGGTCGCAACAATGCTCGTTCTAAAAGACGGAGTGTCTTTCTGCATCCTGTCCCTGTAGTGATATCACGTCCATTGAGGGCTGCAATTGAGACTTGAAGCTGAAAGACTCCAAACGATCTTCTTCGAGGTGAGAACGTAAACGATTGAACACGCTCGCGTGCATCTCTTTTGTCGGGTTCTGCGAGTGTCGAGATGTAGTCTAGTGGAAGCCTTTCCTGTAGGGCTTGACGAGCAACGTCTTCAAGAGCTCCCAGCGATAACTTAAGGAATATGTTGATAAGGAACGACGCGTTGCACCGGATCCGGCGATCATCGATCGTTTATATAATTAGTTACTTTATCTTCGAGATTAGTTCTCACATAATGATAATTTACAGACGTAAAATTAGCCCTTATTTCATTGGCTACAGCTCACATGACCCTGAGAATCTGCGCTGCCTCCACAGAATTTACCAGACTACATACCCCGGGCCGTACCTGTACCTGCGCCAATGGTGGGTGTTGTATTTCGAGGCAGGTTGAAGATAGATTATGGTGCGTCAAACTTCAGGCCTTCAACCGGTGATTGTTACCCTTGTAAGAGTTGAATTCTACTGCAGGCTTTTGTCGTATTCTTCACCAACACCACGAACATTGTCGCGGGGCGCGTCGGCTGTGTTGATCTACGGCTCTATCAATAGTCCTCTGGCACAACCCGGAGCACTCATTGGCGGTCACTTCACTGGCGCACTGGTTGGTATCTGTGTACCAAAGCTATTTCAACTCCTGCCTCCCGAACGACACGTCGACTTGCAGTGGCAGGCCGGTTCCCTTTCGGTTTCGCTGAGCCTTGTAGCCATTAACTCATCAAAACGGTTCATCCGCCAGCTGGGGCAACGGCTCCCTTGGCAGCCGTCAACCAGGAAGTGAACGATTTATCCTGGTATCTGCTCCCTGTCGTCCTTCTTTCGCCTACTCGCTCTCGTTGTCGCGCTTTTTGTCAACAATATACAACGCGGGTATCCGGTTCACGGTAGAGGCACCGCTTCCGACTGCGCCGTTGGGAACTCTGAATGTCGGCGGGGATGGCAAAATTGATTCCTCCCTTGGGAAGTAGACAGTGGCAGGCGAGAACATACAATACCCTAGACGTGGATCCTGGTCAGTCTCTTGAGCCATCCCTCTGTCAGAGCTTCCTACTCATGGAAGTTGCATCTCGTAGAGCAATTGACACTCAAATCGCTAGAACGCATGTAACGCCCATGGACAATGTTTATTGTCCGAATCTACACTATTTTACGAGCAGCACGAGGCTAATTTGTCCGTATTACACCCTCAACCCACGTGTTTCTTCAAGTCTGCTTCACTTTCCCCTCTGCCCAGGGTTGGACCCTCTGGATCACAGTCAAAACTGCTGTCACTGCTAACCACTCCTGTTTCCCATACGGCATCCCCGTGTCTTGTGAACGATATGCGGCAGGTGTCCTTTCCTTGCGCCACGAAACTTGTTGCCCATAACCCAATCAGGTGGTAGAAAAAGAGTCCAGTTGGCGTTCTCCTGGATTGTATTTCCACTCTTTCATAGTCAGTGTCATGTCCCCGGTGAGTGGGGTGATCCAGCGTCGCGAATGGAACTCATTGAGTGACCTCCGAGCAGGTAAGAATTCCTTCGCGAGAAGAGTATCTTCTGTTGGCCAAGGTTGCTGAGGAGGCGGAACGTTACGAAGGTGCTGTTTGCTTGCTCATCCTTGTAAGATGGACAATTGCGGGACACTCATAAGTTGAAATTCAGACTTAGCGGCGCAAATGAAAGGTCTGATTCAGACCCATGGTGCCTTGACTATTGAAGAACGCAACCTCCTCTCTGTTGCCTACAAGAATATCACGAATGCCCTTCGCAGTAGTTGGAGGATCATCGATTCTCTCGAAAAACTTGAGTCAAGCCGAATAGCAGGACGCCACTCCAAACACCAGGTGCAGCTGATTAGCCAACAACGTAGTCGTATCGAGTACGAACTCGCCGAAGTCTGCAAAGATATCGTGAAGCTGCTCGATGATTATTTGCTGTCAACAGCTGAACCCGGCGAGGAGACAGTATTTTATTACAAAATGTGAGAAAGAATGGTGGAATACTTCGCTGCGAGACTGTCCTCACTTCCTCTGTTCGTACAGGAAGGGCGATTACTTTCGTTATTTGGCCGAGTTCGCGCAACAAAGTGACAGGGGCAACTATTCAGATCTCTCTCTCGCTGCATACAAGCATGCGTACAAGCATGCTTTGGCTAAGCTCGACGCTACGCATCCCACGAGATTGGGTTTAGCATTGAACTTTGCAGTGTATTACCATGATGTCCGGAAAAGCCCAGAACGTGCATGTCACCTAGGGAAACATGCATTTGATGAAGCAGTCGCTTGCTTGAATGAATCCTCATCGGTCCAAGTCATGCGAGACTCGATGATGATCCTGCAGCTGTTACGGGATGATTTGGTGATATGGTCCGGAGAAATGCAAAGAGGTAGGCCTGTCATTGATTTGTCTTTTCGAAATCTGACATATTCTCAACCATGGAGCTGAACACTCTGTGGGCGGATAGAACACATGTGGCTCCTTTCATCTTTTTGACATTCTGTAACCATCTTTGTTGTATCCCTGGCGCTCTTTTGTAGGCCTGCTGCTGTATACGTTATTTATCATGATTGTTTTGTAAAAATACCGTGGCTGGCATTAATCCCGCAGGCGCATTGCTCGTCGCATTGAGTTGTCTTCAGGGCTGCAGGCTCTCGGCAAAAGTAGCGGCTACTAGTAGTGGGAAAATCAGCGTCGCATCAGCGAAGACCTGAAGAAATGAATATATCAGTGTTGAGGCAGGAGTAACTCGAGCGAGGCGGTACTTTAACTGATTCCGCATTTGCGCGAATTTTTCCCCATGAAATAGCTTCGTCTGGTCGAGCGCCAGAATCCGATCCGTCAAATTCTTGTCCAGTATTCTACACGGAGCGATCAGCAAGCGTCAGGGATCGACAAAGGCAAGTTCTGACGATGAAGACTGAGTAGTCCGCTCCGTTTCTCTACGAAGGAGTCAATGGGTATCATTCAATTAAAGGCAAAACTTCTTACGATTAACATGGCGTTTGCGATTTGATGTTTACAAACTCCACCGCCGAGGATGATCATTCCCGCTTTTTTTGACTTACGAGAAAGCTCGTTTAAGGCGCGGATATCACCCACGATATCGACGATCAATCCTGGAGATCGGAAGGAATGAAAGTAGATCATGTCTCCTATTGAACCATCGGTAAGAGCTGGGCAGAAAACTGGAATGTCGTTCTGGGGTAATGTGGATCAGCCTCGTTCGGAGAGCCAAGCAAGTTCGTCTAGATGCATTGTATTCACTTTATAAGCCCAGTAATACACAGATTCTTCATTGTTAATTTCCTTTCCCAAACGGCGAATGAAAGAACTTGGTGTCCATACTTGACCGGAAGCTTTCTGCTCCTCCAACATAATATCGAGAATGGGGATGAACCAATCCTCGAATTTGCAGTAGTTGTCATTCGGTACGACGAGGTTCCCAATGCGGTTTAAACCTCTTTTCCGAAGATCTGCGCCATCCATGTTGAAATCAGCGAGGTAGGTTTTGCCGAGGCACTTGATGAAATCCTCTTCGATCCCCCCGGCGGTCGTCACGATCGCTGAGACGTGTTTGTGCTTCACAAGGTAGAGTATGATCTCACGTAAACCGGAGGAGATGAGATTTGAAGTGTAGCCAAGAAAGATGCTGCAACGTGTTTGGGCTCTTACTTGGGGATCCGCATAATCATCCGATTCATCTACCGGGACAGGCTCGTCTGAAAGGCGCCATTTTCGCTGAGAAGAGCAGGGTAAAGGTCGGGTTATATGCAGACAAGCGCATGCGTACCATGCGATTGACGATCTCAATAGCTTTTCCTAGGCTGGTAGCTTGGAATCCAATCCTCTCATAGCAGCTGAGAAGATCCTGGAGTGACAAGGACTCGTCAAAATCTGGCCCTTGCACTGGGATTGCGGTTTCAGGAAGGGGTTCTGAACGTTTGAGTACTGCGGCTGCAGCCTCCGTGGGGATTTGGGTGTCCATGTCTGAGCTAGTTAATATTGCACTTGGTGATCAGGTTGGACCCCAGTGACGGCAAGTTCCGTTGTCAGTGACTGCGCAAGAAGCACTGGTTAATAAGTACGTGGTAGTGTACTCCCAAGACCCGTTGGCGAACTGGCAACCATTTACTACTCGCCGTAACACCGACCGGGACCTACTAGCAACCCATGGATCAAGAAGGCCCTATTGTCGATGCCCACCCTGTTGAAATTTCGGATGTACAAAAGGACGAACCCACACCGGTCGCGCAGAGTGCACAAATCCCTCTTGATCTACAGTCCCAGCCCACCCCTTTCCAAACTCCTCGGTCGGAGACTCTCGGCCATGAGGGCGTTTCGGTAGACAGCCGAGGTGCTTTGGAGCCAGCTAGTAGCCCACAAGCCACTTTGACGCCCTCGCAAGCTGTCGCGAACAAAGTTAATCCCATAGCAGCCACGTCAACTGAGGATCCAACTGCCGACACTCCATCTCACGTCTCTCCCAAACCCGAGCCTCCAGTCCTTGCTGACAGTTCACTACATACAACTCGATCTTCTATACCCGTCATCCCTGCCCAAGTCGTGAAGTCCAATGGCCATACCGAGCCATTGCCCCAGACACCGTCTAGTACTGTTCATTCTCATCCAGCCCATAAGCGCTCGTTGACAATGTCCACGGGATACACTGTCTCTGTTGTTCTTATATCGTCTGCATTGGAGACGATATTGTCCTCGAAGGAGGCAAAGCGCTCCCTTCCACTGCGCGACACCGCACAGAATGCCCTGGAAATGGTCAGAGCAGGAAAAGGAGGTGACACGCCTCGGGAAATTTTCGAGCCCCTTCGACTTGCCTGCGAGACTAGAAGTGAAAAGCTCATGATTGCTAGCTTGGACTGCATCTCCAAGTTGATCTCATATTCCTTCTTCGCCGAGGAGAGTTCTGCTCCCTTGCTTCCCTCCCCTCCCCCTTCCCCCGCATTGCAAGGTCGACGGTCTATGTCCGGTTCGCAGGCAAACATTCCCCAGCCATCGCTTGTTGACATGGTGGTCCACACCATAACCGCGTGTCATGGTGAAACAACGCCAGAAACGGTTTCCCTACAGGTCGTCAAAGGCCTCCTTGCTTTGATCTTGTCTCCCACAATTTACGTTCATCATTCCTCACTGCTGAAGGCTGTACGAACAGTGTACAATGTATTCCTTCTGAGCACGGATCCAGTGAATCAGATGGTCGCTCAAGGTGGGCTGACACAGATGGTCCATCATGTCTTTGCGCGGTGCAGAGCTGGAAAACCCGTGGAGTTGGATGAAGCGGTAATGCTCAGGTCTTTCGTCAGCTCCGAGACACCGACATCGCCGGCCCATTCGAAGCCTGAGACTCGTCACTCGTCACCAGTTCCAGGGCAACTCACGTCCGACTCGGCACATACGGGAAACGTCGAGACCGAAAACGTACATGACGACAAGTCGTCTATTTCCCCTGAGGAGGGCTCTGCTCACCTGCCAGCGAAGCCAGTGACCACCAGTCCGCGGTTGGATGGTCAAGGTCATGGCGAAGAAGGGTGAGTAATGTCCACAGAAACATTTCCAGAATTGCTAACTTGTTAGACTCGAAAAACTTGGCGCCAGTCCAGTGCGTCTGTCCTTGGATACCCGAGCGGAGAGCATACATACGCACGCAGAACTCTCCGCTCAGGACATGTATATCAAGGACGCGTTTTTAGTCTTACGAGCTCTGTGCAAATTAACAATGAAGCCTTTGAATACTGAAAGGTTCGTATGTACCAGATTCGATTTCCTGTTAATCTCAAGCCAGTTTCAGCGAGCGCGACTTAAAATCGCATGCAATGCGGTCGAAGCTTCTCTCCCTTCACCTAGTGTTAACGGTTTTGAACTCGCACATGAGCCTTCTCGTTGATCCTTCGGCAGTCATCTATTCGAGTTCTTCGCGCGAATCAACGACATTTATACAAGGGATCAATCAATATCTCTGCTTGACCTTGAGTAGAAATGCTGTAAGCCTAGTTCCGCAGGTGTTTGATGTGAGCGTGGAGATTTTCTGGCGTGTGATGTCTGGTATGCGGACCAAGCTCAAGGTATGCATTCAAAAAATTCACCATTCCATTTAGTTGATATTGTGTGATAACCAGAAAGAGATCGAAGTTCTTCTGCACGAGATATTTATCCCCATTCTAGAAATGCGGACGTCGACTCTCAAGCAGAAGGCTGTCATTCTCGCAATGTTGCTCAAGCTTTGCCAGGATCCACAAGCATTGGTGGAGTTGTACCTCAACTACGACTGTGATAGCGAGGCTGCGGATAATATTTACGAGCAGTAAGTCAATTTTGTGTCGCACCTATCTCCAACTGAGCAACCCGCCCAGTCTGATGAACATCGTTTCCAAAGTTGCGACTTTGCCGTATCACACTTCGCAGTCCAAGAACGCCGAATCCGCTAGCCCGGTAGTCAATCCGCAGACTAGGGTACATGGCTCGTCAACATACTCTTCTGGTGTGATAACCGTCTCGGGCACGATAGATACGTCCATCATCGGTCTTTCGGAAGGCCAATTGCGGAGACAGGGAATTGAATGTCTGGTCTCTGTGCTTAGGTCGTTAGTGACCTGGGGCACAGGTTCGGGCAAAACACCCGCAGATCACAGTGGCGATTCTGCAGCTCGCAGTCAAACTGGAGAGGAGGCGGGTCATGATTCTATGACTCCGGATCCGTCCCTCGATAGGTTAGCAACCTCAGCTGGAAGCGTTGAAGCCCTCCGACAATCGACGCCCGACGCCGTGGATGACCCAACCAGGTTCGAGAATGCAAAGCAGAAGAAGACAACCTTGCTTGAAGGTATCAGGAAATTCAATTTCAAGCCGAAGCGTGTAAGTTATAGTACTTGACAAGGATAAGAGTGTTGTCAACTTCGAGCTGTACAGGGTATCCAATTCCTTCAGGAAACCGGTTTCATCCCCGGCCCATCGCCGCAGGATATTGCAGGTTTCCTTCTAACTACTGATGGTTTGAGTAAAGCCATGGTAGGAGAGTACCTGGGCGATGGGTACGTGACACATCCACATTGATCTTGTACCTCTCTGATTATTGTGTTCGCAGTGATGATGCCAACATAGCTATCATGCATGCTTTCGTTGATCTCCTCGACTTCCGGAATTTGAAGTTCATTGACGCCCTGCGACTTTTTCTCCAAGCCTTTCGTCTTCCTGGGGAATCCCAAAAGATAGATCGCTTCATGCTCAAATTCGCTGAAAGGTATATCGCGGGGAACGCGCAAACACCATTTAAGAATGCAGGTGGGTGTGCCCAGGATTTCTATTGACTGAATCTGACATTCAGTACCCGGGAATAGATACCGTTTATGTGCTCTCGTATTCTACAATCATGCTCAACACCGATGCTCACAACCCGCAGATCAAGCACCGTATGACCAAGTCAGACTTCATCCGAAATAATCGAGGAATCAACGATGGCGAAAACCTCCCGGAGGAATTCCTGTCCGGTATCTTTGATGAGATTCAACATAATGAGATTCGAATGAAGGATGAGATGGATGCTGCTATCAACCTCCCAACCGCAGGACCCGGTCTTGCCAACGTCCTCGCCGGCGTTGGCAGGGATCTCCAAAAGGAAGCATATATGCTGCAATCCAGTAGCATAGCTAACAAAACGGAGGTTCGTCGGTTCATCAACGCTATCTTGACCTTTTATCTACACTTTACTTTCAGGCTCTCTTCAAAACGTTGATGCGCTCTCAGCGCCGATCCCGTGCGGGAGAACAATTTTTTAGCGCCTCCCACTTTGTCCATGTGCGGCCAATGTTCGAGGTCGCCTGGATACCCTTCCTCGCGGGGCTATCAGGGCCCCTTCAAAATACCGATGATTTGGAGGTCGTTGATTTGTGTCTGGAGGGATTCAAGAATGCAATCCGTACTGTCTGTTTCTTTGACTTAGAGCTAGAGCGCAACGCTTTCGTAACAACACTGGCAAAATTCACTTTCCTCAATAACCTGGGAGAGATGAAGACGAAGAACATGGAGGCCATCAAGGCCCTTCTGGATGTCGCGGTAAGCGAGGGAAATAACCTGAAAGGATCCTGGCGCGAGGTGTTATCGTGTGTTAGTCAATTGGAACACATGCAACTGATAAGTAGTGGTCTCGAACTTTCTGATTCCGGAAAGAAAGGGTCAGATACTCTTGATGGAAAAGCGTATGGATGCTGAATACTATTTCCAGTCGTCCCAAGAAACTGCCAAACGAAGACCTTGCGAACGAAAGCCGATCGACGCATATTACTGTGGCGGCTGATATGGTCTTCTCTCTCAGCCACCATCTTTCTGGAGTAGGTCCTTCTTCTTTGAAGCGTAGAAGTATTAAAATTATCGCAGACTGCAATTGTTGACTTTGTCCGTGCGCTCTGCGACGTGTCTTGGGAGGAAATCCAATCTTCCAGCCTCTCACAGCACCCGCGCCTCTTCAGCCTGCAAAAGCTGGTCGAAATATCCTACTACAACATGAATCGCATTCGACTAGAGTGGTCCAACCTTTGGGATATTTTAGGCGAACATTTCAACCAAGTATGTCTGTCTCGTTTCAATTGTTGTTGTTTATCACTCATTCATTCATAGGTCTGCTGTCACAGCAATCCGCACGTCGGATTTTTCGCTTTAGACTCTCTACGACAGCTGTCAATGCGTTTCCTCGAAAAAGAGGAATTGCCACACTTCAAGTTTCAAAAAGATTTCCTGAAGCCTTTTGAACACACTATGATTCATAATGCAAACCCAGATATTCGAGATATGGTAAGGCTACCTTGTCGTTCTCGAGTGGCACAGATCCCACCGCGTTTGTTGGCAGGTCTTGCAGTGCCTTCAGCAAATGATACAAGCACGAGTTGAGAACATGCGATCGGGGTGGCGAACTATGTTTGGTGTTTTTTCTGCCGCTTCCAAAGTGCTCACAGGTATGAGTTTCTTGGGCTATGCATGTCTCTCCGGGATTAATATCCCCCAGAACGAATTGCCAACTCCGCTTTTGAGATAGTGAGCCGGCTGAACAAAGATCATTTTGCCGCAATCGTCCGCCACGGCTCCTTTGCAGACTTAACTGTCTGTATCACAGAATTTTGTAAAGTGAGCAAGTATCAGAAGCTTAGCCTGCTTGCTATCGGGATGCTTCGTGGTGTCATCCCAGTTATGCTCAGCTCTCCGGAGTGCGCTCTCGGCCCAGAAGGGCAGTCACCTAGCGAAGACGGGATGATACGGTTTTGGCTCCCATTATTGTTTGGCTTCTACGACATTATAATGAGCGGAGAAGATCTGGAAGTACGGCGATTGTGAGACTTTTAGCCTGGAATTTCTAATCCCTGTTGGATTGAAATTTTACTTTCCAGGGCGTTGGATTCATTGTTTATGACGTTGAAAACTCACGGGAACTCGTTCCCTAATGAATTCTGGGACACTATCTGCCAAGAGCTCCTCTTCCCTATATTTGCTGTTCTCAAGTCGAGCCAAGACTTATCGCGGTTCAGCACACAAGAGGATATGAGTGTCTGGCTATCGACAACCATGATCCAAGCACTCCGTGATCTTGTTGATCTTTATACGTTCTACTACGACATTTTGGAGCGTTCTCTTGACGGGTTGTTGGATTTGTTGTGTGTCTGCATCTGTCAAGGTTGGTCCCACGACTTCTCCGCGTATCTGTATGCTGACGGCAACAACAGAAAATGACACGCTTGCGCGCATTGGAACGTCATGCCTACAACAGTTTTTGGAGAACAACGCGAGAAAGCTGAGTACCGCGCGATGGGAGCGTGTTGCGTCTACCTTCGTCAAACTCTTCCGGACGACTACACCTCATCAGCTGTTTGATGAGACTTTGCGAATGGAGATTGATGGTAGTACTATCGATTTTGATACTTCTGGCAAGTGACGTCCTTGTTGCTTCTGTGTACGCTGACAGCAGAGAGAAGCAGATTCTACTGGACAAGCAATTTTGCCTGCTCCTCTCTCTCCCACCAGTGAACGCTCGCCGAGTGAGGTGAAGCCGTCGCTTAGCAGTCGCCGTCGAGTCTTCAAGCAAATCATTGTCAAATGTGTTCTCCAGCTACTTCTGATCGAGACCACTAATGACTTGCTTCGTAATGACGCCGTTTATAACACAATGCCTCCGGATCAACTACTCAGATTGATGGGTGTACTGGATCATAGCTATCAATTCGCACGCATGTTCAATGACGACAAGGAGCTTCGAACCGGGTTGTGGAAAGTTGGTGAGTCTGCTCTTGATTCAACATGTTTCCCAAGCAAGCTAAGATCCGCCAAGGCTTTATGAAGCATTTGCCTAATCTCCTGAAACAGGAGTCCAGCAGTGCATCAACCTTGGTGCATGTGCTACTCAGAATGTATTTTGATGAGCGGGCGGAGCATCAGTCGACGAGACCCCAAATAACTGAAAGACTTCTGCCGTAAGTTCTGTCATGTGCGTTTGAACGCGACTGAGAGCTGATGCGAACGATGTAGGCTTGGTTTGAATGTCTTGTCAGATTATATCAAATTGCGAGCTGATACGCAAGCCAAGAACATTGCTGCCTGGACGCCTGTCGTGACCGAGATTCTCGATGGCTTTTGTCGTTTCGACGATAAAACAGTAAGTAATACATCCGCTTCCAGTCTACATGTTGTTGATCGAGTGGTTAGTTCATTAAATACCTCCATGTCATCTACCCTTTGTGCACAGGTCTACTGGCACGCGACATCGCCCCTGAAATAAGGCTTGGGTTGAAGAGGTATTTTGAGCGAGTCGGGTACACTCATGGAATCATGGAATCGTCATAGGACCACCGTTGTCTTTGAATGTCCATCATCACTATATCTGCGCTTTGTTTCTCTTCATATTGCATATTCCATCCAATTACCAGCCAAGTCGGATGAGTGCAGACAATGAGGCAGAGAAGGACAGGTACTAAAATCCTGTATATCCACTTTGAAACCCAGGATTCCCCCCAACCCACTGGTTGGGGGGGCCCATTCTGTTAGTTGAGTTGGTGCTAAAAGCCAACAAGTCTCATCAGAAAGGTTGACAATATTGCTCACGATTGACTCGAAGAGCATCGTACTTATCTGTAAGGGATTATGGAACAGACCAAAAGGCACGAGATAGCCGGACTTGCCTGCCTGCCTGCTGGGGTGCAGCATGTTCGTTGTCCGATGCGAATGTCCCAGATTTCATCTATTTGCAGAAGATGTGTGTGAACTTGAACTGTCGTTCGACGGTGCTGGGGATGGTAAGCTGGATCTGTAATACACTGATAACAAATAGATGGAATATCCCAACCTACACACTAGTCCGCACTGGTGCCGCTGCTGTGTTGGGGAAAGCAGATGTCGGTGCGAAGCCACCAAATGGTCCACCGCTGACGCCGGTAGGTCGAGTCGAGATGGAACCGGATGTAGGGAATCCAGTAGGTTGCGAAATAACTGTTTGAGGGTCACCGGGGAACTCAGTAGCTTGGGGCTGCAGGGAAAATGGTTTTGCGGGCTGGGGATGGAAAGAGATACATTAGAAGGACGCGCTGAAACGAAGCCGTTGAACCCAGTTTGAATGGGTATCAAAGGCTGTAATAGCACCTGGTTAACAGGCACGGGCACGTAAGGACCTCGTGGGCCATGCTGTTGGGGAAGGGGGAGAACACCAGCATGCTGAGTCTGAAGATGCTGTCCGATCGAGGCAGGAGACGACCCCATACCAAGCCCATTGTTGTAGCTTGGTGGCGGCGAGACAACTGGCGGCGAGGTTACAGGAGGCCCAGATGTAGAGGGAGGGGTCGGGGAATGAGGTGAGACGACCTGATTTGTCTTCAGTTGGCTGAGACGTGCCAGTTGATCGAATACATCAGCTTCGGTAGTCTTCGCGAGCGGACTAGGGGGAGCAGTCGTGCCTTCTTGGGGTGGGGCGGATGGGGGGGAGGTATTGTGACTGTTTGGGACGCTGAGGGTACCGGGTGCACCCTCGGCGGAGGCCTAGGCGCCCACTAGCCAGCGGGGTGGGGTTAGAAACAGAAGGCTTCGAACCTGGTCTGTTCGTCCACGCGTCATCGTCAAAGCCAGACACTGTTGCCATGGCGGAACTAGTCCACTGTGGGGCTCGCATGGGGGAACCAGAACGTTTAATTTGCTCAGATGCAGTTCCGATGGCGTCCAAATCAACGGTAGATGGAGGTAGGCTCTTGCTGGGCTGAGGTCTACCGCGACGTTGTGTATTATTTTTCAAGACACCGCCTGGTCCCGCGAAGAGGTTCGGAGCTGGGCTAACGGGTTTCTTCGCATTTTCCTCCTCCTGCAGTCGCATTGCAAGTTGTTCATCAATGTCTCCCTCCCGAGGCCGAGCGAACGCGTGGTAGATTCCGTGATGTCTAAGAGCAGGCTCTCGTCGATTTTGTGACTCTCAAACGAGTGCGCATAGCGTGTACAGTCGTCAATGTCACATCCAGCGGACAAGAAGAGTTCGAACCAATCAATTTAGGGGCCTCTTTTTCTGTGTCGGCACAGGTTCGCGTTTCTTAGCCTCGATCGGACGCTTAAACGCTAAGATTCGTCGTCGTCGTCGGAAGCCCGTGGAGAAACAGTTGTGCCCGGAGAATTGGATGGCTTCTTCATCAAACGTTCGACATATCGCATGTCTTCAAAGGACATCTTTTCAGACAGAACCTCAATGACAACACCGTTGATCTTGTGTAATATGACCTATTCCGCTAGTGTACACAAGAAGTGCGGCTCCAACACGGAACTGTCCGCTCCAGTCATGCCAGATTCTTGTCGACTTGGGGGAGGTGCGTCTGGTCAGGTGAATTAGGTAAATTCGCCTTACGTTCACTGGATGTACGTGTAGCTGACGAGCCCCCCTGATGCATTTGCTCACCGAAGACCGCGAGCAACTGGAGACTACAGTCAGAGGTGACCCGAGACGAGAATAAAACTATCGTATGCGGATGTACCCTGCCCCGAGCTCTCGGCTTTTTGCTGTACGTGCTTGGCTGCTTCCCGACTCGTTGTTTCCTCGAGGCTCCATGGCGGTAACAGTTCCTTTTCTTGGCGTTTCTTTTGTGCTTCCGCTGCAGCCTTCGCGCGCTGTTGTCCAGCTTTCCTCCGTTCCCTGTCAGCGCGCTCTCGAGATTCACGCACCCTCTTCTTGGCCTCTTCACGTTCTCGCTCTTTTCGTGCCCGGTCATCGCCCTCTTCAAGCCTGGTGGGAATTGAAGAACCTAAGGCAGAATCATCATTTAACTGCGTGACAACACCTACCTCGAGGTAGGATGCGGGCACGACTCCTTCGGTATCATGCGCATTCGTACGCTTCCACCACACCACACCCTCCTTCTCAATAATGCATAATCCTCCCCCCTCTTGGACTGAAAGTTCGTCAGGACCGGTACCCTCGAAGTCGTGTAACGCAGCTGCGAATTCGCATTCCCGATCATCGCCAGTTAAGCGAACACACACTTCTTCTGCTTCACCATCTTCTGAGGGCTCTCTGGGAAGAATTGTTTCGGGGGACTCTTCCGTGAACCTAACAGGCAGCCTCCAACACAACCTTGGCGTTAGAGATAGCCAGCTTTCTCGAGTCATCCAGTTCAGTCAAGATCGCCTCTGCTATCTCCTTCTTGCCAACACTGAAGTGCAACTTTGTTGGATTACTACCTTTCATATCGATCGATGAGAATGTGCTTGTGCCTTTCAATTTGAGATGGCCCATGTCCTGTTGTTGTTGGCTTGTACTTTGACAGGAGTCTGAGCGACACGATCCGCTGAGTCCACGTATACGCTAACAGGACGCACTGGGGGTTTCAGCTGCAACACCAACTGAGGAATGATCATAACTCATGAAAAGGAACCAACCGATGGAGGAACAAACTGGGGGCGAGGAACCGGTTCGGTTTGGGTTTGGGTTCTGGCTCCAGTTCAGGCTCTGGCGCTTCAAGTGTTCCTCTCGCTATACTTTGAGAGCAGTGAATGAACGTTTCCGGAATCATACAAAGTGAAAGCATGCCTCTTCAACGTAGCTCCCGGGGACAAAGCCAGCTTTACCGTCTTCTTTCCGACTTTGAACAAGGATTTATTCTTCCTCGCGATCAAAGACCAGTTATCAGTCTTCTCCAGGAGAAAAACAGTCTGGTTCATTGCAATTGTAGTTACTATAGTCATAGTAGGAAGCCTCGACATATTCCCCATCACTGTCTATAGCAGTCCCGGCTGGACAAAATGGAAAATAACAAACTTTGTGTAAATGATAACAATTTTGGACTGCTGAATAAAACAAAATGGATTTGACAAAATATAAAACAAAAAACATTGTAAAACGAAAAAGGTTTTGCAAATGGTTTTCGGATTTTAGAAAGTACACAAGAAGCACGGAGCAGATTACTCGTGGGAAAACATTGCCGTACATGTCCGCAACGCTCGAATCCAAAGCTCCCGCTTCGCCTCCATTGACCTTGCGAAAGATAAGGAATTGAGTTGATGATCAAGATATGCAACCTGTTCGAGTGTAAGGGGGCAACCTGCTTCAGGAACATCGATGTTTGAGAGGTTGCGGGGTTCATGCATAACGAACGGATTGTAACCGGATTGGTCAGCATCGTTGTGCTGATTATGATGATGGAGGATACGTGGGTCATCGATGGCCTCCCAATCCACGCCGTACGCTGCTGGATCATCAACCACCTCCTCGAACTCTCCAGATACTGCTTCAAATCCTCGGAACCCATTCTCTAGCATCCCGAAAAAAAACATATCCTTGGGGCTACGCTGGCGCTGATTACGAACCGTCATGACATGGCTATTCCATGATTCTGCCCACTCGGAAACATCTGTGTTGATGGCATCAAGGAATAGGTGATGAACGAGCCACAAATGGCCCTCCACGTCGGGATTCAGGCTGTTGTGATGTTCAAGGTCTTGAAAAAACTGTTTCCACTTGTGTCCAACCCCGGTGGTAAGGTCTCGCCACAGCCGCTCAATACGAACATTGTGCACGCTCCTGGACAGAAACCCGTATAAATATAGGTGAGCTCCAGGCTTAGAGTAGGCATCCATATGTCTTACCGTCCCCAGATGTAAGAACCGCGCCCCAAACCTCGTGCTTCCTCCATGCATGCAGCAACCAATAAATTCTCGGTCCCATGATCACCACGCACCCTACTAGGTAAGCCATGTTCTTCGATGATGTCCAGAAAGAGATTGACGACTGTTTCAGCACGATTGTTATTACTTGCACGAATGCCGGTGACGAAGCGTGAGAAGCCATCGATGAAGGCATGAAAGACAATCCGCCACCGTATCAGACCTGGGATTATTGTGATCAATGTAGTGTTTTCATCACATCACAATGACTTACCATGCTGTCCGTCATGGTGCCATAGTGAATTGGGGCCTGGGACATTGTAAACACGTCTCTGAATCCGTCGTGGCCCGAAAGTGCCAGTAGGTGGTCCATGGACACGGAGGTATGATTCTTCCAGCCTCCGTCGAGGTACTCGATGGCCAAGATACTTCAAATGACCGTCAATCATCCGCCGCCCGAAAACAGGGAATACTTCAAGAATTTGCCGCATTATTGCATCCAATTGTTCGTCAGTAAGTCCCGATTGGTCTCGTGAGGCTGTTGTATAGAGTCGTACTGTGTTTCCTTCCTCATCTGTGTAATCTACATAGACAGGTTCTCCAGGCTCTACCAAATCATGCTCAAGTGCACGACGACACACAGTACGTGGCGCACAACCAAACAACCTTGCAAGTTCAGATGGCCCACGTAGACTTATTGCTGACTCCAGTAGGTCAGGGTCAATGTGAACACGAGGGCGTCCACGTTGCCCTGTGTGGACAACCTCTGCAAGTGTTGGTGGGGGCATGTCAGGAGGGTCAGTGGATGCTACAGCAGCCTCGTCAAGACAATGAAGCATCTCTGCAATGCTACTTTGAATGACAGCGAGCTCGCCAGGGGGGATAACTGGGGTGTGCTGTGAATGCTCGCTCAGTAGTATGCTCGGTGTGTGCTGGATGGGAAGCCAACAATTCACTTGATTGATAACTTCAAGAAACCGGTGGCATTCAAGCTGCACGTGCTGCAGCCTGGCATGATCACCTAGTTGAGTGCGCAGCGACAAAGTCACATGCCTTCCGAGTTCAATGAATGCCTGTCGGATTGTGTTGAGAGGGAGTGGAACGAGCAACGAACTCATTTATCATAGAGGGAACTGCTGCTAGTAGGTGGTCACATTTATATTGTCACTGTGATGGGCTGTTACCATAAGTACTGCCGATGAGAAATATTCCACCAAGGATACTCCAAGTGACCTCAGGGGATTCTGGGGAGGTGTGCTTGAGGTAGTATCAGTGCTGCATATGATGGTTAGTCAAGATTGTGTTGCTCATGTTAGTTGATTGGGGTACTATGTCGGAGTGGTTGCAACCTCCGTGGATCCTCCTTGGATGGTTGGATTATTCCCACCACGCTGAATAGTTAGTTCAAATACCCATGAAAAATCCTATTTTCCGCCGAGATCTTTTACTAGTAGTACACGAAGCAGTAGGCAGGGGCACCGCTCAATGTGACCAAGGACACTAGCAATAACATTATTGATCAACTGTTGATGACACATGCAGTAGTTAGTACAAGATTAGTGCAACTAGTCCAAGGGTAAGTTCTTTCGTTCGTATTAGCTTCTACAAGATTAATGTCAGTAATTTGAAACTCGAATGCATCAGGATTGTTCTTTAGGTGCTTTCTAAAAGTGCAGAAAAATAGTGGGGAACAAGAGCACATTGTCAGAACTCAAATGGTTGAGCCAGAATCCAGAACATGAACAAAAAAAGGTGGCGGTAAGAGAAATACTCAGGCAGTGTTGAAATCATGTGCTCCTCCAGAACGCATAAGTGATGTATGAACCCATACATCGAACATGGTTACAGCTGTTCCATCATCATCATGTGGAAGCGGCTCTGTAACGTATGCAAGGGATGTGTTACGATCTTATCCGGGTAGGACGGGATCGTAGAACCTAGAAAGCTGAGGGGGTTTCGAGGCAAGGACGTTATCAAAGAGAACGTTCGGAGAGAGAACAGACGAAGGGGCTTCCTTATTCTGGTCGTAGGAGCAAGGGAGGCTTTCCCTGAGGTTCAAAGGACCCGACAGACGGTCGGGGTCAAAGGGGTCTACTAGGGGGGCTTTCCCTAGAGTTCTGAGTACCCAACAGACGGTTGGGGTCGGAGGAGTTTACGAGAAGAGCGTCGACTCAGAAGTACGACGGAGACTTATCGAATCAAAGGACGATGATCAAGGGTTTATAGCCTAGGTAGGTCTAAACTGAGGAACATCGTTGGTATCTACTGAGCTTATATACTAGCCTGATGGGATGGTTAAGTAAGCGTAAGGAAATTGACGGAACGTTAGAGAAGGTTCCGCTGAGTCAGATAGAAGAAAGAAGAACGTTATGGAACGTTCGTTAAGTAATACAAATGGAAAGAAATGGAATAGTGTGGAACGTTCACCCGGGGCTAGACGGGGTGAAGGATAGTCCTTAGAGAAAGTAACCAGAGTATCGAGAGAGAATCATAGAAGGAAAGGAAAAGAAGGGAAAAAGGATAGGGGTTCGTATGAATCGTAACATTACCCCCGTTTTAGACCACGAGTCTTCGACGAAGTGAAGTCTTAATAATCGTGGCCCGGCGAGCCGGTGATGTTTCCCCACGCAACATCATCATAAATATCATCTCCGTCTTCAGGAACCGGAGAGGGGGATCGTGGACGGGGAGGAGGTACGCGATGAGTGGAACGATGGGAGGAGTGGGAGGATCGACTGGAGGACGAGTTCGATCGGGAGGGAGCGGGGGTGCGACGACGGAGGGGACACATGCGCTGAATGTGTCCCGGGGAAAAGTGGAGACAAGATGGACATTCGTACAGGTGACAATTAATACGGGTATGACCAAGACGACGACAGGTGAAACAAGCTTGATTGTAGCGGGGGTGAGATGGGGGAAGAGGAGTACGTCCGGAATGGCCAGACCACATGCTTTCTACTCTTTCCATGACGTCAAGTTCGTCAGGTAACAAAGGGGAAGAGGAAGCGGAAGGCGTAGCTGCAACTGAGGGTATTGGAGGGATGGCGGCTGCTTGTAATTCGCGGAGGTATCTGTCGAGGTCGTCGACGAGGTCAATCATGCCTAGCTGGTATAAGGCAATAATCAGGGCGGCGGTTAATTGTTCTTGGATGTCACCAAGGAGATGTCCCATAAGGGCTTGTCTAGCGTCTCCACTAAGGTGGTTGGCGCAGAGGTGAAGTCGGGAGGTCTGGTGGAATGCTCGATTGAGTGCATAGAGGGGAGAGCCCATATCAAGGTAAGCATCGAGGGGGAGCGCGAGACGGTTGTTGCGAAGGGCAGACGTGAGATGTTCAACTTGTTCTCGAGTGGGGAAGTCGTTGACAAGGCGATGGGCGAAAAGAGGAACGTCTACGGAATGAACGGAGTTTTCAATAGAGGAGAGGGACACGGCAGAGGTTTCTTCGGAAGGCAAACCGTTATTCCAACGGCTGGGGGATCCCCATCCAGGCGTAGCAGGGTTGGAGGAAGGGGCAGAGATGTCGTCTACGATGGGTATTATGGAATCTTCGGTGAGAGAGGAGACGGTAGTCAAGGTGGACGGAGTGGAGGAGCGGAGAGTAATGGCCATTGTGGTGGTGGATGATCAGGAAGAGCGTTTTGGGGTGAAAGTGGAGGGGTGGAGGTTTTTATATTCTGTGAGAGCGGACTTAGCATTTTTTAAGTTCCGTTCTGGGACCCAGGAGTCTTCTTCGGCAGAATATCCTTTCCATCGGATGAGATAGGAACGAGAGGACGGGCTTCCGCGGTGGCGTAGAATCTTCTGGACTTCGTATTCTTCTTCTCCGGCGATAAGGTCAGGTGGAGGAGCGGGGAAGTTGGTTCCATATGTGTCGTTTTCTTTGTAAGGGGATAGAAGAGAAGCGTGGAAGACGGAGTTGGTACGAGATAGGAGATAGGACTTTGGTGATGGTGAAGGGTCCTTCTCGTTTCGGGGCGAATTTAGGGTTTGATATTCGTCGTTTAAGGTTTCGGGCTTCTAGCCAAACCTTATCTCCTTTGAGGAATGGGGAGAAGTTTCGACGAGTTCGGGCTGCCATCGTTTGTCGGGCTAGATCATGGGCTGCTAGGGCTTCGTCTCGTGCAGTTGTGAGGTTTTTCAATCTAGTTTCGACGGCGGGGATTGAGGAGGGTGAGATAGTGGTAGGTAGGGCGCGGGGTTCGTAACCCATCATGAGGAAGAATGGGGATTGGTTGGTGACGGAGTGAGGGCGGTGGTTATGTGCGAATTCGGCGTGGGAGATTTTGTCAGTCCAAGTGGATGGGTTGTTTCCACAAAAGATCCGAAGGTAGGTTTCGATTTCTTGATTGACCCTTTCGGTTTCTCCGTTGGTTTGGGGATGGTAAGCGGTGGATAGGGAAAGATCGTAGTGGAGTAGTTTTCCGAGTTCTTTGGCGAAGGCTGAGGCGAACTGAGGTCCTCTATCAGAGATGATTTTGTCATAGAGGCCGAAG